>ML241032.1:0-102747 GCA_004119915.2 Collichthys lucidus
ATATTAGTTATATAATAGTTTTAAAAGAAAGGACATTTTGCTCCTGTTCTGGTTTATCTAATTTTCTTTCTTCCTTTGTTAATATATTGTATTTATTTAACTTATTTTGTTTTGGTTATTATATTTTAATTCTATTTAAATTGTTTCTAATTTTCTTAACTTTAAATAGTTTTCATTTTTGTTTATTTATGTATTTTTTGTATTTTTATTTAGGTATTCTCATTTATTTTATTCTATTTTAAATTGTTAATCTTGTTGTAATAATTTATTTATTGTTCTATATTTGTTTATTTATTGCTTTTATTTTATTTAGATTATTTATTTTTTCTATTTCTAATTGTTTAATTTATTCTGTTTTATTGCTTCAGTTTTCTGGTTTCATTTTCACACACGTGTTTTTTTTTAGTGTTTGTGTGTGTTAAATTAGGAATAAATGTTTACATTTCAGTGGCGAGTGTCTTCAGTTTTTTTTTCTGCAAACATGCATACTCATACTAGAAGACGATGACATTGTTGCAGTACTTTATTCAGAAACTACTAAAAGCACATTTAAGAGTATTTTGTGTTACAGGCGTCACGCTCCGTTGGTGGATCGACTGGCGACCTTTGGGATCAGAGCCTCCGATGCTGTTTCACAGTAAAGTGTCATTTTGGTTAGATTCTCACATGAATAGATCAAGAATATGTGTCCTTTTAATGTTGATGCAGGCCGAGGCAGATATAACTCCAAGTTCATTCAATTTTTTTCTCTTTTTTCCTCAAAATTTCCTCTTTTCCTTCATTTTTCTCCTTCCCCCTTCTTCCCCCTCCAGCGGAGCTGGGAGAGCGTTAGACTAAAGATCTAAAGGTCCCTGGTTCAATCCTGGGTTTCGGCAACAAGCAACGCTGTCTGGACTGTGGAGCTGTCACAATTGTGTAAGCTACTGCAGAACAGTCAGTGTCGCTCACTGTAGTGCAACGTCTGAATGGCCAATGGCCAACTTGCATTGTGTAGGCCTCTTCATCTTGTGCTACCAGCAATTCTTTACAGAAAGCATGGTATTTTGGGAACCACAGTCTGATGGCATTGACTGGCTGGTTACTCACCATTGTTAAAAAGTGTCATCTGAGCCACACTGCAACTGCCCAGATGGTGCTTTTAAAAGACTTTGAGTACGAGAGAGATATACACCACAAGAGCAATATGGGATGCGGCTCAACTCGTCCACTGGTTCGTTGATGCCAGATTTTAGCAAATCCCGGGTTTCGACAACAACAACGCTGTCTGGACTGTGGATCCGCCACAATTGTGTCAGGTACTGCAGAACAGTCATGTGGCGCTCGCTTAGTGCAAACCTCTGAATGGCCAAATGAGACAAACTTGCATTGTGTAGGCCTCTTTATCTTGTGCTACAGCATTTTATACAGAAAGCATGTATTTGGAAACCACAGTCTGATTGGGGTGACTGATTGGGGTGACTGGCTGTTAAAAAGTGTCATCTGAGCCACACTGCAACTGGCCCAGATGGTTGCTTTTAAAAGACTTTGAAGTACGAGAGAGATATAACCAGCCACAAGAGCAATATGGGATGCTGGCTCAACTCGTCCTGGGTTGATGCCAGATTTGAACAAATCCCAGGTTTCGACAACAAGCAACGCTGTCTGGACTCTGGAGCCGCCACAATTGTGTCAGGTACTGCAGAACAGTCATGTGGCGCTCACTGTAGTGCAACGTCTGAATGGCCAAATGAGGAAAACTTGCATTGTGTAGGCCTCTTTATCTTGTGCTACAGCAATTTTATACAGAAAGCATGGTATTTGGAAACCACAGTCTGATTGGGGTTGACTGGCTGGTTACTCACTATTGTAAAAAGTGTCATCTGAGCCACACTGCAACTGGCCCAGATGGTTGCTTTTAAAAGACTTTGAAGTACGAGAGAGATATAACCAGCCCAAGAGCAATATGGGATGCTGGCTCAACTCGTCCACTGGGTTGATGCCAGATTTTAGCAAATCCCGGGTTTCGACAACAAGCAACGCTGTCTGGACTGTGGAGCCCCCACAATTGTGTCAGCTACTGCAGAATAGTCATGTGGCGCTCACTGTAGTGCAACGTCTGAATGGCCAAATGAGGAAAAACTTGCATTGTGTAGGCCTCTTCATCTTGTGCTACAGCAATTTTTTACAGAAAGCATGGCATTTTGGAAACCACAGTCTGATTGGGGTTGACTGGCTGGTTACTCACCATTGTTAAAAAGTGTCATCTGAGCCACACTGCAACTGCAAGAACAAATTGCGTTCTCTTTGTGAAGCGACCACAATACGGGATCCTCAGTCTGCTTGTCAGAGGATTACATGGAGCCTTATGGAAATGGTTGCGCTTTCACGCTTACAGCCGCTTTTGTTTTGGAAAAAATCTCTGGTTCTCTCATCCAGAGCCTGGATAGCTCAGACGGTAGAGCATCAGACTTTTAATCTGAGGGTCCAGGGTTCAAGTCCCTGTTCAGGCGTAAGGTTGTAATCTTTACCCATCCCTGGGGCTACTCAAGCCACAACCAAATTGCTGCTCATTAACAGCACAACCATGAATGTCTGCTGCCATTTGTATACTTGTCACCTCCAGGTCAACTGGCAAGAAAAGGGGTGCTGTTCAGTCCTCATACCAAGGTTTTCTTCTTGCAAAGAAGACTTTTTTTAACGTGAGTAGTGTTAGTGTTGGGTCTCCTAAATGGTGTGGTGAACGGTGAAAAGTGAAGTTTTTGCCCTCGTGTGGGCCGAAATAGCTCAGCTTGGCGAGCGTTAGACTGAAGATCTAAAGGTCCCTGGTTCAATCCCGTGTTTCGGCAACAAGCAACGCTGTCTGGACTGTGGAGCTGCCACAATTGTGTCAGCTACTGCAGAACAGTCATGTGGCGCTCACTGTAGTACAACCTCTGAATGGGGTTGACTGGCTGGTTACTCACTATTGTTAAAATGTGTCATCTGAGCCACACTGCAACTGGCCCAGATGGTTGCTTTTAAAAGACTTTGAGGTACGAGAGAGATATAACCAGCCACAAGAGCAATATGGAATGCTGGCTCAACTCGTCCACTGGGTTGATGCCAGATTTTAGCAAATCCCGGGTTTCGACAACAAGCAACGCTGTCTGGACTGTGGAGCCGCCACAATTGTGTCAGGTACTGCAGAACAGTCATGTGACGCTCACTGTAGTGCAACGTCTGAATGGGTTGATGCCAGATTTTAGCAAATCCCGGGTTTCGACAACAAGCAATGCTGTCTGGACTGTGGAGCCGCCACAATTGTGTCAGGTACTGCAGAACAGTCATGTGGCGCTCACTGTAGTGCAACCTCTGAATGGCCACAATGGCCAAACTTGCATTGTGTAGGCCTCTTTATCTTGTGCTACAGCATTTTTTTTACAGAAAGCATGGTATTTTGGGAACCACAGTCTGATTGGGGTTGACTGGCTGGTTACTCACCATTGTTAAAAAGTGTCATCTGAGCCACACTGCAACTGGCCAAGATGGTTGCTTTTAAAAGACTTTGAGGTACGAGAGAGATATAACCAGCCACAAGAGCAATATGGAATGCTGGCTCAACTCGTCCACTGGGTTGATGCCAGATTTTAGCAAATCCCGGGTTTCGAAAACAAGCAACGCTGTCTGGACTGTGGAGCCGCCACAATTGTGTCAGGTACTGCAGAACAGTCATGTGGCGCTCACTGTAGTGCAACGTCTGAATGGCCAAATGAGGAAAAACTTGCATTGTGTAGGCCTCTTTATCTTGTGCTACAGCAATTTTATACAGAAAGCATGGTATTTTGGAAACCACAGTCTGATTGGGGTTGACTGGCTGGTTACTCACCATTGTTAAAAAGTGTCATCTGAGCCACACTGCAACTGGCCCAGATGGTTGCTTTTAAAAGACTTTGAGCTATGAGATAGATATAACCAGCCACAAGAGCAATATGGGATGCTGGCTCAACTCGTCCACTGGGTTGATGCCAGATTTTAGCAAATCCCGGGTTTCGACAACAAGCAACGCTGTCTGGACTGTGGAGCCCCCACAATTGTGTCAGGTACTGCAGAATAGTCATGTGGCGCTCACTGTAGTGCAACCTCTGAATGGCCACAATGGCCAAACTTGCATTGTGTAGGCCTCTTCATTTTGTGCTACAGCAATTCTTTAAAGAAAGCATGGTATTTTGGGAACCACAGTCTGATTGGGGTTGACTGGCTGGTTACAAACCATTGTTAAAAAGTGTCATCTGAGCCACACTGCAACTGGCCCAGATGGTTGCTTTTAAAAGACTTTGAAGTACGAGATAGATATAACCAGCTACAAGAGCAATATGGGATGCTGGCTCAACTCGTCCACTGGGTTGATGCCAGATTTTAGCAAATCCCGGGTTTCGACAACAAGCAACGCTGTCTGGACTGTGGAGCCGCCACAATTGTGTCAGCTACTGCAGAATAGTCATGTGGCGCTCACTGTAGTGCAACCTCTGAATGGCCACAATGGCCAAACTTGCATTGTGTAGGCCTCTTCATTTTGTGCTACAGCAATTCTTTAAAGAAAGCATGGTATTTTGGGAACCACAGTCTGATTGGGGTTGACTGGCTGGTTACTCACCATTGTTAAAAAGTGTCATCTGAGCCACACTGCAACTGGCCCAGATGGTTGCTTTTAAAAGACTTTGAGGTACGAGAGAGATATAACCAGCCACAAGAGCAATATGGAATGCTGGCTCAACTCGTCCACTGGGTTGATGCCAGATTTTAGCAAATCCCGGGTTTCGACAACAAGCAACGCTGTCTGGACTGTGGAGCCGCCACAATTGTGTCAGGTACTGCAGAACAGTCATGTGGCGCTCACTGTAGTGCAACGTCTGAATGGCCAAATGAGGAAAAACTTGCATTGTGTAGGCCTCTTTATCTTGTGCTACAGCAATTTTATACAGAAAGCATGGTATTTTGGAAACCACAGTCTGATTGGGGTTGACTGGCTGGTTACTCACCATTGTTAAAAAGTGTCATCTGAGCCACACTGCAACTGGCCCAGATGGTTGCTTTTAAAAGACTTTGAGGTATGAGATAGATATAACCAGCCACAAGAGCAATATGGGATGCTGGCTCAACTCGTCCACTGGGTTGATGCCAGATTTTAGCAAATCCCGGGTTTCGACAACAAGCAACGCTGTCTGGACTGTGGAGCCGCCACAATTGTGTCAGGTACTGCAGAACAGTCATGTGGTGCTCACTGTAGTGCAACCTCTGAATGGCCACAATGGCCAAACTTGCATTGTGTAGGCCTCTTCATTTTGTGCTACAGCAATTCTTTAAAGAAAGCATGGTATTTTGGGAACCACAGTCTGATTGGGGTTGACTGGCTGGTTACTCACCATTGTTAAAAAGTGTCATCTGAGCCACACTGCAACTGGCCCAGATGGTTGCTTTTAAAAGACTTTGAGCTATGAGATAGATATAACCAGCCACAAGAGCAATATGGGATGCTGGCTCAACTCGTCCACTGGGTTGATGCCAGATTTTAGCAAATCCCGGGTTTCGACAACAAGCAACGCTGTCTGGACTGTGGAGCCCCCACAATTGTGTCAGGTACTGCAGAATAGTCATGTGGCGCTCACTGTAGTGCAACCTCTGAATGGCCACAATGGCCAAACTTGCATTGTGTAGGCCTCTTCATTTTGTGCTACAGCAATTCTTTAAAGAAAGCATGGTATTTTGGGAACCACAGTCTGATTGGGGTTGACTGGCTGGTTACAAACCATTGTTAAAAAGTGTCATCTGAGCCACACTGCAACTGGCCCAGATGGTTGCTTTTAAAAGACTTTGAAGTACGAGATAGATATAACCAGCTACAAGAGCAATATGGGATGCTGGCTCAACTCGTCCACTGGGTTGATGCCAGATTTTAGCAAATCCCGGGTTTCGACAACAAGCAACGCTGTCTGGACTGTGGAGCCGCCACAATTGTGTCAGCTACTGCAGAATAGTCATGTGGCGCTCACTGTAGTGCAACCTCTGAATGGCCACAATGGCCAAACTTGCATTGTGTAGCCCTCTTCATTTTGTGCTACAGCAATTCTTTAAAGAAAGCATGGTATTTTGGGAACCACAGTCTGATTGGGGTTGACTGGCTGGTTACTCACCATTGTTAAAAAGTGTCATCTGAGCCACACTGCAACTGGCCCAGATGGTTGCTTTTAAAAGACTTTGAGGTACGAGAGAGATATAACCAGCCACAAGAGCAATATGGAATGCTGGCTCAACTCGTCCACTGGGTTGATGCCAGATTTTAGCAAATCCCGGGTTTCGACAACAAGCAACGCTGTCTGGACTGTGGAGCCGCCACAATTGTGTCAGGTACTGCAGAACAGTCATGTGGCGCTCACTGTAGTGCAACGTCTGAATGGCCAAATGAGGAAAAACTTGCATTGTGTAGGCCTCTTTATCTTGTGCTACAGCAATTTTATACAGAAAGCATGGTATTTTGGAAACCACAGTCTGATTGGGGTTGACTGGCTGGTTACTCACCATTGTTAAAAAGTGTCATCTGAGCCACACTGCAACTGGCCCAGATGGTTGCTTTTAAAAGACTTTGAAGTACGAGAGAGATATAACCAGCCACAAGAGCAATATGGGATGCTGGCTCAACTCGTCCACTGGGTTGATGCCAGATTTGAACAAATCCCAGGTTTCGACAACAAGCAACGCTGTCTGGACTCTGGAGCCGCCACAATTGTGTCAGGTACTGCAGAACAGTCATGTGGCGCTCACTGTAGTGCAACGTCTGAATGGCCAAATGAGGAAAAACTTGCATTGTGTAGGCCTCTTTATCTTGTGCTACAGCAATTTTATACAGAAAGCATGGTATTTTGGAAACCACAGTCTGATTGGGGTTGACTGGCTGGTTACTCACTATTGTTAAAAAGTGTCATCTGAGCCACACTGCAACTGGCCCAGATGGTTGCTTTTAAAAGACTTTGAAGTACGAGAGAGATATAACCAGCCACAAGAGCAATATGGGATGCTGGCTCAACTCGTCCACTGGGTTGATGCCAGATTTTAGCAAATCCCGGGTTTCGACAACAAGCAACGCTGTCTGGACTGTGGAGCCCCCACAATTGTGTCAGCTACTGCAGAATAGTCATGTGGCGCTCACTGTAGTGCAACGTCTGAATGGCCAAATGAGGAAAAACTTGCATTGTGTAGGCCTCTTCATCTTGTGCTACAGCAATTTTTTACAGAAAGCATGGCATTTTGGAAACCACAGTCTGATTGGGGTTGACTGGCTGGTTACTCACCATTGTTAAAAAGTGTCATCTGAGCCACACTGCAACTGCAAGAACAAATTGCGTTCTCTTTGTGAAGCGACCACAATACGGGATCCTCAGTCTGCTTGTCAGAGGATTACATGGAGCCTTATGGAAATGGTTGCGCTTTCACGCTTACAGCCGCTTTTGTTTTGGAAAAAATCTCTGGTTCTCTCATCCAGAGCCTGGATAGCTCAGACGGTAGAGCATCAGACTTTTAATCTGAGGGTCCAGGGTTCAAGTCCCTGTTCAGGCGTAAGGTTGTAATCTTTACCCATCCCTGGGGCTACTCAAGCCACAACCAAATTGCTGCTCATTAACAGCACAACCATGAATGTCTGCTGCCATTTGTATACTTGTCACCTCCAGGTCAACTGGCAAGAAAAGGGGTGCTGTTCAGTCCTCATACCAAGGTTTTCTTCTTGCAAAGAAGACTTTTTTTAACGTGAGTAGTGTTAGTGTTGGGTCTCCTAAATGGTGTGGTGAACGGTGAAAAGTGAAGTTTTTGCCCTCGTGTGGGCCGAAATAGCTCAGCTTGGCGAGCGTTAGACTGAAGATCTAAAGGTCCCTGGTTCAATCCCGTGTTTCGGCAACAAGCAACGCTGTCTGGACTGTGGAGCTGCCACAATTGTGTCAGCTACTGCAGAACAGTCATGTGGCGCTCACTGTAGTACAACCTCTGAATGGGGTTGACTGGCTGGTTACTCACTATTGTTAAAATGTGTCATCTGAGCCACACTGCAACTGGCCCAGATGGTTGCTTTTAAAAGACTTTGAGGTACGAGAGAGATATAACCAGCCACAAGAGCAATATGGAATGCTGGCTCAACTCGTCCACTGGGTTGATGCCAGATTTTAGCAAATCCCGGGTTTCGAAAACAAGCAACGCTGTCTGGACTGTGGAGCCGCCACAATTGTGTCAGGTACTGCAGAACAGTCATGTGGCGCTCACTGTAGTGCAACGTCTGAATGGCCAAATGAGGAAAAATGTGCATTGTGTAGGCCTCTTCATCTTGTGCTACAGCAATTTTATACAGAAAGCATGGTATTTTGGAAACCACAGTCTGATTGGGGTTGACTGGCTGGTTACTCACCATTGTTAAAAAGTGTCATCTGAGCCACACTGCAACTGGCCCAGATGGTTGCTTTTAAAAGACTTTGAGCTATGAGATAGATATAATCAGCCACAAGAGCAATATGGGATGCTGGCTCAACTCGTCCACTGGGTTGATGCCAGATTTTAGCAAATCCCGGGTTTCGACAACAAGCAACGCTGTCTGGACTGTGGAGCCCCCACAATTGTGTCAGGTACTGCAGAATAGTCATGTGGCGCTCACTGTAGTGCAACCTCTGAATGGCCACAATGGCCAAACTTGCATTGTGTAGGCCTCTTCATTTTGTGCTACAGCAATTCTTTAAAGAAAGCATGGTATTTTGGGAACCACAGTCTGATTGGGGTTGACTGGCTGGTTACAAACCATTGTTAAAAAGTGTCATCTGAGCCACACTGCAACTGGCCCAGATGGTTGCTTTTAAAAGACTTTGAAGTACGAGATAGATATAACCAGCTACAAGAGCAATATGGGATGCTGGCTCAACTCGTCCACTGGGTTGATGCCAGATTTTAGCAAATCCCGGGTTTCGACAACAAGCAACGCTGTCTGGACTGTGGAGCCGCCACAATTGTGTCAGCTACTGCAGAATAGTCATGTGGCGCTCACTGTAGTGCAACCTCTGAATGGCCACAATGGCCAAACTTGCATTGTGTAGGCCTCTTCATTTTGTGCTACAGCAATTCTTTAAAGAAAGCATGGTATTTTGGGAACCACAGTCTGATTGGGGTTGACTGGCTGGTTACTCACCATTGTTAAAAAGTGTCATCTGAGCCACACTGCAACTGGCCCAGATGGTTGCTTTTAAAAGACTTTGAGGTACGAGAGAGATATAACCAGCCACAAGAGCAATATGGAATGCTGGCTCAACTCGTCCACTGGGTTGATGCCAGATTTTAGCAAATCCCGGGTTTCGACAACAAGCAACGCTGTCTGGACTGTGGAGCCGCCACAATTGTGTCAGGTACTGCAGAACAGTCATGTGGCGCTCACTGTAGTGCAACGTCTGAATGGCCAAATGAGGAAAAACTTGCATTGTGTAGGCCTCTTTATCTTGTGCTACAGCAATTTTATACAGAAAGCATGGTATTTTGGAAACCACAGTCTGATTGGGGTTGACTGGCTGGTTACTCACCATTGTTAAAAAGTGTCATCTGAGCCACACTGCAACTGGCCCAGATGGTTGCTTTTAAAAGACTTTGAGGTATGAGATAGATATAACCAGCCACAAGAGCAATATGGGATGCTGGCTCAACTCGTCCACTGGGTTGATGCCAGATTTTAGCAAATCCCGGGTTTCGACAACAAGCAACGCTGTCTGGACTGTGGAGCCGCCACAATTGTGTCAGGTACTGCAGAACAGTCATGTGGTGCTCACTGTAGTGCAACCTCTGAATGGCCACAATGGCCAAACTTGCATTGTGTAGGCCTCTTCATTTTGTGCTACAGCAATTCTTTAAAGAAAGCATGGTATTTTGGGAACCACAGTCTGATTGGGGTTGACTGGCTGGTTACTCACCATTGTTAAAAAGTGTCATCTGAGCCACACTGCAACTGGCCCAGATAGTTGCTTTTAAAAGACTTTGAGCTATGAGATAGATATAACCAGCCACAAGAGCAATATGGGATGCTGGCTCAACTCGTCCACTGGGTTGATGCCAGATTTTAGCAAATCCCGGGTTTCGACAACAAGCAACGCTGTCTGGACTGTGGAGCCCCCACAATTGTGTCAGGTACTGCAGAATAGTCATGTGGCGCTCACTGTAGTGCAACCTCTGAATGGCCACAATGGCCAAACTTGCATTGTGTAGGCCTCTTCATTTTGTGCTACAGCAATTCTTTAAAGAAAGCATGGTATTTTGGGAACCACAGTCTGATTGGGGTTGACTGGCTGGTTACAAACCATTGTTAAAAAGTGTCATCTGAGCCACACTGCAACTGGCCCAGATGGTTGCTTTTAAAAGACTTTGAAGTACGAGATAGATATAACCAGCTACAAGAGCAATATGGGATGCTGGCTCAACTCGTCCACTGGGTTGATGCCAGATTTTAGCAAATCCCGGGTTTCGACAACAAGCAACGCTGTCTGGACTGTGGAGCCGCCACAATTGTGTCAGCTACTGCAGAATAGTCATGTGGCGCTCACTGTAGTGCAACCTCTGAATGGCCACAATGGCCAAACTTGCATTGTGTAGGCCTCTTCATTTTGTGCTACAGCAATTCTTTAAAGAAAGCATGGTAT
Organism: Collichthys lucidus; assembly: GCA_004119915.2. Lineage (NCBI taxonomy): Eukaryota > Metazoa > Chordata > Actinopteri > Sciaenidae > Collichthys > Collichthys lucidus. Next base: position 10,668 of record ML241032.1, read on the forward strand.
TTTGGGAACCACAGTCTGATTGGGGTTGACTGGCTGGTTACTCACCATTGTTAAAAAGTGTCATCTGAGCCACACTGCAACTGGCCCAGATGGTTGCTTTTAAAAGACTTTGAGGTACGAGAGAGATATAACCAGCCACAAGAGCAATATGGAATGCTGGCTCAACTCGTCCACTGGGTTGATGCCAGATTTTAGCAAATCCCGGGTTTCGACAACAAGCAACGCTGTCTGGACTGTGGAGCCGCCACAATTGTGTCAGGTACTGCAGAACAGTCATGTGGCGCTCACTGTAGTGCAACGTCTGAATGGCCAAATGAGGAAAAACTTGCATTGTGTAGGCCTCTTTATCTTGTGCTACAGCAATTTTATACAGAAAGCATGGTATTTTGGAAACCACAGTCTGATTGGGGTTGACTGGCTGGTTACTCACCATTGTTAAAAAGTGTCATCTGAGCCACACTGCAACTGGCCCAGATGGTTGCTTTTAAAAGACTTTGAGGTATGAGATAGATATAACCAGCCACAAGAGCAATATGGGATGCTGGCTCAACTCGTCCACTGGGTTGATGCCAGATTTTAGCAAATCCCGGGTTTCGACAACAAGCAACGCTGTCTGGACTGTGGAGCCGCCACAATTGTGTCAGGTACTGCAGAACAGTCATGTGGTGCTCACTGTAGTGCAACCTCTGAATGGCCACAATGGCCAAACTTGCATTGTGTAGGCCTCTTCATTTTGTGCTACAGCAATTCTTTAAAGAAAGCATGGTATTTTGGGAACCACAGTCTGATTGGGGTTGACTGGCTGGTTACTCACCATTGTTAAAAAGTGTCATCTGAGCCACACTGCAACTGGCCCAGATGGTTGCTTTTAAAAGACTTTGAGGTACGAGAGAGATATAACCAGCCACAAGAGCAATATGGAATGCTGGCTCAACTCGTCCACTGGGTTGATGCCAGATTTTAGCAAATCCCGGGTTTCGACAACAAGCAACGCTGTCTGGACTGTGGAGCCGCCACAATTGTGTCAGGTACTGCAGAACAGTCATGTGGCGCTCACTGTAGTGCAACGTCTGAATGGCCAAATGAGGAAAAACTTGCATTGTGTAGGCCTCTTTATCTTGTGCTACAGCAATTTTTTACAGAAAGCATGGTATTTTGGGAACCACAGTCTGATTGGGGTTGACTGGCTGGTTACTAACCATTGTTAAAAAGTGTCATCTGAGCCACACTGCAACTGGCCCAGATGGTTGCTTTTAAAAGACTTTGAAGTACGAGATAGATATAACCAGCCACAAGAGCAATATGGGATGCTGGCTCAACTCGTCCACTGGGTTGATGCCAGATTTTAGCAAATCCCGGGTTTCGACAACAAGCAACGCTGTCTAGACTGTGGAGCCGCCACAATTGTGTCAGGTACTGCAGAACAGTCATGTGGCGCTCACTGTAGTGCAACGTCTGAATGGCCAAATGAGGAAAAACTTGCATTGTGTAGGCCTCTTCATCTTGTGCTACAGCAATTTTTTACAGAAAGCATGGTATTTTGGGAACCACAGTCTGATTGGGGTTGACTGGCTGGATACTCACCATTGTTAAAAAGTGTCATCTAAACCACACTGCAACTGGCCCAGATGGTTGCTTTTAAAAGACTTTGAAGTACGAGAGAGATATAACCAGCCACAAGAGCAATATGGGATGCTGGCTCAACTCGGCCACTGGGTTGATGCCAGATTTTAGCAAATCCCGGGTTTCGACAACAAGCAACGCTGTCTGGACTGTGGAGCCCCCACAATTGTGTCAGCTACTGCAGAATAGTCATGTGGCGCTCACTGTAGTGCAACCTCTAAATGGCCACAATGGCCAAACTTGCATTGTGTAGGCCTCTTCATTTTGTGCTACAGCAATTCTTTAAAGAAAGCATGGTATTTTGGGAACCACAGTCTGATTGGGGTTGACTGGCTGGTTACTCACCATTGTTAAAAAGTGTCATCTGAGCCACACTGCAACTGGCCCAGATGGTTGCTTTTAAAAGACTTTGAAGTACGAGATAGATATAACCAGCTACAAGAGCAATATGGGATGCTGGCTCAACTCGTCCACTGGATTGATGCCAGATTTTAGCAAATCCCGGGTTTCGACAACAAGCAACGCTGTCTGGACTGTGGAGCCGCCACAATTGTGTCAGGTACTGCAGAACAGTCATGTGGCGCTTACTGTAGTGCAACGTCTGAATGGCCAAATGAGGAAAAACTTGTATTGTGTAGGCCTCTTTATCTTGTGCTACAGCAATTTTATACAGAAAGCATGGTATTTTGGAAACCACAGTCTGATTGGGGTTGACTGGCTGGTTACTCACCATTGTTAAAAAGTGTCATCTGAGCCACACTGCAACTGGCCCAGATGGTTGCTTTTAAAAGACTTTGAAGTACGAGAGAGATATAACCAGCCACAAGAGCAATATGGGATGCTGGCTCAACTCGGCCACTGGGTTGATGCCAGATTTTAGCAAAAACAAATTGCGTTCTCTTTGTGAAGCGATCGCAATACGGGATCCTCAGTCTGCTTGTCACAGGATTACATGAAGCCTTATGGAAATGGTTGCGCTTTTACCCTTACAGCTGCTTTTGTTTTGGAAAAAATCTCTGGTTCTGACATCCAGAGCCTGGATAGCTCAGACGGTAGAGCATCAGACTTTTAATCTGAGGGTCCAGGGTTCAAGTCCCTGTTCAGGCGTAAGGTTGTAATCTTTACCCATCCCTGGGGCTACTCAAGCCACAACCAAATTGCTGCTCATTAACAGCACAACCATGAATGTCTGCTGCCATTTGTATACTTGTCACCTCCAGGTCAACTGGCAGGAAAAGGGTTGCTGTTCAGTCCTCATACCAAGGTTTTCTTCTTGCAAAGAAGACTTTTTTTAACGTGAGTAGTGTTAGTGTTGGGTCTCCTAAATGGTGCGGTGAATGGTGAAAAGTGAAGTTTTTGCCCTCGTGTGGGCCGAAATAGCTCAGCTGGGAGAGCGTTAGACTGAAGATCTAAAGGTCCCGGGTTTCGGCAACAAGCAACGCTGTCTGGACTGTGGAGCCGCCACAATTGTGTCAGGTACTGCAGAACAGTCATGTGGCGCTCGCTGTAGTGCAACCTCTGAATGGCCAAATGAGGACAAACTTGCATTGTGTAGGCCTCTTTATCTTGTGCTACAGCAATTTTATACAGAAAGCATGGTATTTTGGAAACCACAGTCTGATTGGGGTTGACTGATTGGGGTTGACTGGCTGTTAAAAAGTGTCATCTGAGCCACACTGCAACTGGCCCAGATGGTTGCTTTTAAAAGACTTTGAAGTACGAGAGAGATATAACCAGCCACAAGAGCAATATGGGATGCTGGCTCAACTCGTCCACTGGGTTGATGCCAGATTTGAACAAATCCCGGGTTTCGACAACAAGCAACGCTGTCTGGACTGTGGAGCCGCCACAATTGTGTCAGGTACTGCAGAACAGTCATGTGGCGCTCACTGTAGTGCAACGTCTGAATGGCCAAATGAGGAAAAACTTGCATTGTGTAGGCCTCTTCATCTTGTGCTACAGCAATTTTTTACAGAAAGCATGGCATTTTGGAAACCACAGTCTGATTGGGGTTGACTGGCTGGTTACTCACCATTGTTAAAAAGTGTCATCTGAGCCACACTGCAACTGCAAGAACAAATTGCGTTCTCTTTGTGAAGCGACCACAATACGGGATCCTCAGTCTGCTTGTCAGAGGATTACATGGAGCCTTATGGAAATGGTTGCGCTTTCACGCTTACAGCCGCTTTTGTTTTGGAAAAAATCTCTGGTTCTCTCATCCAGAGCCTGGATAGCTCAGACGGTAGAGCATCAGACTTTTAATCTGAGGGTCCAGGGTTCAAGTCCCTGTTCAGGCGTAAGGTTGTAATCTTTACCCATCCCTGGGGCTACTCAAGCCACAACCAAATTGCTGCTCATTAACAGCACAACCATGAATGTCTGCTGCCATTTGTATACTTGTCACCTCCAGGTCAACTGGCAAGAAAAGGGGTGCTGTTCAGTCCTCATACCAAGGTTTTCTTCTTGCAAAGAAGACTTTTTTTAACGTGAGTAGTGTTAGTGTTGGGTCTCCTAAATGGTGTGGTGAACGGTGAAAAGTGAAGTTTTTGCCCTCGTGTGGGCCGAAATAGCTCAGCTGGGCGAGCGTTAGACTGAAGATCTAAAGGTCCCTGGTTCAATCCCGTGTTTCGGCACCAAGCAACGCTGTCTGGACTGTGGAGCTGCCACAATTGTGTCAGCTACTGCAGAACAGTCATGTGGCGCTCACTGTAGTACAACCTCTGAATGGGGTTGACTGGCTGGTTACTCACTATTGTTAAAAAGTGTCATCTGAGCCACACTGCAACTGGCCCAGATGGTTGCTTTTAAAAGACTTTGAGGTACGAGAGAGATATAACCAGCCACAAGAGCAATATGGAATGCTGGCTCAACTCGTCCACTGGGTTGATGCCAGATTTTAGCAAATCCCGGGTTTCGACAACAAGCAACGCTGTCTGGACTGTGGAGCCGCCACAATTGTGTCAGGTACTGCAGAACAGTCATGTGGCGCTCACTGTAGTGCAACGTCTGAATGGCCAAATGAGGAAAAACTTGCATTGTGTAGGCCTCTTTATCTTGTGCTACAGCAATTTTTTACAGAAAGCATGGTATTTTGGGAACCACAGTCTGATTGGGGTTGACTGGCTGGTTACTAACCATTGTTAAAAAGTGTCATCTGAGCCACACTGCAACTGGCCCAGATGGTTGCTTTTAAAAGACTTTGAAGTACGAGATAGATATAACCAGCCACAAGAGCAATATGGGATGCTGGCTCAACTCGTCCACTGGGTTGATGCCAGATTTTAGCAAATCCCGGGTTTCGACAACAAGCAACGCTGTCTAGACTGTGGAGCCGCCACAATTGTGTCAGGTACTGCAGAACAGTCATGTGGCGCTCACTGTAGTGCAACGTCTGAATGGCCAAATGAGGAAAAACTTGCATTGTGTAGGCCTCTTCATCTTGTGCTACAGCAATTTTTTACAGAAAGCATGGTATTTTGGGAACCACAGTCTGATTGGGGTTGACTGGCTGGATACTCACCATTGTTAAAAAGTGTCATCTAAACCACACTGCAACTGGCCCAGATGGTTGCTTTTAAAAGACTTTGAAGTACGAGAGAGATATAACCAGCCACAAGAGCAATATGGGATGCTGGCTCAACTCGGCCACTGGGTTGATGCCAGATTTTAGCAAATCCCGGGTTTCGACAACAAGCAACGCTGTCTGGACTGTGGAGCCCCCACAATTGTGTCAGCTACTGCAGAATAGTCATGTGGCGCTCACTGTAGTGCAACCTCTAAATGGCCACAATGGCCAAACTTGCATTGTGTAGGCCTCTTCATTTTGTGCTACAGCAATTCTTTAAAGAAAGCATGGTATTTTGGGAACCACAGTCTGATTGGGGTTGACTGGCTGGTTACTCACCATTGTTAAAAAGTGTCATCTGAGCCACACTGCAACTGGCCCAGATGGTTGCTTTTAAAAGACTTTGAAGTACGAGATAGATATAACCAGCTACAAGAGCAATATGGGATGCTGGCTCAACTCGTCCACTGGATTGATGCCAGATTTTAGCAAATCCCGGGTTTCGACAACAAGCAACGCTGTCTGGACTGTGGAGCCGCCACAATTGTGTCAGGTACTGCAGAACAGTCATGTGGCGCTTACTGTAGTGCAACGTCTGAATGGCCAAATGAGGAAAAACTTGTATTGTGTAGGCCTCTTTATCTTGTGCTACAGCAATTTTATACAGAAAGCATGGTATTTTGGAAACCACAGTCTGATTGGGGTTGACTGGCTGGTTACTCACCATTGTTAAAAAGTGTCATCTGAGCCACACTGCAACTGGCCCAGATGGTTGCTTTTAAAAGACTTTGAAGTACGAGAGAGATATAACCAGCCACAAGAGCAATATGGGATGCTGGCTCAACTCGGCCACTGGGTTGATGCCAGATTTTAGCAAAAACAAATTGCGTTCTCTTTGTGAAGCGATCGCAATACGGGATCCTCAGTCTGCTTGTCACAGGATTACATGAAGCCTTATGGAAATGGTTGCGCTTTTACCCTTACAGCTGCTTTTGTTTTGGAAAAAATCTCTGGTTCTGACATCCAGAGCCTGGATAGCTCAGACGGTAGAGCATCAGACTTTTAATCTGAGGGTCCAGGGTTCAAGTCCCTGTTCAGGCGTAAGGTTGTAATCTTTACCCATCCCTGGGGCTACTCAAGCCACAACCAAATTGCTGCTCATTAACAGCACAACCATGAATGTCTGCTGCCATTTGTATACTTGTCACCTCCAGGTCAACTGGCAGGAAAAGGGGTGCTGTTCAGTCCTCATACCAAGGTTTTCTTCTTGCAAAGAAGACTTTTTTTAACGTGAGTAGTGTTAGTGTTGGGTCTCCTAAATGGTGCGGTGAACGGTGAAAAGTGAAGTTTTTGCCCTCGTGTGGGCCGAAATAGCTCAGCTGGGAGAGCGTTAGACTGAAGATCTAAAGGTCCCGGGTTTCGGCAACAAGCAACGCTGTCTGGACTGTGGAGCCGCCACAATTGTGTCAGGTACTGCAGAACAGTCATGTGGCGCTCGCTGTAGTGCAACCTCTGAATGGCCAAATGAGGACAAACTTGCATTGTGTAGGCCTCTTTATCTTGTGCTACAGCAATTTTATACAGAAAGCATGGTATTTTGGAAACCACAGTCTGATTGGGGTTGACTGATTGGGGTTGACTGGCTGTTAAAAAGTGTCATCTGAGCCACACTGCAACTGGCCCAGATGGTTGCTTTTAAAAGACTTTGAAGTACGAGAGAGATATAACCAGCCACAAGAGCAATATGGGATGCTGGCTCAACTCGTCCACTGGGTTGATGCCAGATTTGAACAAATCCCGGGTTTCGACAACAAGCAACGCTGTCTGGACTGTGGAGCCGCCACAATTGTGTCAGGTACTGCAGAACAGTCATGTGGCGCTCACTGTAGTGCAACGTCTGAATGGCCAAATGAGGAAAAACTTGCATTGTGTAGGCCTCTTCATCTTGTGCTACAGCAATTTTTTACAGAAAGCATGGCATTTTGGAAACCACAGTCTGATTGGGGTTGACTGATTGGGGTTGACTGGCTGTTAAAAAGTGTCATCTGAGCCACACTGCAACTGGCCCAGATGGTTGCTTTTAAAAGACTTTGAAGTACGAGATAGATATAACCAGCCACAAGAGCAATATGGGATGCTGGCTCAACTCGTCCACTGGGTTGATGCCAGATTTTAGCAAATCCCGGGTTTCGACAACAAGCAACGCTGTCTAGACTGTGGAGCCGCCACAATTGTGTCAGGTACTGCAGAACAGTCATGTGGCGCTCACTGTAGTGCAACGTCTGAATGGCCAAATGAGGAAAAACTTGCATTGTGTAGGCCTCTTCATCTTGTGCTACAGCAATTTTTTACAGAAAGCATGGTATTTTGGGAACCACAGTCTGATTGGGGTTGACTGGCTGGATACTCACCATTGTTAAAAAGTGTCATCTAAACCACACTGCAACTGGCCCAGATGGTTGCTTTTAAAAGACTTTGAAGTACGAGAGAGATATAACCAGCCACAAGAGCAATATGGGATGCTGGCTCAACTCGGCCACTGGGTTGATGCCAGATTTTAGCAAATCCCGGGTTTCGACAACAAGCAACGCTGTCTGGACTGTGGAGCCCCCACAATTGTGTCAGCTACTGCAGAATAGTCATGTGGCGCTCACTGTAGTGCAACCTCTAAATGGCCACAATGGCCAAACTTGCATTGTGTAGGCCTCTTCATTTTGTGCTACAGCAATTCTTTAAAGAAAGCATGGTATTTTGGGAACCACAGTCTGATTGGGGTTGACTGGCTGGTTACTCACCATTGTTAAAAAGTGTCATCTGAGCCACACTGCAACTGGCCCAGATGGTTGCTTTTAAAAGACTTTGAAGTACGAGATAGATATAACCAGCTACAAGAGCAATATGGGATGCTGGCTCAACTCGTCCACTGGATTGATGCCAGATTTTAGCAAATCCCGGGTTTCGACAACAAGCAACGCTGTCTGGACTGTGGAGCCGCCACAATTGTGTCAGGTACTGCAGAACAGTCATGTGGCGCTTACTGTAGTGCAACGTCTGAATGGCCAAATGAGGAAAAACTTGTATTGTGTAGGCCTCTTTATCTTGTGCTACAGCAATTTTATACAGAAAGCATGGTATTTTGGAAACCACAGTCTGATTGGGGTTGACTGGCTGGTTACTCACCATTGTTAAAAAGTGTCATCTGAGCCACACTGCAACTGGCCCAGATGGTTGCTTTTAAAAGACTTTGAAGTACGAGAGAGATATAACCAGCCACAAGAGCAATATGGGATGCTGGCTCAACTCGGCCACTGGGTTGATGCCAGATTTTAGCAAAAACAAATTGCGTTCTCTTTGTGAAGCGATCGCAATACGGGATCCTCAGTCTGCTTGTCACAGGATTACATGAAGCCTTATGGAAATGGTTGCGCTTTTACCCTTACAGCTGCTTTTGTTTTGGAAAAAATCTCTGGTTCTGACATCCAGAGCCTGGATAGCTCAGACGGTAGAGCATCAGACTTTTAATCTGAGGGTCCAGGGTTCAAGTCCCTGTTCAGGCGTAAGGTTGTAATCTTTACCCATCCCTGGGGCTACTCAAGCCACAACCAAATTGCTGCTCATTAACAGCACAACCATGAATGTCTGCTGCCATTTGTATACTTGTCACCTCCAGGTCAACTGGCAGGAAAAGGGGTGCTGTTCAGTCCTCATACCAAGGTTTTCTTCTTGCAAAGAAGACTTTTTTTAACGTGAGTAGTGTTAGTGTTGGGTCTCCTAAATGGTGCGGTGAACGGTGAAAAGTGAAGTTTTTGCCCTCGTGTGGGCCGAAATAGCTCAGCTGGGAGAGCGTTAGACTGAAGATCTAAAGGTCCCGGGTTTCGGCAACAAGCAACGCTGTCTGGACTGTGGAGCCGCCACAATTGTGTCAGGTACTGCAGAACAGTCATGTGGCGCTCGCTGTAGTGCAACCTCTGAATGGCCAAATGAGGACAAACTTGCATTGTGTAGGCCTCTTTATCTTGTGCTACAGCAATTTTATACAGAAAGCATGGTATTTTGGAAACCACAGTCTGATTGGGGTTGACTGATTGGGGTTGACTGGCTGTTAAAAAGTGTCATCTGAGCCACACTGCAACTGGCCCAGATGGTTGCTTTTAAAAGACTTTGAAGTACGAGAGAGATATAACCAGCCACAAGAGCAATATGGGATGCTGGCTCAACTCGTCCACTGGGTTGATGCCAGATTTGAACAAATCCCGGGTTTCGACAACAAGCAACGCTGTCTGGACTGTGGAGCCGCCACAATTGTGTCAGGTACTGCAGAACAGTCATGTGGCGCTCACTGTAGTGCAACGTCTGAATGGCCAAATGAGGAAAAACTTGCATTGTGTAGGCCTCTTCATCTTGTGCTACAGCAATTTTTTACAGAAAGCATGGCATTTTGGAAACCACAGTCTGATTGGGGTTGACTGATTGGGGTTGACTGGCTGTTAAAAAGTGTCATCTGAGCCACACTGCAACTGGCCCAGATGGTTGCTTTTAAAAGACTTTGAAGTACGAGATAGATATAACCAGCCACAAGAGCAATATGGGATGCTGGCTCAACTCGTCCACTGGGTTGATGCCAGATTTTAGCAAATCCCGGGTTTCGACAACAAGCAACGCTGTCTAGACTGTGGAGCCGCCACAATTGTGTCAGGTACTGCAGAACAGTCATGTGGCGCTCACTGTAGTGCAACGTCTGAATGGCCAAATGAGGAAAAACTTGCATTGTGTAGGCCTCTTCATCTTGTGCTACAGCAATTTTTTACAGAAAGCATGGTATTTTGGGAACCACAGTCTGATTGGGGTTGACTGGCTGGATACTCACCATTGTTAAAAAGTGTCATCTAAACCACACTGCAACTGGCCCAGATGGTTGCTTTTAAAAGACTTTGAAGTACGAGAGAGATATAACCAGCCACAAGAGCAATATGGGATGCTGGCTCAACTCGGCCACTGGGTTGATGCCAGATTTTAGCAAATCCCGGGTTTCGACAACAAGCAACGCTGTCTGGACTGTGGAGCCCCCACAATTGTGTCAGCTACTGCAGAATAGTCATGTGGCGCTCACTGTAGTGCAACCTCTAAATGGCCACAATGGCCAAACTTGCATTGTGTAGGCCTCTTCATTTTGTGCTACAGCAATTCTTTAAAGAAAGCATGGTATTTTGGGAACCACAGTCTGATTGGGGTTGACTGGCTGGTTACTCACCATTGTTAAAAAGTGTCATCTGAGCCACACTGCAACTGGCCCAGATGGTTGCTTTTAAAAGACTTTGAAGTACGAGATAGATATAACCAGCTACAAGAGCAATATGGGATGCTGGCTCAACTCGTCCACTGGATTGATGCCAGATTTTAGCAAATCCCGGGTTTCGACAACAAGCAACGCTGTCTGGACTGTGGAGCCGCCACAATTGTGTCAGGTACTGCAGAACAGTCATGTGGCGCTTACTGTAGTGCAACGTCTGAATGGCCAAATGAGGAAAAACTTGTATTGTGTAGGCCTCTTTATCTTGTGCTACAGCAATTTTATACAGAAAGCATGGTATTTTGGAAACCACAGTCTGATTGGGGTTGACTGGCTGGTTACTCACCATTGTTAAAAAGTGTCATCTGAGCCACACTGCAACTGGCCCAGATGGTTGCTTTTAAAAGACTTTGAAGTACGAGAGAGATATAACCAGCCACAAGAGCAATATGGGATGCTGGCTCAACTCGGCCACTGGGTTGATGCCAGATTTTAGCAAAAACAAATTGCGTTCTCTTTGTGAAGCGATCGCAATACGGGATCCTCAGTCTGCTTGTCACAGGATTACATGAAGCCTTATGGAAATGGTTGCGCTTTTACCCTTACAGCTGCTTTTGTTTTGGAAAAAATCTCTGGTTCTGACATCCAGAGCCTGGATAGCTCAGACGGTAGAGCATCAGACTTTTAATCTGAGGGTCCAGGGTTCAAGTCCCTGTTCAGGCGTAAGGTTGTAATCTTTACCCATCCCTGGGGCTACTCAAGCCACAACCAAATTGCTGCTCATTAACAGCACAACCATGAATGTCTGCTGCCATTTGTATACTTGTCACCTCCAGGTCAACTGGCAGGAAAAGGGGTGCTGTTCAGTCCTCATACCAAGGTTTTCTTCTTGCAAAGAAGACTTTTTTTAACGTGAGTAGTGTTAGTGTTGGGTCTCCTAAATGGTGCGGTGAACGGTGAAAAGTGAAGTTTTTGCCCTCGTGTGGGCCGAAATAGCTCAGCTGGGAGAGCGTTAGACTGAAGATCTAAAGGTCCCGGGTTTCGGCAACAAGCAACGCTGTCTGGACTGTGGAGCCGCCACAATTGTGTCAGGTACTGCAGAACAGTCATGTGGCGCTCGCTGTAGTGCAACCTCTGAATGGCCAAATGAGGACAAACTTGCATTGTGTAGGCCTCTTTATCTTGTGCTACAGCAATTTTATACAGAAAGCATGGTATTTTGGAAACCACAGTCTGATTGGGGTTGACTGATTGGGGTTGACTGGCTGTTAAAAAGTGTCATCTGAGCCACACTGCAACTGGCCCAGATGGTTGCTTTTAAAAGACTTTGAAGTACGAGAGAGATATAACCAGCCACAAGAGCAATATGGGATGCTGGCTCAACTCGTCCACTGGGTTGATGCCAGATTTGAACAAATCCCGGGTTTCGACAACAAGCAACGCTGTCTGGACTGTGGAGCCGCCACAATTGTGTCAGGTACTGCAGAACAGTCATGTGGCGCTCACTGTAGTGCAACGTCTGAATGGCCAAATGAGGAAAAACTTGCATTGTGTAGGCCTCTTCATCTTGTGCTACAGCAATTTTTTACAGAAAGCATGGCATTTTGGAAACCACAGTCTGATTGGGGTTGACTGGCTGGTTACTCACCATTGTTAAAAAGTGTCATCTGAGCCACACTGCAACTGCAAGAACAAATTGCGTTCTCTTTGTGAAGCGACCACAATACGGGATCCTCAGTCTGCTTGTCAGAGGATTACATGGAGCCTTATGGAAATGGTTGCGCTTTCACGCTTACAGCCGCTTTTGTTTTGGAAAAAATCTCTGGTTCTCTCATCCAGAGCCTGGATAGCTCAGACGGTAGAGCATCAGACTTTTAATCTGCGGGTCCAGGGTTCAAGTCCCTGTTCAGGCGTAAGGTTGTAATCTTTACCCATCCCTGGGGCTACTCAAGCCACAACCAAATTGCTGCTCATTAACAGCACAACCATGAATGTCTGCTGCCATTTGTATACTTGTCACCTCCAGGTCAACTGGCAAGAAAAGGGGTGCTGTTCAGTCCTCATACCAAGGTTTTCTTCTTGCAAAGAAGACTTTTTTTAACGTGAGTAGTGTTAGTGTTGGGTCTCCTAAATGGTGTGGTGAACGGTGAAAAGTGAAGTTTTTGCCCCTCGTTTGGGCCGAAATAGCTCAGCTGGGCGAGCGTTAGACTGAAGATCTAAAGGTCCCTGGTTCAATCCCGTGTTTCGGCACCAAGCAACGCTGTCTGGACTGTGGAGCTGCCACAATTGTGTCAGCTACTGCAGAACAGTCATGTGGCCCTCACTGTAGTACAACCTCTGAATGGGGTTGACTGGCTGGTTACTCACTATTGTTAAAAAGTGTCATCTGAGCCACACTGCAACTGACCCAGATGGTTGCTTTTAAAAGACTTTGAGGTACGAGAGAGATATAACCAGCCACAAGAGCAATATGGAATGCTGGCTCAACTCGTCCACTGGGTTGATGCCAGATTTTAGCAAATCCCGGGTTTCGACAACAAGCAACGCTGTCTGGACTGTGGAGCCGCCACAATTGTGTCAGGTACTGCAGAACAGTCATGTGGCGCTCACTGTAGTGCAACGTCTGAATGGCCAAATGAGGAAAAACTTGCATTGTGTAGGCCTCTTTATCTTGTGCTACAGCAATTTTTTACAGAAAGCATGGTATTTTGGGAACCACAGTCTGATTGGGGTTGACTGGCTGGTTACTAACCATTGTTAAAAAGTGTCATCTGAGCCACACTGCAACTGGCCCAGATGGTTGCTTTTAAAAGACTTTGAAGTACGAGATAGATATAACCAGCCACAAGAGCAATATGGGATGCTGGCTCAACTCGTCCACTGGGTTGATGCCAGATTTTAGCAAATCCCGGGTTTCGACAACAAGCAACGCTGTCTAGACTGTGGAGCCGCCACAATTGTGTCAGGTACTGCAGAACAGTCATGTGGCGCTCACTGTAGTGCAACGTCTGAATGGCCAAATGAGGAAAAACTTGCATTGTGTAGGCCTCTTCATCTTGTGCTACAGCAATTTTTTACAGAAAGCATGGTATTTTGGGAACCACAGTCTGATTGGGGTTGACTGGCTGGATACTCACCATTGTTAAAAAGTGTCATCTAAACCACACTGCAACTGGCCCAGATGGTTGCTTTTAAAAGACTTTGAAGTACGAGAGAGATATAACCAGCCACAAGAGCAATATGGGATGCTGGCTCAACTCGGCCACTGGGTTGATGCCAGATTTTAGCAAATCCCGGGTTTCGACAACAAGCAACGCTGTCTGGACTGTGGAGCCCCCACAATTGTGTCAGCTACTGCAGAATAGTCATGTGGCGCTCACTGTAGTGCAACCTCTAAATGGCCACAATGGCCAAACTTGCATTGTGTAGGCCTCTTCATTTTGTGCTACAGCAATTCTTTAAAGAAAGCATGGTATTTTGGGAACCACAGTCTGATTGGGGTTGACTGGCTGGTTACTCACCATTGTTAAAAAGTGTCATCTGAGCCACACTGCAACTGGCCCAGATGGTTGCTTTTAAAAGACTTTGAAGTACGAGATAGATATAACCAGCTACAAGAGCAATATGGGATGCTGGCTCAACTCGTCCACTGGGTTGATGCCAGATTTTAGCAAATCCCGGGTTTCGACAACAAGCAACGCTGTCTGGACTGTGGAGCCGCCACAATTGTGTCAGGTACTGCAGAACAGTCATGTGGCGCTTACTGTAGTGCAACGTCTGAATGGCCAAATGAGGAAAAACTTGTATTGTGTAGGCCTCTTTATCTTGTGCTACAGCAATTTTATACAGAAAGCATGGTATTTTGGAAACCACAGTCTGATTGGGGTTGACTGGCTGGTTACTCACCATTGTTAAAAAGTGTCATCTGAGCCACACTGCAACTGGCCCAGATGGTTGCTTTTAAAAGACTTTGAAGTACGAGAGAGATATAACCAGCCACAAGAGCAATATGGGATGCTGGCTCAACTCGGCCACTGGGTTGATGCCAGATTTTAGCAAAAACAAATTGCGTTCTCTTTGTGAAGCGATCACAATACGGGATCCTCAGTCTGCTTGTCACAGGATTACATGAAGCCTTATGGAAATGGTTGCGCTTTTACCCTTACAGCTGCTTTTGTTTTGGAAAAAATCTCTGGTTCTGACATCCAGAGCCTGGATAGCTCAGACGGTAGAGCAGGGGTCGGCAATTAAGTTTGGGCGCGGGCCAATTTTTTTCTGACAATTCCATCGCGGGCCATGACCATGGGGGGGGGGGGGGGGGGGGGGGGTGCTGCGTCCTGATTGGCTGAGTGAGAACCGCACGTATGTTCTACGTCCTGATTTATTAAGGGAGCACTGTACAAAATGCGTGTAACAATGTGTATAAAAGTGTGGGGTTACGGCCTTAAACGCCCACTGCGTCTGTCATGAAACACTCAACCTGCCCTAGCAACCTGCCGTAATTAATGTATTGTAACGTCCAGCCGGACGCGTCAGGAATGAAGAGACGTTATGTTGCAAAACCGGCCTTTATTGCCAAACAGACTTATTGCAGAACACGGTTATTGTAGGCCATAACCACGCCAAACTCACAGAACATGTCCCACTTTTCAGCCTCACTCATGTCGTCTCTCTCCACACACGCTCACACACACGCACACACCCTCTCACCTGCTCCCCCGCCCCCTTGCTCTCATACAGGTGCATTCACGGACCATGGGAAACCACCGAACTCACATTACAACATAAAACACATAACTGCAGGGTCGCTACAGTATACAGCGCTGCAGATCTGCCGACCTTGTTTGGTTTTGTTTTTTTCATTTAATAAAACATATTTGTTCACGTTGTCCGTTACAGAGGGACACAGGACACTTTTATTTTCCACAGGTTACAGCGCACGCACGTGCCAATTAGCGTTCCGACCTGTGCGTCAAGTAAAGAGGCTGCGAGGATGTTCTGTCTGCTGTCACGTTACTTATCAGCTACTTTTTAATAAATGTTGTGAAATCTGTGGAATTGTTGTGTTTTGAAGGGAAACATGAGGTTTAAAAGATATATTTAAAAATATATATGTATATATTAAAATAAATCATCGTCATCTAGCGGGCCAGATATAAATTGACGGCGGGCCAGTTCTGGCCCGCGGGCCGCTAATTGCCGACCCCTGCGGTAGAGCATCAGACTTTTAATCTGAGGGTCCAGGGTTCAAGTCCCTGTTCAGGCGTAAGGTTGTAATCTTTACCCATCCCTGGGGCTACTCAAGCCACAACCAAATTGCTGCTCATTAACAGCACAACCATGAATGTCTGCTGCCATTTGTATACTTGTCACCTCCAGGTCAACTGGCAGGAAAAGGGGTGCTGTTCAGTCCTCATCCCAAGGTTTTCTTCTTGCAAAGAAGACTTTTTTTAACGTGAGTAGTGTTAGTGTTGGGTCTCCTAAATGGTGCGGTGAACGGTGAAAAGTGAAGTTTTTGCCCTCGTGTGGGCCGAAATAGCTCAGCTGGGAGAGCGTTAGACTGAAGATCTAAAGGTCCCGGGTTTCGGCAACAAGCAACGCTGTCTGGACTGTGGAGCCGCCACAATTGTGTCAGGTACTGCAGAACAGTCATGTGGCGCTCGCTGTAGTGCAACCTCTGAATGGCCAAATGAGGACAAACTTGCATTGTGTAGGCCTCTTTATCTTGTGCTACAGCAATTTTATACAGAAAGCATGGTATTTTGGAAACCACAGTCTGATTGGGGTTGACTGATTGGGGTTGACTGGCTGTTAAAAAGTGTCATCTGAGCCACACTGCAACTGGCCCAGATGGTTGCTTTTAAAAGACTTTGAAGTACGAGAGAGATATAACCAGCCACAAGAGCAACATGGGATGCTGGCTCAACTCGTCCACTGGGTTGATGCCAGATTTGAACAAATCCCGGGTTTCGACAACAAGCAACGCTGTCTGGACTGTGGAGCCGCCACAATTGTGTCAGGTACTGCAGAACAGTCATGTGGCGCTCACTGTAGTGCAACGTCTGAATGGCCAAATGAGGAAAAACTTGCATTGTGTAGGCCTCTTCATCTTGTGCTACAGCAATTTTTTACAGAAAGCATGGCATTTTGGAAACCACAGTCTGATTGGGGTTGACTGGCTGGTTACTCACCATTGTTAAAAAGTGTCATCTGAGCCACACTGCAACTGCAAGAACAAATTGCGTTCTCTTTGTGAAGCGACCACAATACGGGATCCTCAGTCTGCTTGTCAGAGGATTACATGGAGCCTTATGGAAATGGTTGCGCTTTCACGCTTACAGCCGCTTTTGTTTTGGAAAAAATCTCTGGTTCTCTCATCCAGAGCCTGGATAGCTCAGACGGTAGAGCATCAGACTTTTAATCTGAGGGTCCAGGGTTCAAGTCCCTGTTCAGGCGTAAGGTTGTAATCTTTACCCATCCCTGGGGCTACTCAAGCCACAACCAAATTGCTGCTCATTAACAGCACAACCATGAATGTCTGCTGCCATTTGTATACTTGTCACCTCCAGGTCAACTGGCAAGAAAAGGGGTGCTGTTCAGTCCTCATACCAAGGTTTTCTTCTTGCAAAGAAGACTTTTTTTAACGTGAGTAGTGTTAGTGTTGGGTCTCCTAAATGGTGTGGTGAACGGTGAAAAGTGAAGTTTTTGCCCTCGTGTGGGCCGAAATAGCTCAGCTGGGCGAGCGTTAGACTGAAGATCTAAAGGTCCCTGGTTCAATCCCGTGTTTCGGCAACAAGCAACGCTGTCTGGACTGTGGAGCTGCCACAATTGTGTCAGCTACTGCAGAACAGTCATGTGGCGCTCACTGTAGTACAACCTCTGAATGGGGTTGACTGGCTGGTTACTCACTATTGTTAAAAAGTGTCATCTGAGCCACACTGCAACTGGCCCAGATGGTTGCTTTTAAAAGACTTTGAGGTACGAGAGAGATATAACCAGCCACAAGAGCAATATGGAATGCTGGCTCAACTCGTCCACTGGGTTGATGCCAGATTTTAGCAAATCCCGGGTTTCGACAACAAGCAACGCTGTCTGGACTGTGGAGCCGCCACAATTGTGTCAGGTACTGCAGAACAGTCATGTGACGCTCACTGTAGTGCAACGTCTGAATGGGTTGATGCCAGATTTTAGCAAATCCCGGGTTTCGACAACAAGCAACGCTGTCTGGACTGTGGAGCCGCCACAATTGTGTCAGGTACTGCAGAACAGTCATGTGGCGCTCACTGTAGTGCAACCTCTGAATGGCCACAATGGCCAAACTTGCATTGTGTAGGCCTCTTTATCTTGTGCTACAGTATTTTTTTTTACAGAAAGCATGGTATTTTGGGAACCACAGTCTGATTGGGGTTGACTGGCTGGTTACTCACCATTGTTAAAAAGTGTCATCTGAGCCACACTGCAACTGGCCCAGATGGTTGCTTTTAAAAGACTTTGAAGTACGAGAGAGATATAACCAGCCACAAGAGCAATATGGGATGCTGGCTCAACTCGTCCACTGGGTTGATGCCAGATTTCTAGCAAATCCCGGGTTTCGACAACAAGCAACGCTGTCTGGACTGTGGAGCTGCCACAATTGTGTCAGCTACTGCAGAACAGTCATGTGGCGCTCACTGTAGTGCAACCTCTGAATGGCCACAATGGCCAAACTTGCATTGTGTAGGCCTCTTCATCTTGTGCTACAGCAATTCTTTACAGAAAGCATGGTCCAACGCTGTCTGGACTGTGGAGCCGCTACAATTGTGGCAGGTACTGCAGAACAGTCATGTGGCGCTTGCTGTAGTACAACCTCTGAATGGGGTTGACTGGCTGGTTACTCACCATTGTTAAAAAGTGTCATCTGAGCCACACTGCAACTGGCCCAGATGGTTGCTTTTAAAAGACTTTGAGGTACGAGATAGATATAACTAGCCACAAGAGCAATATGGGATGCTGGCTCAACTCGTCCACTGGGTTGATGCCAGATTTTAGCAAATCCCGGGTTTCGACAACAAGCAACGCTGTCTGGACTGTGGAGCCGCCACAATTGTGTCAGGTACTGCAGAACAGTCATGTGGCGCTCACTGTAGTGCAACGTCTGAATGGCCAAATGAGGAAAAACTTGCATTGTGTAGGCCTCTTCATCTTGTGCTACAGCAATTTTTTACAGAAAGCATGGTATTTTGGGAACCACAGTCTGATTGGGGTTGACTGGCTGGATACTCACCATTGTTAAAAAGTGTCATCTAAACCACACTGCAACTGGCCCAGATGGTTGCTTTTAAAAGACTTTGAAGTACGAGAGAGATATAACCAGCCACAAGAGCAATATGGGATGCTGGCTCAACTCGGCCACTGGGTTGATGCCAGATTTTAGCAAATCCCGGGTTTCGACAACAAGCAACGCTGTCTGGACTGTGGAGCCCCCACAATTGTGTCAGCTACTGCAGAATAGTCATGTGGCGCTCACTGTAGTGCAACCTCTAAATGGCCACAATGGCCAAACTTGCATTGTGTAGGCCTCTTCATTTTGTGCTACAGCAATTCTTTAAAGAAAGCATGGTATTTTGGGAACCACAGTCTGATTGGGGTTGACTGGCTGGTTACTCACCATTGTTAAAAAGTGTCATCTGAGCCACACTGCAACTGGCCCAGATGGTTGCTTTTAAAAGACTTTGAAGTACGAGATAGATATAACCAGCTACAAGAGCAATATGGGATGCTGGCTCAACTCGTCCACTGGGTTGATGCCAGATTTTAGCAAATCCCGGGTTTCGACAACAAGCAACGCTGTCTGGACTGTGGAGCCGCCACAATTGTGTCAGGTACTGCAGAACAGTCATGTGGCGCTTACTGTAGTGCAACGTCTGAATGGCCAAATGAGGAAAAACTTGTATTGTGTAGGCCTCTTTATCTTGTGCTACAGCAATTTTATACAGAAAGCATGGTATTTTGGAAACCACAGTCTGATTGGGGTTGACTGGCTGGTTACTCACCATTGTTAAAAAGTGTCATCTGAGCCACACTGCAACTGGCCCAGATGGTTGCTTTTAAAAGACTTTGAAGTACGAGAGAGATATAACCAGCCACAAGAGCAATATGGGATGCTGGCTCAACTCGGCCACTGGGTTGATGCCAGATTTTAGCAAAAACAAATTGCGTTCTCTTTGTGAAGCGATCACAATACGGGATCCTCAGTCTGCTTGTCACAGGATTACATGAAGCCTTATGGAAATGGTTGCGCTTTTACCCTTACAGCTGCTTTTGTTTTGGAAAAAATCTCTGGTTCTGACATCCAGAGCCTGGATAGCTCAGACGGTAGAGCATCAGACTTTTAATCTGAGGGTCCAGGGTTCAAGTCCCTGTTCAGGCGTAAGGTTGTAATCTTTACCCATCCCTGGGGCTACTCAAGCCACAACCAAATTGCTGCTCATTAACAGCACAACCATGAATGTCTGCTGCCATTTGTATACTTGTCACCTCCAGGTCAACTGGCAGGAAAAGGGGTGCTGTTCAGTCCTCATCCCAAGGTTTTCTTCTTGCAAAGAAGACTTTTTTTAACGTGAGTAGTGTTAGTGTTGGGTCTCCTAAATGGTGCGGTGAACGGTGAAAAGTGAAGTTTTTGCCCTCGTGTGGGCCGAAATAGCTCAGCTGGGAGAGCGTTAGACTGAAGATCTAAAGGTCCCGGGTTTCGGCAACAAGCAACGCTGTCTGGACTGTGGAGCCGCCACAATTGTGTCAGGTACTGCAGAACAGTCATGTGGCGCTCGCTGTAGTGCAACCTCTGAATGGCCAAATGAGGACAAACTTGCATTGTGTAGGCCTCTTTATCTTGTGCTACAGCAATTTTATACAGAAAGCATGGTATTTTGGAAACCACAGTCTGATTGGGGTTGACTGATTGGGGTTGACTGGCTGTTAAAAAGTGTCATCTGAGCCACACTGCAACTGGCCCAGATGGTTGCTTTTAAAAGACTTTGAAGTACGAGAGAGATATAACCAGCCACAAGAGCAACATGGGATGCTGGCTCAACTCGTCCACTGGGTTGATGCCAGATTTGAACAAATCCCGGGTTTCGACAACAAGCAACGCTGTCTGGACTGTGGAGCCGCCACAATTGTGTCAGGTACTGCAGAACAGTCATGTGGCGCTCACTGTAGTGCAACGTCTGAATGGCCAAATGAGGAAAAACTTGCATTGTGTAGGCCTCTTCATCTTGTGCTACAGCAATTTTTTACAGAAAGCATGGCATTTTGGAAACCACAGTCTGATTGGGGTTGACTGGCTGGTTACTCACCATTGTTAAAAAGTGTCATCTGAGCCACACTGCAACTGCAAGAACAAATTGCGTTCTCTTTGTGAAGCGACCACAATACGGGATCCTCAGTCTGCTTGTCAGAGGATTACATGGAGCCTTATGGAAATGGTTGCGCTTTCACGCTTACAGCCGCTTTTGTTTTGGAAAAAATCTCTGGTTCTCTCATCCAGAGCCTGGATAGCTCAGACGGTAGAGCATCAGACTTTTAATCTGAGGGTCCAGGGTTCAAGTCCCTGTTCAGGCGTAAGGTTGTAATCTTTACCCATCCCTGGGGCTACTCAAGCCACAACCAAATTGCTGCTCATTAACAGCACAACCATGAATGTCTGCTGCCATTTGTATACTTGTCACCTCCAGGTCAACTGGCAAGAAAAGGGGTGCTGTTCAGTCCTCATACCAAGGTTTTCTTCTTGCAAAGAAGACTTTTTTTAACGTGAGTAGTGTTAGTGTTGGGTCTCCTAAATGGTGTGGTGAACGGTGAAAAGTGAAGTTTTTGCCCTCGTGTGGGCCGAAATAGCTCAGCTGGGCGAGCGTTAGACTGAAGATCTAAAGGTCCCTGGTTCAATCCCGTGTTTCGGCAACAAGCAACGCTGTCTGGACTGTGGAGCTGCCACAATTGTGTCAGCTACTGCAGAACAGTCATGTGGCGCTCACTGTAGTACAACCTCTGAATGGGGTTGACTGGCTGGTTACTCACTATTGTTAAAAAGTGTCATCTGAGCCACACTGCAACTGGCCCAGATGGTTGCTTTTAAAAGACTTTGAGGTACGAGAGAGATATAACCAGCCACAAGAGCAATATGGAATGCTGGCTCAACTCGTCCACTGGGTTGATGCCAGATTTTAGCAAATCCCGGGTTTCGACAACAAGCAACGCTGTCTGGACTGTGGAGCCGCCACAATTGTGTCAGGTACTGCAGAACAGTCATGTGACGCTCACTGTAGTGCAACGTCTGAATGGGTTGATGCCAGATTTTAGCAAATCCCGGGTTTCGACAACAAGCAACGCTGTCTGGACTGTGGAGCCGCCACAATTGTGTCAGGTACTGCAGAACAGTCATGTGGCGCTCACTGTAGTGCAACCTCTGAATGGCCACAATGGCCAAACTTGCATTGTGTAGGCCTCTTTATCTTGTGCTACAGTATTTTTTTTTACAGAAAGCATGGTATTTTGGGAACCACAGTCTGATTGGGGTTGACTGGCTGGTTACTCACCATTGTTAAAAAGTGTCATCTGAGCCACACTGCAACTGGCCCAGATGGTTGCTTTTAAAAGACTTTGAAGTACGAGAGAGATATAACCAGCCACAAGAGCAATATGGGATGCTGGCTCAACTCGTCCACTGGGTTGATGCCAGATTTCTAGCAAATCCCGGGTTTCGACAACAAGCAACGCTGTCTGGACTGTGGAGCTGCCACAATTGTGTCAGCTACTGCAGAACAGTCATGTGGCGCTCACTGTAGTGCAACCTCTGAATGGCCACAATGGCCAAACTTGCATTGTGTAGGCCTCTTCATCTTGTGCTACAGCAATTCTTTACAGAAAGCATGGTCCAACGCTGTCTGGACTGTGGAGCCGCTACAATTGTGGCAGGTACTGCAGAACAGTCATGTGGCGCTTGCTGTAGTACAACCTCTGAATGGGGTTGACTGGCTGGTTACTCACCATTGTTAAAAAGTGTCATCTGAGCCACACTGCAACTGGCCCAGATGGTTGCTTTTAAAAGACTTTGAGGTACGAGATAGATATAACTAGCCACAAGAGCAATATGGGATGCTGGCTCAACTCGTCCACTGGGTTGATGCCAGATTTTAGCAAATCCCGGGTTTCGACAACAAGCAACGCTGTCTGGACTGTGGAGCCGCCACAATTGTGTCAGGTACTGCAGAACAGTCATGTGGCGCTCACTGTAGTGCAACCTCTGAATGGCCCCAATGGCCAAACTTGCATTGTGTAGGCCTCTTTATCTTGTGCTACAGCATTTTTTTTTACAGAAAGCATGGTATTTTGGGAACCACAGTCTGATTGGGGTTGACTGGCTGGTTACTCACCATTGTTAAAAAGTGTCATCTGAGCCACACTGCAACTGGCCCAGATGGTTGCTTTTAAAAGACTTTGAAGTACGAGAGAGATATAACCAGCCACAAGAGCAATATGGGATGCTGGCTCAACTCGTCCACTGGGTTGATGCCAGATTTTTAGAAAATCCCGGGTTTCGACAACAAGCAACGCTGTCTGGACTGTGGAGCTGCCACAATTGTGTCAGCTACTGCAGAACAGTCATGTGGCGCTCACTGTAGTGCAACCTCTGAATGGCCACAATGGCCAAACTTGCATTGTGTAGGCCTCTTCATCTTGTGCTACAGCAATTCTTTACAGAAAGCATGGTCCAACGCTGTCTGGACTGTGGAGCCGCTACAATTGTGGCAGGTACTGCAGAACAGTCATGTGGCGCTCACTGTAGTGCAACGTCTGAATGGCCAAATGAGGAAAAACTTGCATTGTGTAGGCCTCTTTATCTTGTGCTACAGCAATTTTATACAGAAAGCATGGTATTTTGGAAACCACAGTCTGATTGGGGTTGACTGGCTGGTTACTCACCATTGTTAAAAGTGTCATCTGAGCCACACTGCAACTGGCCCAGATGGTTGCTTTTAAAAGACTTTGAGCTATGAGATAGATATAACCAGCCACAAGAGCAATATGGGATGCTGGCTCAACTCGTCCACTGGGTTGATGCCAGATTTTAGCAAATCCCGGGTTTCGACAACAAGCAACGCTGTCTGGACTGTGGAGCCCCCACAATTGTGTCAGGTACTGCAGAATAGTCATGTGGCGCTCACTGTAGTGCAACCTCTGAATGGCCACAATGGCCAAACTTGCATTGTGTAGGCCTCTTCATTTTGTGCTACAGCAATTCTTTAAAGAAAGCATGGTATTTTGGGAACCACAGTCTGATTGGGGTTGACTGGCTGGTTACAAACCATTGTTAAAAAGTGTCATCTGAGCCACACTGCAACTGGCCCAGATGGTTGCTTTTAAAAGACTTTGAAGTACGAGATAGATATAACCAGCTACAAGAGCAATATGGGATGCTGGCTCAACTCGTCCACTGGGTTGATGCCAGATTTTAGCAAATCCCGGGTTTCGACAACAAGCAACGCTGTCTGGACTGTGGAGCCGCCACAATTGTGTCAGCTACTGCAGAATAGTCATGTGGCGCTCACTGTAGTGCAACCTCTGAATGGCCACAATGGCCAAACTTGCATTGTGTAGGCCTCTTCATTTTGTGCTACAGCAATTCTTTAAAGAAAGCATGGTATTTTGGGAACCACAGTCTGATTGGGGTTGACTGGCTGGTTACTCACCATTGTTAAAAAGTGTCATCTGAGCCACACTGCAACTGGCCCAGATGGTTGCTTTTAAAAGACTTTGAGGTACGAGAGAGATACAACCAGCCACAAGAGCAATATGGAATGCTGGCTCAACTCGTCCACTGGGTTGATGCCAGATTTTAGCAAATCCCGGGTTTCGACAACAAGCAACGCTGTCTGGACTGTGGAGCCGCCACAATTGTGTCAGGTACTGCAGAACAGTCATGTGGCGCTCACTGTAGTGCAACGTCTGAATGGCCACAATGGCCAAACTTGCATTGTGTAGGCCTCTTCATCTTGTGCTACAGCAATTCTTTACAGAAAGCATGGTCCAACGCTGTCTGGACTGTGGAGCCGCTACAATTGTGGCAGGTACTGCAGAACAGTCATGTGGCGCTTGCTGTAGTACAACCTCTGAATGGGGTTGACTGGCTGGTTACTCACCATTGTTAAAAAGTGTCATCTGAGCCACACTGCAACTGGCCCAGATGGTTGCTTTTAAAAGACTTTGAGGTACGAGATAGATATAACTAGCCACAAGAGCAATATGGGATGCTGGCTCAACTCGTCCACTGGGTTGATGCCAGATTTTTAGAAAATCCCGGGTTTCGACAACAAGCAACGCTGTCTGGACTGTGGAGCTGCCACAATTGTGTCAGCTACTGCAGAACAGTCATGTGGCGCTCACTGTAGTGCAACCTCTGAATGGCCACAATGGCCAAACTTGCATTGTGTAGGCCTCTTCATCTTGTGCTACAGCAATTCTTTACAGAAAGCATGGTCCAACGCTGTCTGGACTGTGGAGCCGCTACAATTGTGGCAGGTACTGCAGAACAGTCATGTGGCGCTCACTGTAGTGCAACGTCTGAATGGCCAAATGAGGAAAAACTTGCATTGTGTAGGCCTCTTTATCTTGTGCTACAGCAATTTTATACAGAAAGCATGGTATTTTGGAAACCACAGTCTGATTGGGGTTGACTGGCTGGTTACTCACCATTGTTAAAAAGTGTCATCTGAGCCACACTGCAACTGGCCCAGATGGTTGCTTTTAAAAGACTTTGAGCTATGAGATAGATATAACCAGCCACAAGAGCAATATGGGATGCTGGCTCAACTCGTCCACTGGGTTGATGCCAGATTTTAGCAAATCCCGGGTTTCGACAACAAGCAACGCTGTCTGGACTGTGGAGCCCCCACAATTGTGTCAGGTACTGCAGAATAGTCATGTGGCGCTCACTGTAGTGCAACCTCTGAATGGCCACAATGGCCAAACTTGCATTGTGTAGGCCTCTTCATTTTGTGCTACAGCAATTCTTTAAAGAAAGCATGGTATTTTGGGAACCACAGTCTGATTGGGGTTGACTGGCTGGTTACAAACCATTGTTAAAAAGTGTCATCTGAGCCACACTGCAACTGGCCCAGATGGTTGCTTTTAAAAGACTTTGAAGTACGAGATAGATATAACCAGCTACAAGTGCAATATGGGATGCTGGCTCAACTCGTCCACTGGGTTGATGCCAGATTTTAGCAAATCCCGGGTTTCGACAACAAGCAACGCTGTCTGGACTGTGGAGCCGCCACAATTGTGTCAGCTACTGCAGAATAGTCATGTGGCGCTCACTGTAGTGCAACCTCTGAATAGCCACAATGGCCAAACTTGCATTGTGTAGGCCTCTTCATTTTGTGCTACAGCAATTCTTTAAAGAAAGCATGGTATTTTGGGAACCACAGTCTGATTGGGGTTGACTGGCTGGTTACTCACCATTGTTAAAAAGTGTCATCTGAGCCACACTGCAACTGGCCCAGATGGTTGCTTTTAAAAGACTTTGAGGTACGAGAGAGATATAACCAGCCACAAGAGCAATATGGAATGCTGGCTCAACTCGTCCACTGGGTTGATGCCAGATTTTAGCAAATCCCGGGTTTCGACAACAAGCAACGCTGTCTGGACTGTGGAGCCGCCACAATTGTGTCAGGTACTGCAGAACAGTCATGTGGCGCTCACTGTAGTGCAACGTCTGAATGGCCAAATGAGGAAAAACTTGCATTGTGTAGGCCTCTTTATCTTGTGCTACAGCAATTTTATACAGAAAGCATGGTATTTTGGAAACCACAGTCTGATTGGGGTTGACTGGCTGGTTACTCACCATTGTTAAAAAGTGTCATCTGAGCCACACTGCAACTGGCCCAGATGGTTGCTTTTAAAAGACTTTGAGGTATGAGATAGATATAACCAGCCACAAGAGCAATATGGGATGCTGGCTCAACTCGTCCACTGGGTTGATGCCAGATTTTAGCAAATCCCGGGTTTCGACAACAAGCAACGCTGTCTGGACTGTGGAGCCGCCACAATTGTGTCAGGTACTGCAGAACAGTCATGTGGTGCTCACTGTAGTGCAACCTCTGAATGGCCACAATGGCCAAACTTGCATTGTGTAGGCCTCTTCATTTTGTGCTACAGCAATTCTTTAAAGAAAGCATGGTATTTTGGGAACCACAGTCTGATTGGGGTTGACTGGCTGGTTACTCACCATTGTTAAAAAGTGTCATCTGAGCCACACTGCAACTGGCCCAGATGGTTGCTTTTAAAAGACTTTGAGGTACGAGAGAGATATAACCAGCCACAAGAGCAATATGGAATGCTGGCTCAACTCGTCCACTGGGTTGATGCCAGATTTTAGCAAATCCCGGGTTTCGACAACAAGCAACGCTGTCTGGACTGTGGAGCCGCCACAATTGTGTCAGGTACTGCAGAACAGTCATGTGGCGCTCACTGTAGTGCAACGTCTGAATGGCCAAATGAGGAAAAACTTGCATTGTGTAGGCCTCTTTATCTTGTGCTACAGCAATTTTTTACAGAAAGCATGGTATTTTGGGAACCACAGTCTGATTGGGGTTGACTGGCTGGTTACTAACCATTGTTAAAAAGTGTCATCTGAGCCACACTGCAACTGGCCCAGATGGTTGCTTTTAAAAGACTTTGAAGTACGAGATAGATATAACCAGCCACAAGAGCAATATGGGATGCTGGCTCAACTCGTCCACTGGGTTGATGCCAGATTTTAGCAAATCCCGGGTTTCGACAACAAGCAACGCTGTCTAGACTGTGGAGCCGCCACAATTGTGTCAGGTACTGCAGAACAGTCATGTGGCGCTCACTGTAGTGCAACGTCTGAATGGCCAAATGAGGAAAAACTTGCATTGTGTAGGCCTCTTCATCTTGTGCTACAGCAATTTTTTACAGAAAGCATGGTATTTTGGGAACCACAGTCTGATTGGGGTTGACTGGCTGGATACTCACCATTGTTAAAAAGTGTCATCTAAACCACACTGCAACTGGCCCAGATGGTTGCTTTTAAAAGACTTTGAAGTACGAGAGAGATATAACCAGCCACAAGAGCAATATGGGATGCTGGCTCAACTCGGCCACTGGGTTGATGCCAGATTTTAGCAAATCCCGGGTTTCGACAACAAGCAACGCTGTCTGGACTGTGGAGCCCCCACAATTGTGTCAGGTACTGCAGAATAGTCATGTGGCGCTCACTGTAGTGCAACCTCTAAATGGCCACAATGGCCAAACTTGCATTGTGTAGGCCTCTTCATTTTGTGCTACAGCAATTCTTTAAAGAAAGCATGGTATTTTGGGAACCACAGTCTGATTGGGGTTGACTGGCTGGTTACTCACCATTGTTAAAAAGTGTCATCTGAGCCACACTGCAACTGGCCCAGATGGTTGCTTTTAAAAGACTTTGAAGTACGAGATAGATATAACCAGCTACAAGAGCAATATGGGATGCTGGCTCAACTCGTCCACTGGGTTGATGCCAGATTTTAGCAAATCCCGGGTTTCGACAACAAGCAACGCTGTCTGGACTGTGGAGCCGCCACAATTGTGTCAGGTACTGCAGAACAGTCATGTGGCGCTTACTGTAGTGCAACGTCTGAATGGCCAAATGAGGAAAAACTTGTATTGTGTAGGCCTCTTTATCTTGTGCTACAGCAATTTTATACAGAAAGCATGGTATTTTGGAAACCACAGTCTGATTGGGGTTGACTGGCTGGTTACTCACCATTGTTAAAAAGTGTCATCTGAGCCACACTGCAACTGGCCCAGATGGTTGCTTTTAAAAGACTTTGAAGTACGAGAGAGATATAACCAGCCACAAGAGCAATATGGGATGCTGGCTCAACTCGGCCACTGGGTTGATGCCAGATTTTAGCAAAAACAAATTGCGTTCTCTTTGTGAAGCGACCACAATACGGGATCCTCAGTCTGCTTGTCACAGGATTACATGAAGCCTTATGGAAATGGTTGTGCTTTTACCCTTACAGCTGCTTTTGTTTTGGAAAAAATCTCTGGTTCTGACATCCAGAGCCTGGATAGCTCAGACGGTAGAGCATCAGACTTTTAATCTGAGGGTCCAGGGTTCAAGTCCCTGTTCAGGCGTAAGGTTGTAATCTTTACCCATCCCTGGGGCTACTCAAGCCACAACCAAATTGCTGCTCATTAACAGCACAACCATGAATGTCTGCTGCCATTTGTATACTTGTCACCTCCAGGTCAACTGGCAGGAAAAGGGGTTCTGTTCAGTCCTCATCCCAAGGTTTTCTTCTTGCAAAGAAGACTTTTTTTAACGTGAGTAGTGTTAGTGTTGGGTCTCCTAAATGGTGCGGTGAACGGTGAAAAGTGAAGTTTTTGCCCTCGTGTGGGCCGAAATAGCTCAGCTGGGAGAGCGTTAGACTGAAGATCTAAAGGTCCCGGGTTTCGGCAACAAGCAACGCTGTCTGGACTGTGGAGCCGCCACAATTGTGTCAGGTACTGCAGAACAGTCATGTGGCGCTCGCTGTAGTGCAACCTCTGAATGGCCAAATGAGGACAAACTTGCATTGTGTAGGCCTCTTTATCTTGTGCTACAGCAATTTTATACAGAAAGCATGGTATTTTGGAAACCACAGTCTGATTGGGGTTGACTGATTGGGGTTGACTGGCTGTTAAAAAGTGTCATCTGAGCCACACTGCAACTGGCCCAGATGGTTGCTTTTAAAAGACTTTGAAGTACGAGAGAGATATAACCAGCCACAAGAGCAATATGGGATGCTGGCTCAACTCGTCCACTGGGTTGATGCCAGATTTTAGCAAATCCCGGGTTTCGACAACAAGCAACGCTGTCTGGACTGTGGAGCCCCCACAATTGTGTCAGGTACTGCAGAATAGTCATGTGGCGCTCACTGTAGTGCAACCTCTGAATGGCCACAATGGCCAAACTTGCATTGTGTAGGCCTCTTCATTTTGTGCTACAGCAATTCTTTAAAGAAAGCATGGTATTTTGGGAACCACAGTCTGATTGGGGTTGACTGGCTGGTTACAAACCATTGTTAAAAAGTGTCATCTGAGCCACACTGCAACTGGCCCAGATGGTTGCTTTTAAAAGACTTTGAAGTACGAGATAGATATAACCAGCTACAAGAGCAATATGGGATGCTGGCTCAACTCGTCCACTGGGTTGATGCCAGATTTTAGCAAATCCCGGGTTTCGACAACAAGCAACGCTGTCTGGACTGTGGAGCCGCCACAATTGTGTCAGCTACTGCAGAATAGTCATGTGGCGCTCACTGTAGTGCAACCTCTGAATGGCCACAATGGCCAAACTTGCATTGTGTAGGCCTCTTCATTTTGTGCTACAGCAATTCTTTAAAGAAAGCATGGTATTTTGGGAACCACAGTCTGATTGGGGTTGACTGGCTGGTTACTCACCATTGTTAAAAAGTGTCATCTGAGCCACACTGCAACTGGCCCAGATGGTTGCTTTTAAAAGACTTTGAGGTACGAGAGAGATATAACCAGCCACAAGAGCAATATGGAATGCTGGCTCAACTCGTCCACTGGGTTGATGCCAGATTTTAGCAAATCCCGGGTTTCGACAACAAGCAACGCTGTCTGGACTGTGGAGCCGCCACAATTGTGTCAGGTACTGCAGAACAGTCATGTGGCGCTCACTGTAGTGCAACGTCTGAATGGCCACAATGGCCAAACTTGCATTGTGTAGGCCTCTTCATCTTGTGCTACAGCAATTCTTTACAGAAAGCATGGTCCAACGCTGTCTGGACTGTGGAGCCGCTACAATTGTGGCAGGTACTGCAGAACAGTCATGTGGCGCTTGCTGTAGTACAACCTCTGAATGGGGTTGACTGGCTGGTTACTCACCATTGTTAAAAAGTGTCATCTGAGCCACACTGCAACTGGCCCAGATGGTTGCTTTTAAAAGACTTTGAGGTACGAGATAGATATAACTAGCCACAAGAGCAATATGGGATGCTGGCTCAACTCGTCCACTGGGTTGATGCCAGATTTTTAGAAAATCCCGGGTTTCGACAACAAGCAACGCTGTCTGGACTGTGGAGCTGCCACAATTGTGTCAGCTACTGCAGAACAGTCATGTGGCGCTCACTGTAGTGCAACCTCTGAATGGCCACAATGGCCAAACTTGCATTGTGTAGGCCTCTTCATCTTGTGCTACAGCAATTCTTTACAGAAAGCATGGTCCAACGCTGTCTGGACTGTGGAGCCGCTACAATTGTGGCAGGTACTGCAGAACAGTCATGTGGCGCTCACTGTAGTGCAACGTCTGAATGGCCAAATGAGGAAAAACTTGCATTGTGTAGGCCTCTTTATCTTGTGCTACAGCAATTTTATACAGAAAGCATGGTATTTTGGAAACCACAGTCTGATTGGGGTTGACTGGCTGGTTACTCACCATTGTTAAAAAGTGTCATCTGAGCCACACTGCAACTGGCCCAGATGGTTGCTTTTAAAAGACTTTGAGCTATGAGATAGATATAACCAGCCACAAGAGCAATATGGGATGCTGGCTCAAGTCGTCCACTGGGTTGATGCCAGATTTTAGCAAATCCCGGGTTTCGACAACAAGCAACGCTGTCTAGACTGTGGAGCCGCCACAATTGTGTCAGGTACTGCAGAACAGTCATGTGGCGCTCACTGTAGTGCAACGTCTGAATGGCCAAATGAGGAAAAACTTGCATTGTGTAGGCCTCTTCATCTTGTGCTACAGCAATTTTTTACAGAAAGCATGGTATTTTGGGAACCACAGTCTGATTGGGGTTGACTGGCTGGATACTCACCATTGTTAAAAAGTGTCATCTAAACCACACTGCAACTGGCCCAGATGGTTGCTTTTAAAAGACTTTGAAGTACGAGAGAGATATAACCAGCCACAAGAGCAATATGGGATGCTGGCTCAACTCGGCCACTGGGTTGATGCCAGATTTTAGCAAATCCCGGGTTTCGACAACAAGCAACACTGTCTGGACTGTGGAGCCCCCACAATTGTGTCAGGTACTGCAGAATAGTCATGTGGCGCTCACTGTAGTGCAACCTCTAAATGGCCACAATGGCCAAACTTGCATTGTGTAGGCCTCTTCATTTTGTGCTACAGCAATTCTTTAAAGAAAGCATGGTATTTTGGGAACCACAGTCTGATTGGGGTTGACTGGCTGGTTACTCACCATTGTTAAAAAGTGTCATCTGAGCCACACTGCAACTGGCCCAGATGGTTGCTTTTAAAAGACTTTGAAGTACGAGATAGATATAACCAGCTACAAGAGCAATATGGGATGCTGGCTCAACTCGTCCACTGGGTTGATGCCAGATTTTAGCAAATCCCGGGTTTCGACAACAAGCAACGCTGTCTGGACTGTGGAGCCGCCACAATTGTGTCAGGTACTGCAGAACAGTCATGTGGCGCTTACTGTAGTGCAACGTCTGAATGGCCAAATGAGGAAAAACTTGTATTGTGTAGGCCTCTTTATCTTGTGCTACAGCAATTTTATACAGAAAGCATGGTATTTTGGAAACCACAGTCTGATTGGGGTTGACTGGCTGGTTACTCACCATTGTTAAAAAGTGTCATCTGAGCCACACTGCAACTGGCCCAGATGGTTGCTTTTAAAAGACTTTGAAGTACGAGAGAGATATAACCAGCCACAAGAGCAATATGGGATGCTGGCTCAACTCGGCCACTGGGTTGATGCCAGATTTTAGCAAAAACAAATTGCGTTCTCTTTGTGAAGCGACCACAATACGGGATCCTCAGTCTGCTTGTCACAGGATTACATGAAGCCTTATGGAAATGGTTGCGCTTTTACCCTTACAGCTGCTTTTGTTTTGGAAAAAATCTCTGGTTCTGACATCCAGAGCCTGGATAGCTCAGATGGTAGAGCATCAGACTTTTAATCTGAGGGTCCAGGGTTCAAGTCCCTGTTCAGGCGTAAGGTTGTAATCTTTACCCATCCCTGGGGCTACTCAAGCCACAACCAAATTGCTGCTCATTAACAGCACAACCATGAATGTCTGCTGCCATTTGTATACTTGTCACCTCCAGGTCAACTGGCAGGAAAAGGGGTTCTGTTCAGTCCTCATCCCAAGGTTTTCTTCTTGCAAAGAAGACTTTTTTTAACGTGAGTAGTGTTAGTGTTGGGTCTCCTAAATGGTGCGGTGAACGGTGAAAAGTGAAGTTTTTGCCCTCGTGTGGGCCGAAATAGCTCAGCTGGGAGAGCGTTAGACTGAAGATCTAAAGGTCCCGGGTTTCGGCAACAAGCAACGCTGTCTGGACTGTGGAGCCGCCACAATTGTGTCAGGTACTGCAGAACAGTCATGTGGCGCTCGCTGTAGTGCAACCTCTGAATGGCCAAATGAGGACAAACTTGCATTGTGTAGGCCTCTTTATCTTGTGCTACAGCAATTTTATACAGAAAGCATGGTATTTTGGAAACCACAGTCTGATTGGGGTTGACTGATTGGGGTTGACTGGCTGTTTAAAAGTGTCATCTGAGCCACACTGCAACTGGCCCAGATGGTTGCTTTTAAAAGACTTTGAAGTACGAGAGAGATATAACCAGCCACAAGAGCAATATGGGATGCTGGCTCAACTCGTCCACTGGGTTGATGCCAGATTTTAGCAAATCCCGGGTTTCGACAACAAGCAACGCTGTCTGGACTGTGGAGCCGCCACAATTGTGTCAGGTACTGCAGAACAGTCATGTGGCGCTCACTGTAGTGCAACGTCTGAATGGCCACAATGGCCAAACTTGCATTGTGTAGGCCTCTTCATCTTGTGCTACAGCAATTCTTTACAGAAAGCATGGTCCAACGCTGTCTGGACTGTGGAGCCGCTACAATTGTGGCAGGTACTGCAGAACAGTCATGTGGCGCTTGCTGTAGTACAACCTCTGAATGGGGTTGACTGGCTGGTTACTCACCATTGTTAAAAAGTGTCATCTGAGCCACACTGCAACTGGCCCAGATGGTTGCTTTTAAAAGACTTTGAGGTACGAGATAGATATAACTAGCCACAAGAGCAATATGGGATGCTGGCTCAACTCGTCCACTGGGTTGATGCCAGATTTTTAGAAAATCCCGGGTTTCGACAACAAGCAACGCTGTCTGGACTGTGGAGCTGCCACAATTGTGTCAGCTACTGCAGAACAGTCATGTGGCGCTCACTGTAGTGCAACCTCTGAATGGCCACAATGGCCAAACTTGCATTGTGTAGGCCTCTTCATCTTGTGCTACAGCAATTCTTTACAGAAAGCATGGTCCAACGCTGTCTGGACTGTGGAGCCGCTACAATTGTGGCAGGTACTGCAGAACAGTCATGTGGCGCTCACTGTAGTGCAACGTCTGAATGGCCAAATGAGGAAAAACTTGCATTGTGTAGGCCTCTTTATCTTGTGCTACAGCAATTTTATACAGAAAGCATGGTATTTTGGAAACCACAGTCTGATTGGGGTTGACTGGCTGGTTACTCACCATTGTTAAAAAGTGTCATCTGAGCCACACTGCAACTGGCCCAGATGGTTGCTTTTAAAAGACTTTGAGCTATGAGATAGATATAACCAGCCACAAGAGCAATATGGGATGCTGGCTCAACTCGTCCACTGGGTTGATGCCAGATTTTAGCAAATCCCGGGTTTCGACAACAAGCAACGCTGTCTGGACTGTGGAGCCGCCACAATTGTGTCAGCTACTGCAGAATAGTCATGTGGCGCTCACTGTAGTGCAACCTCTGAATGGCCACAATGGCCAAACTTGCATTGTGTAGGCCTCTTCATTTTGTGCTACAGCAATTCTTTAAAGAAAGCATGGTATTTTGGGAACCACAGTCTGATTGGGGTTGACTGGCTGGTTACTCACCATTGTTAAAAAGTGTCATCTGAGCCACACTGCAACTGGCCCAGATGGTTGCTTTTAAAAGACTTTGAAGTACGAGATAGATATAACCAGCCACAAGAGCAATATGGGATGCTGGCTCAACTCGTCCACTGGGTTGATGCCAGATTTTAGCAAATCCCGGGTTTCGACAACAAGCAACGCTGTCTAGACTGTGGAGCCGCCACAATTGTGTCAGGTACTGCAGAACAGTCATGTGGCGCTCACTGTAGTGCAACGTCTGAATGGCCAAATGAGGAAAAACTTGCATTGTGTAGGCCTCTTCATCTTGTGCTACAGCAATTTTTTACAGAAAGCATGGTATTTTGGGAACCACAGTCTGATTGGGGTTGACTGGCTGGATACTCACCATTGTTAAAAAGTGTCATCTAAACCACACTGCAACTGGCCCAGATGGTTGCTTTTAAAAGACTTTGAAGTACGAGAGAGATATAACCAGCCACAAGAGCAATATGGGATGCTGGCTCAACTCGGCCACTGGGTTGATGCCAGATTTTAGCAAATCCCGGGTTTCGACAACAAGCAACGCTGTCTGGACTGTGGAGCCCCCACAATTGTGTCAGGTACTGCAGAATAGTCATGTGGCGCTCACTGTAGTGCAACCTCTAAATGGCCACAATGGCCAAACTTGCATTGTGTAGGCCTCTTCATTTTGTGCTACAGCAATTCTTTAAAGAAAGCATGGTATTTTGGGAACCACAGTCTGATTGGGGTTGACTGGCTGGTTACTCACCATTGTTAAAAAGTGTCATCTGAGCCACACTGCAACTGGCCCAGATGGTTGCTTTTAAAAGACTTTGAAGTACGAGATAGATATAACCAGCTACAAGAGCAATATGGGATGCTGGCTCAACTCGTCCACTGGGTTGATGCCAGATTTTAGCAAATCCCGGGTTTCGACAACAAGCAACGCTGTCTGGACTGTGGAGCCGCCACAATTGTGTCAGGTACTGCAGAACAGTCATGTGGCGCTTACTGTAGTGCAACGTCTGAATGGCCAAATGAGGAAAAACTTGTATTGTGTAGGCCTCTTTATCTTGTGCTACAGCAATTTTATACAGAAAGCATGGTATTTTGGAAACCACAGTCTGATTGGGGTTGACTGGCTGGTTACTCACCATTGTTAAAAAGTGTCATCTGAGCCACACTGCAACTGGCCCAGATGGTTGCTTTTAAAAGACTTTGAAGTACGAGAGAGATATAACCAGCCACAAGAGCAATATGGGATGCTGGCTCAACTCGGCCACTGGGTTGATGCCAGATTTTAGCAAAAACAAATTGCGTTCTCTTTGTGAAGCGACCACAATACGGGATCCTCAGTCTGCTTGTCACAGGATTACATGAAGCCTTATGGAAATGGTTGCGCTTTTACCCTTACAGCTGCTTTTGTTTTGGAAAAAATCTCTGGTTCTGACATCCAGAGCCTGGATAGCTCAGACGGTAGAGCATCAGACTTTTAATCTGAGGGTCCAGGGTTCAAGTCCCTGTTCAGGCGTAAGGTTGTAATCTTTACCCATCCCTGGGGCTACTCAAGCCACAACCAAATTGCTGCTCATTAACAGCACAACCATGAATGTCTGCTGCCATTTGTATACTTGTCACCTCCAGGTCAACTGGCAGGAAAAGGGGTTCTGTTCAGTCCTCATCCCAAGGTTTTCTTCTTGCAAAGAAGACTTTTTTTAACGTGAGTAGTGTTAGTGTTGGGTCTCCTAAATGGTGCGGTGAACGGTGAAAAGTGAAGTTTTTGCCCTCGTGTGGGCCGAAATAGCTCAGCTGGGAGAGCGTTAGACTGAAGATCTAAAGGTCCCGGGTTTCGGCAACAAGCAACGCTGTCTGGACTGTGGAGCCGCCACAATTGTGTCAGGTACTGCAGAACAGTCATGTGGCGCTCGCTGTAGTGCAACCTCTGAATGGCCAAATGAGGACAAACTTGCATTGTGTAGGCCTCTTTATCTTGTGCTACAGCAATTTTATACAGAAAGCATGGTATTTTGGAAACCACAGTCTGATTGGGGTTGACTGATTGGGGTTGACTGGCTGTTTAAAAGTGTCATCTGAGCCACACTGCAACTGGCCCAGATGGTTGCTTTTAAAAGACTTTGAAGTACGAGAGAGATATAACCAGCCACAAGAGCAATATGGGATGCTGGCTCAACTCGTCCACTGGGTTGATGCCAGATTTTAGCAAATCCCGGGTTTCGACAACAAGCAACGCTGTCTGGACTGTGGAGCCCCCACAATTGTGTCAGGTACTGCAGAATAGTCATGTGGCGCTCACTGTAGTGCAACCTCTGAATGGCCACAATGGCCAAACTTGCATTGTGTAGGCCTCTTCATTTTGTGCTACAGCAATTCTTTAAAGAAAGCATGGTATTTTGGGAACCACAGTCTGATTGGGGTTGACTGGCTGGTTACAAACCATTGTTAAAAAGTGTCATCTGAGCCACACTGCAACTGGCCCAGATGGTTGCTTTTAAAAGACTTTGAAGTACGAGATAGATATAACCAGCTACAAGAGCAATATGGGATGCTGGCTCAACTCGTCCACTGGGTTGATGCCAGATTTTAGCAAATCCCGGGTTTCGACAACAAGCAACGCTGTCTGGACTGTGGAGCCGCCACAATTGTGTCAGCTACTGCAGAATAGTCATGTGGCGCTCACTGTAGTGCAACCTCTGAATGGCCACAATGGCCAAACTTGCATTGTGTAGGCCTCTTCATTTTGTGCTACAGCAATTCTTTAAAGAAAGCATGGTATTTTGGGAACCACAGTCTGATTGGGGTTGACTGGCTGGTTACTCACCATTGTTAAAAAGTGTCATCTGAGCCACACTGCAACTGGCCCAGATGGTTGCTTTTAAAAGACTTTGAGGTACGAGAGAGATATAACCAGCCACAAGAGCAATATGGAATGCTGGCTCAACTCGTCCACTGGGTTGATGCCAGATTTTAGCAAATCCCGGGTTTCGACAACAAGCAACGCTGTCTGGACTGTGGAGCCGCCACAATTGTGTCAGGTACTGCAGAACAGTCATGTGGCGCTCACTGTAGTGCAACGTCTGAATGGCCACAATGGCCAAACTTGCATTGTGTAGGCCTCTTCATCTTGTGCTACAGCAATTCTTTACAGAAAGCATGGTCCAACGCTGTCTGGACTGTGGAGCCGCTACAATTGTGGCAGGTACTGCAGAACAGTCATGTGGCGCTTGCTGTAGTACAACCTCTGAATGGGGTTGACTGGCTGGTTACTCACCATTGTTAAAAAGTGTCATCTGAGCCACACTGCAACTGGCCCAGATGGTTGCTTTTAAAAGACTTTGAGGTACGAGATAGATATAACTAGCCACAAGAGCAATATGGGATGCTGGCTCAACTCGTCCACTGGGTTGATGCCAGATTTTTAGAAAATCCCGGGTTTCGACAACAAGCAACGCTGTCTGGACTGTGGAGCTGCCACAATTGTGTCAGCTACTGCAGAACAGTCATGTGGCGCTCACTGTAGTGCAACCTCTGAATGGCCACAATGGCCAAACTTGCATTGTGTAGGCCTCTTCATCTTGTGCTACAGCAATTCTTTACAGAAAGCATGGTCCAACGCTGTCTGGACTGTGGAGCCGCTACAATTGTGGCAGGTACTGCAGAACAGTCATGTGGCGCTCACTGTAGTGCAACGTCTGAATGGCCAAATGAGGAAAAACTTGCATTGTGTAGGCCTCTTTATCTTGTGCTACAGCAATTTTATACAGAAAGCATGGTATTTTGGAAACCACAGTCTGATTGGGGTTGACTGGCTGGTTACTCACCATTGTTAAAAAGTGTCATCTGAGCCACACTGCAACTGGCCCAGATGGTTGCTTTTAAAAGACTTTGAGGTACGAGAGAGATATAACCAGCCACAAGAGCAATATGGAATGCTGGCTCAACTCGTCCACTGGGTTGATGCCAGATTTTAGCAAATCCCGGGTTTCGACAACAAGCAACGCTGTCTGGACTGTGGAGCCGCCACAATTGTGTCAGGTACTGCAGAACAGTCATGTGGCGCTCACTGTAGTGCAACGTCTGAATGGCCACAATGGCCAAACTTGCATTGTGTAGGCCTCTTCATCTTGTGCTACAGCAATTCTTTACAGAAAGCATGGTCCAACGCTGTCTGGACTGTGGAGCCGCTACAATTGTGGCAGGTACTGCAGAACAGTCATGTGGCGCTTGCTGTAGTACAACCTCTGAATGGGGTTGACTGGCTGGTTACTCACCATTGTTAAAAAGTGTCATCTGAGCCACACTGCAACTGGCCCAGATGGTTGCTTTTAAAAGACTTTGAGGTACGAGATAGATATAACTAGCCACAAGAGCAATATGGGATGCTGGCTCAACTCGTCCACTGGGTTGATGCCAGATTTTTAGAAAATCCCGGGTTTCGACAACAAGCAACGCTGTCTGGACTGTGGAGCTGCCACAATTGTGTCAGCTACTGCAGAACAGTCATGTGGCGCTCACTGTAGTGCAACCTCTGAATGGCCACAATGGCCAAACTTGCATTGTGTAGGCCTCTTCATCTTGTGCTACAGCAATTCTTTACAGAAAGCATGGTCCAACGCTGTCTGGACTGTGGAGCCGCTACAATTGTGGCAGGTACTGCAGAACAGTCATGTGGCGCTCACTGTAGTGCAACGTCTGAATGGCCAAATGAGGAAAAACTTGCATTGTGTAGGCCTCTTTATCTTGTGCTACAGCAATTTTATACAGAAAGCATGGTATTTTGGAAACCACAGTCTGATTGGGGTTGACTGGCTGGTTACTCACCATTGTTAAAAAGTGTCATCTGAGCCACACTGCAACTGGCCCAGATGGTTGCTTTTAAAAGACTTTGAGCTATGAGATAGATATAACCAGCCACAAGAGCAATATGGGATGCTGGCTCAACTCGTCCACTGGGTTGATGCCAGATTTTAGCAAATCCCGGGTTTCGACAACAAGCAACGCTGTCTGGACTGTGGAGCCGCCACAATTGTGTCAGGTACTGCAGAACAGTCATGTGGCGCTCACTGTAGTGCAACGTCTGAATGGCCACAATGGCCAAACTTGCATTGTGTAGGCCTCTTCATCTTGTGCTACAGCAATTCTTTACAGAAAGCATGGTCCAACGCTGTCTGGACTGTGGAGCCGCTACAATTGTGGCAGGTACTGCAGAACAGTCATGTGGCGCTTGCTGTAGTACAACCTCTGAATGGGGTTGACTGGCTGGTTACTCACCATTGTTAAAAAGTGTCATCTGAGCCACACTGCAACTGGCCCAGATGGTTGCTTTTAAAAGACTTTGAGGTACGAGATAGATATAACTAGCCACAAGAGCAATATGGGATGCTGGCTCAACTCGTCCACTGGGTTGATGCCAGATTTTTAGAAAATCCCGGGTTTCGACAACAAGCAACGCTGTCTGGACTGTGGAGCTGCCACAATTGTGTCAGCTACTGCAGAACAGTCATGTGGCGCTCACTGTAGTGCAACCTCTGAATGGCCACAATGGCCAAACTTGCATTGTGTAGGCCTCTTCATCTTGTGCTACAGCAATTCTTTACAGAAAGCATGGTCCAACGCTGTCTGGACTGTGGAGCCGCTACAATTGTGGCAGGTACTGCAGAACAGTCATGTGGCGCTCACTGTAGTGCAACGTCTGAATGGCCAAATGAGGAAAAACTTGCATTGTGTAGGCCTCTTTATCTTGTGCTACAGCAATTTTATACAGAAAGCATGGTATTTTGGAAACCACAGTCTGATTGGGGTTGACTGGCTGGTTACTCACCATTGTTAAAAAGTGTCATCTGAGCCACACTGCAACTGGCCCAGATGGTTGCTTTTAAAAGACTTTGAGCTATGAGATAGATATAACCAGCCACAAGAGCAATATGGGATGCTGGCTCAACTCGTCCACTGGGTTGATGCCAGATTTTAGCAAATCCCGGGTTTCGACAACAAGCAACGCTGTCTGGACTGTGGAGCCCCCACAATTGTGTCAGGTACTGCAGAATAGTCATGTGGCGCTCACTGTAGTGCAACCTCTGAATGGCCACAATGGCCAAACTTGCATTGTGTAGGCCTCTTCATTTTGTGCTACAGCAATTCTTTAAAGAAAGCATGGTATTTTGGGAACCACAGTCTGATTGGGGTTGACTGGCTGGTTACAAACCATTGTTAAAAAGTGTCATCTGAGCCACACTGCAACTGGCCCAGATGGTTGCTTTTAAAAGACTTTGAAGTACGAGATAGATATAACCAGCTACAAGAGCAATATGGGATGCTGGCTCAACTCGTCCACTGGGTTGATGCCAGATTTTAGCAAATCCCGGGTTTCGACAACAAGCAACGCTGTCTGGACTGTGGAGCCGCCACAATTGTGTCAGCTACTGCAGAATAGTCATGTGGCGCTCACTGTAGTGCAACCTCTGAATGGCCACAATGGCCAAACTTGCATTGTGTAGGCCTCTTCATTTTGTGCTACAGCAATTCTTTAAAGAAAGCATGGTATTTTGGGAACCACAGTCTGATTGGGGTTGACTGGCTGGTTACTCACCATTGTTAAAAAGTGTCATCTGAGCCACACTGCAACTGGCCCAGATGGTTGCTTTTAAAAGACTTTGAGGTACGAGAGATATAACCAGCCACAAGAGCAATATGGAATGCTGGCTCAACTCGTCCACTGGGTTGATGCCAGATTTTAGCAAATCCCGGGTTTCGACAACAAGCAACGCTGTCTGGACTGTGGAGCCGCCACAATTGTGTCAGGTACTGCAGAACAGTCATGTGGCGCTCACTGTAGTGCAACGTCTGAATGGCCAAATGAGGAAAAACTTGCATTGTGTAGGCCTCTTTATCTTGTGCTACAGCAATTTTATACAGAAAGCATGGTATTTTGGAAACCACAGTCTGATTGGGGTTGACTGGCTGGTTACTCACCATTGTTAAAAAGTGTCATCTGAGCCACACTGCAACTGGCCCAGATGGTTGCTTTTAAAAGACTTTGAGGTATGAGATAGATATAACCAGCCACAAGAGCAATATGGGATGCTGGCTCAACTCGTCCACTGGGTTGATGCCAGATTTTAGCAAATCCCGGGTTTCGACAACAAGCAACGCTGTCTGGACTGTGGAGCCGCCACAATTGTGTCAGGTACTGCAGAACAGTCATGTGGTGCTCACTGTAGTGCAACCTCTGAATGGCCACAATGGCCAAACTTGCATTGTGTAGGCCTCTTCATTTTGTGCTACAGCAATTCTTTAAAGAAAGCATGGTATTTTGGGAACCACAGTCTGATTGGGGTTGACTGGCTGGTTACTCACCATTGTTAAAAAGTGTCATCTGAGCCACACTGCAACTGGCCCAGATGGTTGCTTTTAAAAGACTTTGTGGTACGAGAGAGATATAACCAGCCACAAGAGCAATATGGAATGCTGGCTCAACTCGTCCACTGGGTTGATGCCAGATTTTAGCAAATCCCGGGTTTCGACAACAAGCAACGCTGTCTGGACTGTGGAGCCGCCACAATTGTGTCAGGTACTGCAGAACAGTCATGTGGCGCTCACTGTAGTGCAACGTCTGAATGGCCAAATGAGGAAAAACTTGCATTGTGTAGGCCTCTTTATCTTGTGCTACAGCAATTTTATACAGAAAGCATGGTATTTTGGAAACCACAGTCTGATTGGGGTTGACTGGCTGGTTACTCACCATTGTTAAAAAGTGTCATCTGAGCCACACTGCAACTGGCCCAGATGGTTGCTTTTAAAAGACTTTGAGGTATGAGATAGATATAACCAGCCACAAGAGCAATATGGGATGCTGGCTCAACTCGTCCACTGGGTTGATGCCAGATTTTAGCAAATCCCGGGTTTCGACAACAAGCAACGCTGTCTGGACTGTGGAGCCGCCACAATTGTGTCAGGTACTGCAGAACAGTCATGTGGTGCTCACTGTAGTGCAACCTCTGAATGGCCACAATGGCCAAACTTGCATTGTGTAGGCCTCTTCATTTTGTGCTACAGCAATTCTTTAAAGAAAGCATGGTATTTTGGGAACCACAGTCTGATTGGGGTTGACTGGCTGGTTACTCACCATTGTTAAAAAGTGTCATCTGAGCCACACTGCAACTGGCCCAGATGGTTGCTTTTAAAAGACTTTGAGGTACGAGAGAGATATAACCAGCCACAAGAGCAATATGGAATGCTGGCTCAACTCGTCCACTGGGTTGATGCCAGATTTTAGCAAATCCCGGGTTTCGACAACAAGCAACGCTGTCTGGACTGTGGAGCCGCCACAATTGTGTCAGGTACTGCAGAACAGTCATGTGGCGCTCACTGTAGTGCAACGTCTGAATGGCCAAATGAGGAAAACTTGCATTGTGTAGGCCTCTTTATCTTGTGCTACAGCAATTTTTTACAGAAAGCATGGTATTTTGGGAACCACAGTCTGATTGGGGTTGACTGGCTGGTTACTAACCATTGTTAAAAAGTGTCATCTGAGCCACACTGCAACTGGCCCAGATGGTTGCTTTTAAAAGACTTTGAAGTACGAGATAGATATAACCAGCCACAAGAGCAATATGGGATGCTGGCTCAACTCGTCCACTGGGTTGATGCCAGATTTTAGCAAATCCCGGGTTTCGACAACAAGCAACGCTGTCTAGACTGTGGAGCCGCCACAATTGTGTCAGGTACTGCAGAACAGTCATGTGGCGCTCACTGTAGTGCAACGTCTGAATGGCCAAATGAGGAAAAACTTGCATTGTGTAGGCCTCTTCATCTTGTGCTACAGCAATTTTTTACAGAAAGCATGGTATTTTGGGAACCACAGTCTGATTGGGGTTGACTGGCTGGATACTCACCATTGTTAAAAAGTGTCATCTAAACCACACTGCAACTGGCCCAGATGGTTGCTTTTAAAAGACTTTGAAGTACGAGAGAGATATAACCAGCCACAAGAGCAATATGGGATGCTGGCTCAACTCGGCCACTGGGTTGATGCCAGATTTTAGCAAATCCCGGGTTTCGACAACAAGCAACGCTGTCTGGACTGTGGAGCCCCCACAATTGCGTCAGGTACTGCAGAATAGTCATGTGGCGCTCACTGTAGTGCAACCTCTAAATGGCCACAATGGCCAAACTTGCATTGTGTAGGCCTCTTCATTTTGTGCTACAGCAATTCTTTAAAGAAAGCATGGTATTTTGGGAACCACAGTCTGATTGGGGTTGACTGGCTGGTTACTCACCATTGTTAAAAAGTGTCATCTGAGACACACTGCAACTGGCCCAGATGGTTGCTTTTAAAAGACTTTGAAGTACGAGAGAGATATAACCAGCCACAAGAGCAATATGGGATGCTGGCTCAACTCGGCCACTGGGTTGATGCCAGATTTTAGCAAAAACAAATTGCGTTCTCTTTGTGAAGCGACCACAATACGGGATCCTCAGTCTGCTTGTCACAGGATTACATGAAGCCTTATGGAAATGGTTGCGCTTTTACCCTTACAGCTGCTTTTGTTTTGGAAAAAATCTCTGGTTCTGACATCCAGAGCCTGGATAGCTCAGACGGTAGAGCATCAGACTTTTAATCTGAGGGTCCAGGGTTCAAGTCCCTGTTCAGGCGTAAGGTTGTAATCTTTACCCATCCCTGGGGCTACTCAAGCCACAACCAAATTGCTGCTCATTAACAGCACAACCATGAATGTCTGCTGCCATTTGTATACTTGTCACCT
The DNA here is from genome assembly GCA_004119915.2 of Collichthys lucidus. Taxonomy (NCBI): domain Eukaryota; kingdom Metazoa; phylum Chordata; class Actinopteri; family Sciaenidae; genus Collichthys; species Collichthys lucidus. Next base: position 54,868 of record ML241032.1, read on the forward strand.
CCAGGTCAACTGGCAGGAAAAGGGGTGCTGTTCAGTCCTCATACCAAGGTTTTCTTCTTGCAAAGAAGACTTTTTTTAACGTGAGTAGTGTTAGTGTTGGGTCTCCTAAATGGTGCGGTGAACGGTGAAAAGTGAAGTTTTTGCCCTCGTGTGGGCCGAAATAGCTCAGCTGGGAGAGCGTTAGACTGAAGATCTAAAGGTCCCGGGTTTCGGCAACAAGCAACGCTGTCTGGACTGTGGAGCTGCCACAATTGTGTCAGCTACTGCAGAACAGTCATGTGGCGCTCACTGTAGTGCAACCTCTGAATGGCCACAATGGCCAAACTTGCATTGTGTAGGCCTCTTCATCTTGTGCTACAGCAATTCTTTACAGAAAGCATGGTCCAACGCTGTCTGGACTGTGGAGCCGCTACAATTGTGGCAGGTACTGCAGAACAGTCATGTGGCGCTTGCTGTAGTACAACCTCTGAATGGGGTTGACTGGCTGGTTACTCACCATTGTTAAAAAGTGTCATCTGAGCCACACTGCAACTGGCCCAGATGGTTGCTTTTAAAAGACTTTGAGGTACGAGATAGATATAACTAGCCACAAGAGCAATATGGGATGCTGGCTCAACTCGTCCACTGGGTTGATGCCAGATTTTAGCAAATCCCGGGTTTCGACAACAAGCAACGCTGTCTGGACTGTGGAGCCGCCACAATTGTGTCAGGTACTGCAGAACAGTCATGTGGCGCTCACTGTAGTGCAACCTCTGAATGGCCCCAATGGCCAAACTTGCATTGTGTAGGCCTCTTTATCTTGTGCTACAGCATTTTTTTTTACAGAAAGCATGGTATTTTGGGAACCACAGTCTGATTGGGGTTGACTGGCTGGTTACTCACCATTGTTAAAAAGTGTCATCTGAGCCACACTGCAACTGGCCCAGATGGTTGCTTTTAAAAGACTTTGAAGTACGAGAGAGATATAACCAGCCACAAGAGCAATATGGGATGCTGGCTCAACTCGTCCACTGGGTTGATGCCAGATTTTTAGCAAATCCCGGGTTTCGACAACAAGCAACGCTGTCTGGACTGTGGAGCTGCCACAATTGTGTCAGCTACTGCAGAACAGTCATGTGGCGCTCACTGTAGTGCAACCTCTGAATGGCCACAATGGCCAAACTTGCATTGTGTAGGCCTCTTCATCTTGTGCTACAGCAATTCTTTACAGAAAGCATGGTCCAACGCTGTCTGGACTGTGGAGCCGCTACAATTGTGGCAGGTACTGCAGAACAGTCATGTGGCGCTTGCTGTAGTACAACCTCTGAATGGGGTTGACTGGCTGGTTACTCACCATTGTTAAAAAGTGTCATCTGAGCCACACTGCAACTGGCCCAGATGGTTGCTTTTAAAAGACTTTGAGGTATGAGATAGATATAACTAGCCACAAGAGCAATATGGGATGCTGGCTCAACTCGTCCACTGGGTTGATGCCAGATTTTAGCAAATCCTGGGTTTCGACAACAAGCAACGCTGTCTGGACTGTGGAGCCGCCACAATTGTGTCAGGTACTGCAGAACAGTCATGTGGCGCTCACTGTAGTGCAACCTCTGAATGGCCAAATGAGGAAAAACTTGCATTGTGTAGGCGTCTTCATCTTGTGCTACAGCAATTTTTTACAGAAAGCATGGTATTTTGGGAACCACAGTCTGATTGGGGTTGACTGGCTGGATACTCACCATTGTTAAAAAGTGTCATCTAAACCACACTGCAACTGGCCCAGATGGTTGCTTTTAAAAGACTTTGAAGTACGAGAGAGATATAACCAGCCACAAGAGCAATATGGGATGCTGGCTCAACTCGTCCACTGGGTTGATGCCAGATTTTAGCAAATCCCGGGTTTCGACAACAAGCAACGCTGTCTGGACTGTGGAGCTGCCACAATTGTGTCAGGTACTGCAGAACAATCATGTGGCGCTCACTGTAGTGCAACGTCTGAATGGCCAAATGAGGAAAAACTTGAATTGTGTAGGCCTCTTTATCTTGTGCTACAGCAATTTTATACAGAAAGCATGGTATTTTGGAAACCACAGTCTGATTGGGGTTGACTGGCTGGTTACTCATCATTGTTAAAAAGTGTCATCTGAGCCACACTGCAACTGGCCCAGATGGTTGCTTTTAAAAGACTTTGAGGTACGAGATAGATATAACCAGCCACAAGAGCAATATGGGATGCTGGCTCAACTCGGCCACTGGGTTGATGCCAGATTTTAGCAAAAACAAATTGCGTTCTCTTCGTGAAGCGACCACAATACGGGATCCTCAGTCTGCTTGTCACAGGATTACATGAAGCCTTATGGAAATGGTTGCGCTTTTACCCTTACAGCTGCTTTTGTTTTGGAAAAAATCTCTGGTTCTGTCATCCAGAGCCTGGATTGCTCATTAACAGCACAACCATGAATGTCTGCTGCCATTTGTATAATTGTCACCTCCAGGTCAACTGGCAGGAAAAGGGGTGCTGTTCAGTCCTCATACCAACGTTTTCTTCTTGCAAAGAAGACTTTTTTTAACGTGAGTAGTGTTAGTGTTGGGTCTCCTAAATGGTGTGGTGAACGGTGAAAAGTGAATTTTTTGCCCTCATGTGGGCCGAAATAGCTCAGCTGGGAGAGCGTTAGCCTGAAGATCTAAATGTCCCTGGTTCAATCCCGGGTTTCGGCAACAAGCAACGCTGTCTGGACTGTGGAGCTGCCACAATTGTGTCAGGTACTGCAGAACAGTCATGTGGCGCTCACTGTAGTGCAACCTCTGAATGGCCAACTGAGGAAAAACTTGCATTGTGTAGGCCTCTTCATCTTGTGCTACAGCAATTTTTTACAGAAAGCATGGTATTTTGGGAACCACAGTCTGATTGGGGTTGACTGGCTGGATACTCACCATTGTTAAAAAGTGTCATCTAAACCACACTGCAACTGGCCCAGATGGTTGCTTTTAAAAGACTTTGAAGTACGAGAGAGATATAACCAGCCACAAGAGCAATATGGGATGCTGGCTCAACTCGGCCACTGGGTTGATGCCAGATTTTAGCAAATCCCGGGTTTCGACAACAAACAACGCTGTCTGGACTGTGGAGCCGCCACAATTGTGTCAGGTACTGCAGAACAGTCATGTGGCGCTCACTGTAGTGCAACCTCTGAATGGCCACAATGGCCAAACTTGCATTGTGTAGGCCTCTTTATCTTGTGCTACAGCAATTTTATACAGAAAGCATGGTATTTTGGAAACCACAGTCTGATTGGGGTTGACTGGCTGGTTACTCACCATTGTTAAAAAGTGTCATCTGAGCCACACTGCAACTGGCTCAGATGGTTGCTTTTAAAAGACTTTGAGGTACAAGATAGATATAACCAGCCACAAGAGCAATATGGGATGCTGGCTCAACTCGTCCACTGGGTTGATGCCAGATTTTAGCAAATCCCGGGTTTCGACAACAAGCAACGCTGTCTGGACTGTGGAGCCCCCACAATTGTGTCAGCTACTGCAGAACAGTCATGTGGCGCTCACTGTAGTGCAACCTCTGAATGGCCACAATGGCAAAACTTGTATTGTGTAGGCCTCTTTATCTTGTGCTACACCAATTTTATACAGAAAGCATGGTATTTTGGAAACCACAGTCTGATTGGGGTTGACTGGCTGGTTACTCATCATTGTTAAAAAGTGTCATCTGAGCCACACTGCAACTGGCCCAGATGGTGGCTTTTAAAATACTTTGATGTACGAGAGAGATATAACCAGCTACAAGAGCAATATGGGATGCTGGCTCAACTCGGCCACTGGGTTGATGCCAGATTTTAGCAAAAACAAATTGCGTTCTCTTTGTGAAGCAACCACAATACGGGATCCTCAGTCTGCTTGTCACAGGATTACATGAAGCCTTATGGAAATGGTTGCGCTTTAACCCTTACAGCTGCTTTTGTTTTGGAAAAAATCTCTGGTTCTGTCATCCAGTGCCTGGATAGCTCAGATGGTAGAGCATCAGACTTTTAATCTGAGGGTCCAGGGTTCAAGTCCCTGTTCAGGCGTAAGGTTGTAATCTTTACCCATCCCTGGCGCTACTCAAGCCACAACCAAATTGCTGCTCATTACCAGCACAACCATGAATGTCTGCTGCCATTTGTATACTTGTCACCTCCAGGTCAACTGGCAGGAAAAGGGGTGCTGTTCAGTCCTCATACCAAGGTTTTCTTCTTGCAAAGAAGACTTTTTTTAACGTGAGTAGTGTTAGTGTGGGGTCTCCTAAATGGTGTGGTGAACGGTGAAAAGTGAAGTGTTTGCCCTCGTGTGGGCCGAAATAGCTCAGCTGGGAGAGCGTTAGACTGAAGATCTAAAGGTCCCGGGTTTCGGCAACAAGCAACGCTGTCTGGACTGTGGAGCCGCCACAATTGTGTCAGGTACTGCAGAACAGTCATGTGGCGCTCACTGTAGTGCAACGTCTGAATGGCCACAATGGCCAAACTTGCATTGTGTAGGCCTCTTCATCTTGTGCTACAGCAATTCTTTACAGAAAGCATGGTCCAACAATGTCTGGACTGTGGAGCCGCCACAATTGTGGCGCTTGCTGTAGTACAACCTCTGAATGGGGTTGACTGGCTGGTTACTCACCATTGTTAAAAAGTGTCATCTGAGCCACACTGCAACTGGCCCAGATGGTTGCCTTTAAAAGACTTTGAGGTACGAGAGAGATATAACCAGCCACAAGAGCAATATGGAATGCTGGCTCAACTCGTCCACTGGGTTGATGCCAGATTTTAGCAAATCCCGGGTTTCGACAACAAGCAACGCTGTCTGGACTGTGGAGCCGCCACAATTGTGTCAGGTACTGCAGAACAGTCATGTGGTGCTCACTGTAGTGCAACGTCTGAATGGCCAAATGAGGGAAAACGTGCATTGTGTAGGCCTCTTTATCTTGTGCTACAGCAATTTTATACAGAAAGCATGGTATTTTGGAAACCACAGTCTGATTGGGGTTGACTGGCTGGTTACTCACCATTGTTAAAAAGTGTCATCTGAGCCACACTGCAACTGGCCCAGATGGTTGCTTTTAAAAGACTTTGAAGTACGAGAGAGATATAACCAGCCACAAGAGCAATATGGGATGCTGGCTCAACTCGTCCACTGGGTTGATGCCAGATTTTAGCAAATCCCGGGTTTCGACAACAAGCAACGCTGTCTGGACTGTGGAGCCCCCACAATTGTGTCAGCTACTGCAGAACAGTCATGTGGCGCTCACTGTAGTGCAACCTCTGAATGGCCACAATGGCCAAACTTGCATTGTGTAGGCCTCTTCATGTTGTGCTAGAGCAATTCTTTAAAGAAAGCATGGTATTTTGGGAACCACAGTCTGATTGGGGTTGACTGGCTGGTTACTCACCATTGTTAAAAAGTGTCATCTGAGCCACACTGCAACTGGCCCAGATGGTTGTTTTTAAAAGACTTTGAAGTACGAGATAGATATAACCAGCTACAAGAGCAATATGGGATGCTGGCTCAACTCGTGCACTGGGTTGATGCCAGATTTTAGCAAATCCCGGGTTTCGACAACAAGCAACGCTGTCTGGACTGTGGAGCCGCCACAATTGTGTCAGGTACTGCAGAACAGTCATGTGGTGCTCACTGTAGTGCAACGTCTGAATGGCCAAATGAGGAAAAACTTGCATTGTGTAGGCCTCTTTATCTTGTGCTACAGCAATTTTATACAGAAAGCATGGTATTTTGGAAACCACAGTCTGATTGGGGTTGACTGGCTGGTTACTCACCATTGTTAAAAAGTGTCATCTGAGCCACACTGCAACTGGCCCAGATGGTTGCTTTTAAAAGACTTTGAAGTACGAGAGAGATATAACCAGCCACAAGAGCAATATGGGATGCTGGCTCAACTCGTCCACTGGGTTGATGCCAGATTTTAGCAAATCCCGGGTTTCGACAACAAGCAACGCTGTCTGGACTGTGGAGCCGCCACAATTGTGTCAGCTACTGCAAAACAGTCATGTGGTGCTCACTGTAGTGCAACGTCTGAATGGCCACAATGGCCAAACTTGAATTGTGTAGGCCTCTTCATTTTGTGCTACAGCAATTCTTTAAAGAAAGCATGGTATTTTGGGAACCACAGTCTGATTGGGGTTGACTGGCTGGTTACTCACCATTGTTAAAAAGTGTCATCTGAGCCACACTGCAACTGGCCCAGATGGTTGTTTTTAAAAGACTTTGAAGTACGAGATAGATATAACCAGCTACAAGAGCAATATGGGATGCTGGCTCAACTCGTCCACTGGGTTGATGCCAGATTTTAGCAAATCCCGGATTTCGACAACAAGCAACGCTGTCTGGACTGTGGAGCCGCCACAATTGTGTCAGGTACTGCAGAACAGTCATGTGGTGCTCACTGTAGTGCAACGTCTGAATGGCCAAATGAGGAAAAACTTGCATTGTGTAGGCCTCTTCATCTTGTGCTACAGCAATTCTTTAAAGAAAGCATGGTATTTTGGGAACCACAGTCTGATTGGGGTTGACTGGCTGGTTACTCACCATTGTTAAAAAGTGTCATCTGAGCCACACTGCAACTGGCCCAGATGGTTGCTTTTAAAAGACTTTGAAGTACGAGATAGATATAACCAGCTACAAGAGCAATATGGGATGCTGGCTCAACTCGTCCACTGGGTTGATGCCAGATTTTAGCAAATCCTGAGTTTCGACAACAAGCAACGCTGTCTGGACTGTGGAGCCGCCACAATTGTGTCAGGTACTGCAGAACAATCATGTGGCGCTTACTGTAGTGCAACGTCTGAATGGCCAAATGAGGAAAAACTTGTATTGTGTAGGCCTCTTTATCTTGTGCTACAGCAATTTTATACAGAAAGCATGGTATTTTGGAAACCACAGTCTGATTGGGGTTGACTGGCTGGTTACTCATCATTGTTAAAAAGTGTCATCTGAGCCACACTGCAACTGGCCCAGATGGTTGCTTTTAAAATACTTTGATGTACGAGAGAGATATAACCAGCTACAAGAGCAATATGGGATGCTGGCTCAACTCGGCCACTGGGTTGATGCCAGATTTTAGCAAAAACAAATTGCGTTCTCTTTGTGAAGCGACCACAATACGGGATCCTCAGTCTGCTTGTCACAGGATTACATGAAGCCTTATGGAAATGGTTGCGCTTTTACCCTTACAGCTGCTTTTGTTTTGGAAAAAATCTCTGGTTCTCTCATCCAGACCCTGGATAGCTCAGACGGTAGAGCATCAGACTTTTAATCTGAGGGTCCAGGGTTCAAGTCCCTGTTCAGGCGTAAGGTTGTAATCTTTACCCATCCCTGGCGCTACTCAAGCCACAACCAAATTGCTGCTCATTAACAGCACAACCATGAATGTCTGCTGCCATTTGTATACTTGTCAACTGGCAGGAAAAGGGGTACTGTTCAGTCCTCATACCAAGGTTTTCTTCTTGCAAAGAAGACTTTTTTTAACGTGAGTAGTGTTAGTGTGGGGTCTCCTAAATGGTGTGGTGAACGGTGAAAAGTGAAGTTTTTGCCCTCGTGTGGGCCGAAATAGCTCAGCTGGGAGAGCGTTTGACTGAAGATCTAAAGGTCCCTGGTTCAATCCCGGGTTTCGGCAACAAGCAACGCTGTCTGGACTGTGGAGCCCCCACAATTGTGTCAGCTACTGCAGAATAGTCATGTGGCGCTCACTGTAGTGCAACCTCTGAATGGCCAAACTTGCATTGTGTAGGCCTCTTCATCTTGTGCTACAGCAATTCTTTACAGAAAGCATGGTATTTTGGGAACCACAGTCTGATTGGGGTTGACTGGCTGGTTACTCACCATTGTTAAAAAGTGTCATCTGAGCCACACTGCAACTGGCCCAGATGGTTGCTTTTAAAAGACTTTGAAGTACGAGATAGATATAACCAGCTACAAGAGCAATATGGGATGCTGGCTCAACTCGTCCACTGGGTTGATGCCAGATTTGAGCAAATCCCGGGTTTCGACAACAAGCAACGCTGTCTGGACTGTGGAGCCGCCACAATTGTGTCAGGTACTGCAGAACAGTCATGTGGCGCTTACTGTAGTGCAACGTCTGAATGGCCAAATGAGGAAAAACTTGTATTGTGTAGGCCTCTTTATCTTGTGCTACAGCAATTTTATACAGCATGGTATTTTGGAAACCACAGTCTGATTGGGGTTGACTGGCTGGTTACTCACCATTGTTAAAAAGTGTCATCTGAGCCACACTGCAACTGGCCCAGATGGTTGCTTTTAAAAGACTTTGATGTACGAGAGAGATATAACCAGCCACAAGAGCAATATGGGATGCTGGCTCAACTCGGCCACTGGGTTGATGCCAGATTTTAGCAAAAACAAATTGCGTTCTCTTTGTGAAGCGACCACAATACAGGATCCTCAGTCTGCTTGTCACAGGATTACATGAAGCCTTATGGAAATGGTTGCGCTTTTACCCTTACAGCTTCTTTTGTTTTGGAAAAAATCTCTGGTTCTGTCATCCAGCGCTTGGATAGCGCAGACGGTAGAGCATCAGACTTTTAATCTGAGGGTCCAGGGTTCAAGTCCCTGTTCAGGCGTAAGGTTGTAATCTTTACCCATCATTGGGGCTACTCAAGCCACAACCAAATTGCTGCTCATTAACAGCACAACCATGAATGTCTGCTGCCATTTGTATACTTGTCACCTCCAGGTCAACTGGCAGGAAAAGGGGTGCTGTTCAGTCCTCTTACCAAGGTTTTCTTCTTGCAAAGAAGACTTTTTTTAACGTGAGTAGTGTTAGTGTGGGGTCTCCTAAATGGTGTGGTGAACGGTGAAAAGTGAAGTTTTTGCCCTCGTGTGGGTCGAAATAGCTCAGCTGGGAGAGCGTTAGACTGAAGATCTAAAGGTCCCTGGTTCAATCCCGGGTTTCGGCAACAAGCAACGCTGTCTGGACTGTGGAGCTGCCACAATTGTGTCAGCTACTGCAGAACAGTCATGTGGCGCTCACTGTAGTGCAACCTCTGAATGGCCAAACTTGCATTGTGTAGGCCTCTTCATCTTGTGCTACAGCAATTCTTTACAGAAAGCATGGTATTTTGGGAACCACAGTCTGATTGGTGTTGACTGGCTGGTTACTCATCATTGTTAAAAAGTGTCATCTGAGCCACACTGCAACTGGCCCAGATGGTTGCTTTTAAAAGACTTTGAAGTACGAGAGAGATATAACCAGCCACAAGAGCAACATGGGATGCTGGCTCAACTCGTCCACTGGGTTGATGCCAGATTTTAGCAAATCCCGGGTTTCGACAACAAGCAACGCTGTCTGGACTGTGGAGCCGCCACAATTGTGTCAGCTACTGCAAAACAGTCATGTGGCGCTCACTGTAGTGCAACCTCTGAATGGCCACAATGGCCAAACTTGCATTGTGTAGGCCTCTTCATCTTGTGCTACAGCAATTCTTTACAGAAAGCATGGTATTTTGGAAACCACAGTCTGATTGGGGTTGACTGGCTGGTTACTCACCATTGTTAAAAAGTGTCATCTGAGCCACACTGCAACTGGCCCAGATGGTTGCTTTTAAAAGACTTTGAGGTACGAGAGAGATATAACCAGCCACAAGAGCAATATGGAATGCTGGCTCAACTCGTCCACTGGGTTGATGCCAGATTTTAGCAAATCCCGGGTTTCGACAAGAAGCAACGCTGTCTGGACTGTGGAGCCGCCACAATTGTGTCAGGTACTGCAGAACAGTCATGTGGCGCTCACTGTAGTGCATTACTGAATGGCCAAATGAGGAAAAACTTGCATTGTGTAGGCCTCTTCATTTTGTGCTACAGCAATTCTTTAAAGAAAGCATGGTATTTTGGGAACCACAGTCTGATTGGGGTTGACTGGCTGGTTACAAACCATTGTTAAAAAGTGTCATCTGAGCCACACTGCAACTGGCCCAGATGGTTGCTTTTAAAAGACTTTGAAGTACGAGATAGATATAACCAGCTACAAGAGCAATATGGGATGCTGGCTCAACTCGTCCACTGGGTTGATGCCAGATTTTAGCAAATCCCGGGTTTCGACAACAAGCAACGCTGTCTGGACTGTGGAGCCGCCACAATTGTGTCAGCTACTGCAGAATAGTCATGTGGCGCTCACTGTAGTGCAACCTCTGAATGGCCACAATGGCCAAACTTGCATTGTGTAGCCCTCTTCATTTTGTGCTACAGCAATTCTTTAAAGAAAGCATGGTATTTTGGGAACCACAGTCTGATTGGGGTTGACTGGCTGGTTACTCACCATTGTTAAAAAGTGTCATCTGAGCCACACTGCAACTGGCCCAGATGGTTGCTTTTAAAAGACTTTGAAGTACGAGATAGATATAACCAGCTACAAGAGCAATATGGGATGCTGGCTCAACTCGTCCACTGGGTTGATGCCAGATTTGAGCAAATCCCGGGTTTCGACAACAAGCAACGCTGTCTGGACTGTGGAGCCGCCACAATTGTGTCAGCTACTGCAAAACAGTCATGTGGCGCTCACTGTAGTGCAACCTCTGAATGGCCACAATGGCCAAACTTGTATTGTGTAGGCCTCTTTATCTTGTGCTACAGCAATTTTATACAGAAAGCATGGTATTTTGGGAACCACAGTCTGATTGGGGTTGACTGGCTGGTTACTCACCATTGTTAAAAAGTGTCATCTGAGCCACACTGCAACTGGCCCAGATGGTTGCTTTTAAAAGACTTTGAAGTACGAGATAGATATAACCAGCTACAAGAACAATATGGGATGCTGGCTCAACTCGTCCACTGGGTTGATGCCAGATTTTAGCAAATCCCGGGTTTCGACAACAAGCAACGCTGTCTGGACTGTGGAGCCGCCACAATTGTGTCAGCTACTGCAGAATAGTCATGTGGCGCTCACTGTAGTGCAACCTCTGAATGGCCACAATGGCCAAACTTGCATTGTGTAGCCCTCTTCATTTTGTGCTACAGCAATTCTTTAAAGAAAGCATGGTATTTTGGGAACCACAGTCTGATTGGGGTTGACTGGCTGGTTACTCACCATTGTTAAAAAGTGTCATCTGAGCCACACTGCAACTGGCCCAGATGGTTGCTTTTAAAAGACTTTGAAGTACGAGATAGATATAACCAGCTACAAGAGCAATATGGGATGCTGGCTCAACTCGTCCACTGGGTTGATGCCAGATTTGAGCAAATCCCGGGTTTCGACAACAAGCAACGCTGTCTGGACTGTGGAGCCGCCACAATTGTGTCAGCTACTGCAAAACAGTCATGTGGCGCTCACTGTAGTGCAACCTCTGAATGGCCACAATGGCCAAACTTGTATTGTGTAGGCCTCTTTATCTTGTGCTACAGCAATTTTATACAGAAAGCATGGTATTTTGGGAACCACAGTCTGATTGGGGTTGACTGGCTGGTTACTCACCATTGTTAAAAAGTGTCATCTGAGCCACACTGCAACTGGCCCAGATGGTTGCTTTTAAAAGACTTTGAAGTACGAGATAGATATAACCAGCTACAAGAACAATATGGGATGCTGGCTCAACTCGTCCACTGGGTTGATGCCAGATTTTAGCAAATCCCGGGTTTCGACAACAAGCAACGCTGTCTGGACTGTGGAGCCCCCACAATTGTGTCAGCTACTGCAGAATAGTCATGTGGCGCTCACTGTAGTGCAACCTCTGAATGGCCACAATGGCCAAACTTGCATTGTGTAGGCCTCTTCATCTTGTGCTACAGCAATTCTTTAAAGAAAGCATGGTATTTTGGGAACCTCAGTCTGATTGGGGTTGACTGGCTGGTTACTCACCATTGTTAAAAAGTGTCATCTGAGCCACACTGCAACTGGCCCAGATGGTTGCTTTTAAAAGACTTTGAAGTACGAGAGAGATATAACCAGCCACAAGAGCAATATGGGATGCTGGCTCAACTCGTCCACTGGGTTGATGCCAGATTTTAGCAAATCCCGGGTTTCGACAACAAGCAACGCTGTCTGGACTGTGGAGCTGCCACAATTGTTTCAGCTACTGCAGAACAGTCATGTGGCGCTCACTGTAGTGCAACCTCTGAATGGCCACAATGGCCAAACTTGCATTGTGTAGGCCTCTTCATCTTGTGCTACAGCAAGTCTTTACAGAAAGCATGGTATTTTGGGAACCACAGTCTGATTGGGGTTGACTGGCTGGTTACTCACCATTGTTAAAAAGTGTCATCTGAGCCACACTGCAACTGGCCCAGATGGTTGCTTTTAAAAGACTTTGAAGTACGAGAGAGATATAACCAGCCACAAGAGCAATATGGGATGCTGGCTCAACTCGTCCACTGGGTTGATGCCAGATTTTAGCAAATCCCGGGTTTCGACAACAAGCAACACTGTCTGGACTGTGGAGCCCCCACAATTGTGTCAGCTACTGCAGAATAGTCATGTGGCGCTCACTGTAGTGCAACCTCTGAATGGCCACAATGGCCAAACTTGCATTGTGTAGGCCTCTTCATTTTGTGCTACAGCAATTCTTTAAAGAAAGCATGGTATTTTGGGAACCACAGTCTGATTGGGGTTGACTGGCTGGTTACTCACCATTGTTAAAAAGTGTCATCTGAGCCACACTGCAACTGGCCCAGATGGTTGCTTTTAAAAGACTTTGAAGTACGAGATAGATATAACCAGCCACAAGAGCAATATGGGATGCTGGCTCAACTCGTCCACTGGGTTGATGCCAGATTTTAGCAAATCCCGGGTTTCGACAACAAGCAACGCTGTCTGGACTGTGGAGCCCCCACAATTGTGTCAGCTACTGCAGAATAGTCATGTGGCGCTCACTGTAGTGCAACCTCTGAATGGCCACAATGGCCAAACTTGCATTGTGTAGGCCTCTTCATTTTGTGCTACAGCAATTCTTTAAAGAAAGCATGGTATTTTGGGAACCACAGTCTGATTGGGGTTGACTGGCTGGTTACTCACCATTGTTAAAAAGTGTCATCTGAGCCACACTGCAACTGGCCCAGATGGTTGCTTTTAAAAGACTTTGAAGTACGAGATAGATATAACCAGCTACAAGAGCAATATGGGATGCTGGCTCAACTCGTCCACTGGGTTGATGCCAGATTTTAGCAAATCCCGGGTTTCGACAACAAGCAACGCTGTCTGGACTGTGGAGCCGCCACAATTGTGTCAGCTACTGCAAAACAGTCATGTGGCGCTCACTGTAGTGCAACCTCTGAATGGCCACAATGGCCAAACTTGTATTGTGTAGGCCTCTTTATCTTGTGCTACAGCAATTTTATACAGAAAGCATGGTATTTTGGGAACCACAGTCTGATTGGGGTTGACTGGCTGGTTACTCACCATTGTTAAAAAGTGTCATCTGAGCCACACTGCAACTGGCCCAGATGGTTGCTTTTAAAAGACTTTGAAGTACGAGAGAGATATAACCAGCCAAAAGAGCAATATGGGATGCTGGCTCAACTCGTCCACTGGGTTGATGCCAGATTTTAGCAAATCCCGGGTTTCGACAACAAGCAACGCTGTCTGGACTGTGGAGCCACCACAATTGTGTCAGGTACTGCAGAACAGTCATGTGGCGCTCACTGTAGTGCAACCTCTGAATGGCCACAATGGCCAAACTTGCATTGTGTAGGCCTCTTTATCTTGTGCTACAGCATTTTTTTTACAGAAAGCATGGTATTTTGGGAACCACAGTCTGATTGGGGTTGACTGGCTGGTTACTCATCATTGTTAAAAAGTGTCATCTGAGCCACACTGCAACTGGCCCAAGGGGTTGCTTTTAAAAGACTTTGAAGTACGAGAGAGATGTAACCAGCCACAAGAGCAACATGGGATGCTGGCTCAACTCGTCCACTGGGTTGATGCCAGATTTTAGCAAATCCCGGGTTTCGACAACAAGCAACGCTGTCTGGACTGTGGAGCCCCCACAATTGTGTCAGCTACTGCAGAATAGTCATGTGGCGCTCACTGTAGTGCAACCTCTGAATGGCCACAATGGCCAAACTTGCATTGTGTAGGCCTCTTCATCTTGTGCTACAGCAATTCTTTAAAGAAAGCATGGTATTTTGGGAACCACAGTCTGATTGGGGTTGACTGGCTGGTTACTCACCATTGTTAAAAAGTGTCATCTGAGCCACACTGCAACTGGCCCAGATGGTTGCTTTTAAAAGACTTTGAAGTACGAGAAAGATATAACCAGCCACAAGAGCAATATGGGATGCTGGCTCAACTCGTCCACTGGGTTGATGCCAGATTTTAGCAAATCCCGGGTTTCGACAACAAGCAACGCTGTCTGGACTGTGGAGCCACCACAATTGTGTCAGGTACTGCAGAACAGTCATGTGGCGCTCACTGTAGTGCAACCTCTGAATGGCCACAATGGCCAAACTTGCATTGTGTAGGCCTCTTTATCTTGTGCTACAGCATTTTTTTTACAGAAAGCATGGTATTTTGGGAACCACAGTCTGATTGGGGTTGACTGGCTGGTTACTCATCATTGTTAAAAAGTGTCATCTGAGCCACACTGCAACTGGCCCAAGGGGTTGCTTTTAAAAGACTTTGAAGTACGAGAGAGATGTAACCAGCCACAAGAGCAACATGGGATGCTGGCTCAACTCGTCCACTGGGTTGATGCCAGATTTTAGCAAATCCTGGGTTTCGACAACAAGCAACGCTGTCTGGACTGTGGAGCCGCCACAATTGTGTCAGGTACTGCAGAACAGTCATGTGGCGCTCACTGTAGTGCAACGTCTGAATGGCCAAATGAGGACAAACTTGCATTGTGTAGGCCTCTTTATCTTGTGCTACAGCAATTTTATACAGAAAGCATGGTATTTTGGAAACCACAGTCTGATTGGGGTTGACTGGCTGGTTACTCACCATTGTTAAAAAGCGTCATCTGAGCCACACTGCAACTGGCCCAGATGGTTGCTTTTAAAAGACTTTGAAGTACGAGATAGATATAACCAGCCACAAGAGCAACATGGGATGCTGGCTCAACTCGTCCACTGGGTTGATGCCAGATTTTAGCAAATCCCGGGTTCCGACAACAAGCAACGCTGTCTGGACTGTGGAGCCGCCACAATTGTGTCAGGTACTGCAGAACAGTCATGTGGCGCTCACTGTAGTGCAACGTCTGAATGGCCAAATGAGGACAAACTTGCATTGTGTAGGCCTCTTTATCTTGTGCTACAGCAATTTTATACAGAAAGCATGGTATTTTGGGAACCACAGTCTGATTGGGGTTGACTGGCTGGTTACTCACCATTGTTAAAAAGTGTCATCTGAGCCACACTGCAACTGGCCCAGATGGTTACTTTTAAAAGACTTTGAGGTACGAGATAGATATAACCAGCCACAAGAGCAATATGGGATGCTGGCTCAACTCGTCCACTGGGTTGATGCCAGATTTTAGCAAATCCCGGGTTTCGACAAGAAGCAACGCTGTCTGGACTGTGGAGCCGCCACAATTGTGTCAGGTACTGCAGAACAGTCATGTGGCGCTCACTGTAGTGCAACCTCTGAATGGCCACAATGGCCAAACTTGCATTGTGTAGGCCTCTTAACTTGTGCTACAGCATTTTTTTACAGAAAGCATGGTATTTTGGGAACCACAGTCTGATTGGGGTTGACTGGCTGGTTACTCATCATTGTTAAAAAGTGTCATCTGAGCCACACTGCAACTGGCCCAGATGGTTGCTTTTAAAAGACTTTGAAGTACGAGAGAGATGTAACAAGCCACAAGAGCAACATGGGATGCTGGCTCAACTCGTCCACTGGGTTGATGCCAGATTTTAGCAAATCCCGGGTTTCGACAACAAGCAACGCTGTCTGGACTGTGGAGCCGCCACAATTGTGTCAGGTACTGCAGAACAGTCATGTGGCGCTCACTGTAGTGCAACCTCTGAATGGCCACAATGGCCAAACTTGCATTGTGTAGGCCTCTTAACTTGTGCTACAGCATTTTTTTACAGAAAGCATGGTATTTTGGGAACCACAGTCTGATTGGGGTTGACTGGCTGGTTACTCATCATTCTTAAAAAGTGTCATCTGAGCCACACTGCAACTGGCCCAGATGGTTGCTTTTAAAAGACTTTGAAGTACGAGAGAGATGTAACCAGCCACAAGAGCAACATGGGATGCTGGCTCAACTCGTCCACTGGGTTGATGCCAGATTTTAGCAAATCCCGGGTTTCGACAACAAGCAACGCTGTCTGGACTGTGGAGCCGCCACAATTGTGTCAGGTACTGCAGAACAGTCATGTGGCGCTCACTGTAGTGCAACGTCTGAATGGCCAAACGAGGAAAAACTTGCATTGTGTAGGCCTCTTTATCTTGTGCTATAACAATTTTATACAGAAAGCATGGTATTTTGGAAACCACAGTCTGATTGGGGTTGACTGGCTGGTTACTCACCATTGTTAAAAAGTGTCATCTAAACCACACTGCAACTGGCCCAGATGGTTGTTTTTAAAAAGACTTTGAAGTACGAGAGAGATATAACCAGCCACAAGAGCAATATGGGATGCTGGCTCAACTCGGCCACTGGGTTGATGCCAGATTTTAGCAAAAACAAATTGCGTTCTCTTTGTGAAGCGACCACAATACGGGATCCTCAGTCTGCTTGTCACAGGATTACATGAAGCCTTATGGAAATGGTTGCGCTTTTACCCTTACAGCTGCTTTTGTTTTGGAAAAAATCTCTGATTCTGTCATCCAGAGCCTGGATAGCTCAGACGGTAGAGCATCAGACTTTTAATCTGAGGGTCCAGGGTTCATGTCCCTGTTCAGGCGTAAGGTTGTAATCTTTACCCATCCCTGGCGCTACTCTTTATCTTGTGCTACAGCAATTTTATACAGAGAGCATGGTATTTTGGAAACCACAGTCTGATTGGGGTTGACTGGCTGGTTACTTACCATTGTTAAAAAGTGTCATCTAAACCACACTGCAACTGGCCCAGATGGTTGTTTTTAAAAGACTTTGAAGTACGAGAGAGATATAACCAGCTACAAGAGCAACATGGGATGCTGGCTGAACTCGTCCACTGGGTTGATGCCAGATTTTAGCAAATCCCGGGTTTCGACAAGAAGCAACGCTGTCTGGACTGTGGAGCCGCCACAATTGTGTCAGGTACTGCAGAACAGTCATGTGGCGCTCACTGTAGTGCAACGTCTGAATGGCCAACTGAGGAAAAACTTGCATTGTGTAGGCCTCTTCATCTTGTGCTACAGCAATTTTTTACAGAAAGCATGGTATTTTGGGAACCACAGTCTGATTGGGGTTGACTGGCTGGTTACTCATCATTGTTAAAAAGTGTCATCTGAGCCACACTGCAACTGGCCCAGATGGTTGCTTTTAAAAGACTTTGAAGTACGAGAGAGATATAACCAGCCACAAGAGCAACATGGGATGCTGGCTCAACTCGTCCACTGGGTTGATGCCAGATTTTAGCAAATCCCGGGTTTCGGCAACAAGCAACGCTGTCTGGACTGTGGAGCCGCCACAATTGTGTCAGGTACTGCAGAACAGTCATGTGGTGCTCACTGTAGTGCAACGTCTGAATGGCCAAACGAGGAAAAACTTGCATTGTGTAGGCCTCTTTATCTTGTGCTACAACAATTTTATACAGAAAGCATGGTATTTTGGAAACCACAGTCTGATTGGGGTTGACTGGCTGGTTACTCACCATTGTTAAAAAGTGTCATCTGAGCCACACTGCAACTGGCCCAGATGGTTGCTTTTAAAAGACTTTGAAGTACGAGAGAGATATAACCAGCCACAAGAGCAATATGGGATGCTGGCTCAACTCGGCCACTGGGTTGATGCCAGATTTTAGCAAAAACAAATTGCGTTCTCTTTGTGAAGCGACCACAATACGGGATCCTCAGTCTGCTTGTCACAGGATTACATGAAGCCTTATGGAAATGGTTGCGCTTTTACCCTTACAGCTGCTTTTGTTTTGGAAAAAATCTCTGGTTCTGTCATCCAGAGCCTGGATAGCTCAGACGGTAGAGCATCAGACTTTTAATCTGAGGTCCAGGGTTCAAGTCCCTGTTCAGGCGTAAGGTTGTAATCTTTACCCATCCCTGGGGCTACTCAAGCCACAACCAAATTACTGCTCATTAACAGCACAACCATGAATGTCTGCTGCCATTTGTATACTTGTCACCTCCAGGTCAACTGGCAGGAAAAGGGGTGCTGTTCAGTCCTCATACCAAGGTTTTCTTCTTGCAAAGAAGACTTTTTTTAACGTGAGTAGTGTTAGTGTGGGGTCTCCTAAATGGTGTGGTGAACGGTGAAAAGTGAAGTTTTTGCCCTCGTGTGGGCCGAAATAGCTCAGCTGGGAGAGCGTTAGACTGAAGATCTAAAGGTCCCTGGTTCAATCCCGGGTTTCGGCAACAAGCAACGCTGTCTGGACTGTGGAGCTGCCACAATTGTGTCAGCTACTGCAGAACAGTCATGTGGCGCTCACTGTAGTGCAACCTCTGAATGGCCAAACTTGCATTGTGTAGGCCTCTTCATCTTGTGCTACAGCAATTCTTTACAGAAAGCATGGTATTTTGGGAACCACAGTCTGATTGGGGTTGACTGGCTGGTTACTCACCATTGTTAAAAAGTGTCATCTCAGCCACACTGCAACTGGCCCAGATGGTTGCTTTTAAAAGACTTTGAAGTACGAGAGAGATATAACCAGCCACAAGAGCAATATGGGATGCTGGCTCAACTCGTCCACTGGGTTGATGCCAGATTTTAGCAAATCCCGGGTTTCGACAACAAGCAACGCTGTCTGGACTGTGGAGCCACCACAATTGTGTCAGGTACTGCAGAACAGTCATGTGGCGCTCACTGTAGTGCAACCTCTGAATGGCCACAATGGCCAAACTTGCATTGTGTAGGCCTCTTTATCTTGTGCTACAGCATTTTTTTACAGAAAGCATGGTATTTTGGGAACCACAGTCTGATTGGGGTTGACTGGCTGGTTACTCATCATTGTTAAAAAGTGTCATCTGAGCCACACTGCAACTGGCCCAGATGGTTGCTTTTAAAAGTCTTTGAAGTACGAGAGAGATGTAACCAGCCACAAGAGCAACATGGGATGCTGGCTCAACTCGTCCACTGGGTTGATGCCAGATTTTAGCAAATCCTGGGTTTCGACAACAAGCAACGCTGTCTGGACTGTGGAGCCGCCACAATTGTGTCAGGTACTGCAGAACAGTCATGTGGCGCTCACTGTAGTGCAACCTCTGAATGGCCACAATGGCCAAACTTGCATTGTGTAGGCCTCTTTATCTTGTGCTACAGCAATTTTATACAGAAAGCATGGTATTTTGGGAACCACAGTCTGATTGGGGTTGACTGGCTGGTTACTCATCATTGTTAAAAAGTGTCATCTGAGCCACACTGCAACTGGCCCAGATGGTTGCTTTTAAAAGACTTTGAAGTACGAGAGAGATATAACCAGCCACAAGAGCAACATGGGATGCTGGCTCAACTCGTCCACTGGGTTGATGCCAGATTTTAGCAAATCCCGGGTTTCGACAACAAGCAACGCTGTCTGGACTGTGGAGCCGCCACAATTGTGTCAGGTACTGCAGAACAGTCATGTGGCGCTCACTGTAGTGCAACGTCTGAATGGCCAAACGAGGAAAAACTTGCATTGTGTAGGCCTCTTCATCTTGTGCTACAGCAATTTTATACAGAAAGCATGGTATTTTGGGAACCACAGTCTGATTGGGGTTGACTGGCTGGTTACTCATCATTGTTAAAAAGTGTCATCTGAGCCACACTGCAACTGGCCCAGATGGTTGCTTTTAAAAGACTTTGAAGTACGAGAGAGATATAACCAGCCACAAGAGCAACATGGGATGCTGGCTCAACTCGTCCACTGGGTTGATGCCAGATTTTAGCAAATCCCGGGTTTCGACAACAAGCAACGCTGTCTGGACTGTGGAGCCGCCACAATTGTGTCAGGTACTGCAGAACAGTCATGTGGCGCTCACTGTAGTGCAACGTCTGAATGGCCAAACGAGGAAAAACTTGCATTGTGTAGGCCTCTTTATCTTGTGCTACAACAATTTTATACAGAAAGCATGGTATTTTGGAAACCACAGTCTGATTGGGGTTGACTGGCTGGTTACTCACCATTGTTAAAAAGTGTCATCTAAACCACACTGCAACAGGCCCAGATGGTTGTTTTTAAAAAGACTTTGAAGTACGAGAGAGATATAACCAGCCACAAGAGCAATATGGGATGCTGGCTCAACTCGGCCACTGGGTTGATGCCAGATTTTAGCAAAAACAAATTGCGTTCTCTTTGTGAAGCGACCACAATACGGGATCCTCAGTCTGCTTGTCACAGGATTACATGAAGCCTTATGGAAATGGTTGCGCTTTTACCCTTACAGCTGCTTTTGTTTTGGAAAAAATCTCTGGTTCTGTCATCCAGAGCCTGGATAGCTCAGACGGTAGAGCATCAGACTTTTAATCTGAGGGTCCAGGGTTCATGTCCCTGTTCAGGCGTAAGGTTGTAATCTTTACCCATCCCTGGCGCTACTCTTTATCTTGTGCTACAGCAATTTTATACAGAGAGCATGGTATTTTGGAAACCACAGTCTGATTGGGGTTGACTGGCTGGTTACTTACCATTGTTAAAAAGTGTCATCTAAACCACACTGCAACTGGCCCAGATGGTTGTTTTTAAAAGACTTTGAAGTACCAGAGAGATATAACCAGCCACAAGAGCAACATGGGATGCTGGCTCAACTCGTCCACTGGGTTGATGCCAGATTTTAGCAAATCCCGGGTTTCGACAACAAGCAACGCTGTCTGGACTGTGGAGCCGCCACAATTGTGTCAGGTACTGCAGAACAGTCATGTGGCGCTCACTGTAGTGCACGTCTGAATGGCCAAACGAGGAAAAACTTGCATTGTGTAGGCTCTTGATCGTGCTAACCAACAATTTTATACAGAAAGCATGGTATTTGGAAACCACAGTCTGATTGGGGTTGACTGGCTGGTTACTCACCATTGTTAAAAGTGTCATCTGAGCCACACTGCAACTGGCCCAGATGTTGCTTTTAAAGAGACTTTGAAGTACGAGAGAGATATAACCAGCCACAAGAGCAATATGGGATGCTGGCTCAACTCGGCCACGGTTTATGCCAGATTTTAGAAAAAACAAATGCGTTCTCTTTGTGAGCGACCACAATACGGGATCCTCAGTCTGCTTGTCACAGGATTACATGAAGCCTTATGGAAATGGTTGCGCTTTTCCCTTACAGCTGCTTTGTTTTGGAAAAAATCTTGGTTCTGTCCATCCAGAGCCTGGATAGCGGTAGCGGAGGACCGAGCGTCTGTATAATCTCCTCCAATCACGTTGCCCAATTTCCATCTTTCTCCACTTTGCCGTCAGCCATCACAGTGCTTTCTCGTCCAAAATTGCTGGGACGGACCAATCGCGGCCCACCATTTCCATCTTTGCCGTCAGCAATCACGATGCCTCTGTCCAAAATTGCTGGGACGGACAATCGGCCCACCATTTCCATCTTTGCCGTCAGCCAATCACAGTGGCTCTTCTCCAAAATCCATCCTGCCGGACTTCAGGTGTCTTTTCCTACGAAAGGTAATTTTATCGCTAATAATATGTTGTATTTTGTCAATTATCTAGGCTTGGTCGGTGTAATATTCATCATAGAGAGAAAAAATACGATAACGAAACGACTGCCGTTGCCGCAAAAAGTAAACACCCGTTATAATCTTGTATTAAGTCAACTAGGTCGCTCGGCAGATATTAAGCTAGGCAGATATTAATGCTATATTAAAGAGGGAAATGGCTAACTAGTATCGCATCGCCATTGACGAAGTGTTTCTGTGTTCAAACATGAATTTCAGAGCCAGTTGTTTGACCTTTTTAGTATTGTTTCACCATTTACATACTGTCACCACCATTTTACTACTGTCACACCATCTTACATACTGGTCACCACCATCTTTACATATGTCACCACCATCTTTTACATACTGTCACCACCTACAGTAACCGTTGGAGATTTATTTTAAACTTTTTTGATTTTTCCTATGGCGACATTTTTTTCTCCTATAGCGGTCGTCGTTTGTGTTTCTGTGTCAAACGTGAATTTTAGAGCCAGTTAGTTTGACCTTTTTAGTAGCGGTTCCACCATCGTTTCATACTGTCACAGTAACCGTTATGACATTTTTTTTTAAACTCTTTTGACTTTTTCTATGGCGCCACTGCCTTCCGCCTTTCACTGTTATCAGTATGACATCGGTATAAACGTCAGAGTATGTCCATGCACTTTTAGCATAACAGTATGAATAAATCTGTGGTAGTATTCACTTCTGTTGTAACTAAAGTCTTTAATATGCACTGCTGCTACCCACTAGTGATAATAAGCTACGGTATGAATCAAATCTGTGTAGTATTCACTTCTCTTGTAGTAGTATATGATATGTAGGCTACTGCTATTTGTTAATAAAAGCTGTGGTTTGTGTGACTGTATGCAAGTAAGAACTTGTGTGTGTGTGTGTTGCATAAAATATATGTATATTAGAAAGTTTAAATAGTGCACATGGTTCATATTTTGTGTTATGAAGGAAATATTAGCTGTTTTATATAAATATTCTTTCCCTGTTAATGGCAGATGGCTTCCAAAGCAAAACCACAAGGGCCATGGGAGAGAACGAGTGGATATCCCCCGCTGCGAAGATTGCTGCTCAGGCGTTTGGCCCTTGAGGCAGGAAACAGACCAGCACCTCGCAGAAAAAGTGGCATGATCTATATCTGAAGGTAGACCTGGACAAGAGGATATGTGTATCATATTAAATGTAAAGCTATGACATATTTAAAGGAACACCTTCTTATTCACTGTCAAACATAATACAGATTGAGAAATGCCCAATGAAGAGGGGACAAATGTAACTGTTTGGAGGTGCACAGAGCTGTAACTGTGGTTTCCACGCAAAGAAGGTATCCAAAGTCTCTCATACAATTATGATGTGCTGGTGTTGAATTCTGTAGTATTACAATTTTTGTCACATCTCGTATGTGAACCTGTAGGCTTCCAGTTTGCTTCCTGCCTCGGTACATCCAGGACCCTCACATACAGTGCCACAGCAGCCAGGGCCTTCATCTGCGGAGACGCTCAGCCAGGACCCTCACATACAGTGCCACAGCAGCCAGGGCCTTCATCTGCGGAGACGCTGCAGCCAGGACCCTCACATACAGGTGCCACAGCAGCCAGGGCCTTCATCTGCAGAGACGCTGCAGCCAGGACCTTCACCTGCAGGTTCACCACATCACCAAAAGATGTGTCCTTAGCTGGTGGTGACCTAGAAGGCCCATTTTGACTTTGGCATCAGTATAAGTAATGAGGATTTACCTAGCTGATATTCATATTAATATTATGCATATACTCAACTATATCAATGTACAAAGCCCCAGTTAAGGTCATTTTCTTCTTGTGTCAGTGTACAAAGCCACGGTTTGGTGGCTTTCATGGTGCCATGTTAAAGCCAAATTTAAGTTTGGCTGGGAAGCGCCACCTAAGGTAATTTTACAGAGAATGATACATAGATTGACTTTAAAAAAATATACACTGTTATTGTTGTCATGTAGCAGTAACTATGGTTATGGTTATCCTATATTGTGAACTGTGCCTTGTTCCTCAGACCTCTGATGTATCCAGCCCCATCACAAGCCCCCACCAAAAGAAAACATCACCACCTGGCCGCAGTTCCAAGCTGTTCTGCAGACCGTTTCTCCTCTGGTCTCTTCCTCCTTCTCCTGTTCCTATCAAGCCCTCTTCTTCCTCTGCCCTCCACTACTACAGCTGTAAGAGTATATTCTACTCCACTTGAAACAGGCAACTGCTCTGAGTAGATTGTTATCATATCTATGTATTACGTATTTTATTTTTTCATAAAATAGAACTGTCATCTGCCACCTCTTCTGGACACCTCTGTCCTCTCACCTCACCATTGCCTCAAAATGTGGAGATTCCACCTTTTTCAGACGCTACCTGGCTGCCCACAAAGCTGCTGAAGACCATACCACCTCAAGATCAGAAGTGGATTTCAGCAGCCCTGTGGAAAAACCAGCGTCTGCGCACAGACCTGAAACTGTGGTATGATCCACCAGAGCCATCCCTGATATATCATCAGGTCCCCACTCCAGAGCGCTTTTTCCACCACGGCTTCTCTTGTGGATGCCGTACCACCTGTGGAAGGTTAGGCTGTCCTGTCCTGCTTGTGGCACACAGCTCACAAGCTATGGAGCTCACAAGAGAGCCGCCACATTCTGGATGTGGACAGGTATTACCTGATGGTAACAGAGACTCTCTGGTGCTCGGCATGCAAGATAACATTTCTTTCATCCAGCAAAACAATACTGGACCAGCTGGACTTGGCTCACAGGCTGGAGTTCAGATTGATTCTGACTCGAAAGTAAGTATACGTAAATCATTGTGCCTTAGTTTGTTATCAAGAAATTAGAAGGTCTTAATGTTTGTCTCATTGGTCTCTTGTTCCCTTTGATTTATACAGATTGCTTGTGATGTACGGGTGATCCGTTTCCTGAGGGAGAGGGCACTTGGAAACAG
The DNA here is from genome assembly GCA_004119915.2 of Collichthys lucidus. NCBI lineage: Eukaryota > Metazoa > Chordata > Actinopteri > Sciaenidae > Collichthys > Collichthys lucidus. The sequence goes on from ML241032.1 coordinate 79,523, forward strand.
TCCCACCCGCTTGGTCAGACAGCTGAGGGAGAACCACAGCGAAGAATGGCTTAAGCGTCTGTGCCGGTACCTTGGAGCGTGCTCTGACTTTGCCGCCAGGCCAAGCCTTTTCCCTGTGCGTTTCCAGGACCCTCCTGAGCCGTGGATGTTCCATCACACGATGGATGCTGGCTGTTTATGGGCGTGACATTTTAGGCAGGCTGGACCACATCAAAGCCAGCAAACATCTACCTTTGGCAGCATCCTGAAAATGGACTCCACAAAGAAGGTAAGTATTTTAACTGCTAATGCTGTAAAATACAGTAAATACATATAAAATAATACATAATTATTACCGTGGTGCTAGGATACAAATTCAACAATTTGTTTAGGCATTCACTGTGTTTTCTGTGCTATTGCAGATCACCAAGAAGCTCTCAGGAATCGCTAAGGGGACAGCCTTGTGGCTTACATCTGTAAGCAACGAGAGAGGGCAAATCCTTATTAGTGTCCTGTCTGCTCAGGAGGGTCCTGCCCTGGACAGAATGGCAACTGGCCTCGTCTGCAGGTACCGTAATGCCGGTGTGGCTCCACCTCAGCTGCTTTATGTTGACTGTGACTGTTGTCGGGAAGGCAGAGGACAGACAAAACTCAAGGAGAGATTTGGTGGGTGGCCAGACCTAATAGTCAAGCTGGACATCTACCATTTCATGCGGCGACTGGCATCTGGATGTAAAGGATGCCCATCCTCTGTACCCTGTCTTTATGGCGAAGCTGTCAAGCTGCATCTTTGAGTGGGACAGAGGAGATGTTGCTTTGCTGCGTCAGGCCAAGCGGGAGCAGCTGAGACAGGAAGGTGTCCCTGGCATCACTGACACTCTGGTCGACCAGCACATCACAAAGATGAGCTGGCACTGCACTGCCGGAGGCAGACAAGAGGAGAGCGGCAGACAGTAGTCTTGATCGAGCAGCTCCTCAATGAACTGATGGGGGCAAAGGGCAGGGACTTTCTTGGTGTTCCTCTTTTGGACCAGGAGAGGATGCAGCACATATGGCAAGTCCAACAGAGGCACGTTAAGTGCATACAGGACGAACCAGGTGTGCTTCTTTACACAAGACCGTACAACCACCAAGGCAGGCATTGTCCTGCCAAACTACAGGTGTGCCAGAGGGTCCACATCATTGGAGTCCTTTCACCTGCATGTAAACAGGTTCATTCCAGGTCAGTATAAATCATTAGTCATCAGTATAATTCTTAACATCGCAATTCTGTTGTTGTCATAAACCATTATTCTGAAAAAAGTGGCACAATTAATATTTTACAGATGGCCAAACACAACAAATAAACATATCATTGTGTTACCTTTCAACTATCTTTAGGAACGAGTGCCAACAGTTTAAATTTCCAGCTGTACCTCCTGGAAGGACTGAACAGGTGGAACCAGGACGAGAAGCTGCATCTCTAGCAGTCAAGCCTGCCCCCCTGCTGAGTTATTCTGGAAACCTCGTTCACTGTGTCAACGCCCTCAGTGTCAAGGTCTTCGGAAGGCACATTGTCCCGTCTTTTCAGCCACCTGCTGTCTATACTGGTAAGTTTGAACTTTTCATTCTGATGATGAAGCTATTTGCTATATTCACTATGTCTTTGTAATGCGTTATCTGAAAGAGAATGTTCCACCCTCTAATGTTCTCTCACCTGTCCCAGGTGAGCTTCTCGTTAGACTACTTGTATAGTCAGACGGGAAAGGCCTTGCAGGATGTACATCCTGACTCAGAGGAAACTGAGGCACTGCTCGAGGATGTAGGCACTGAGGAGGAGCTAGAAGATGAGGGCTTTGAAGACAGTGGGTTAGACCCCACTGTAGAGCTGGGACCTGTCTGATCCAGCCCCTGTCACCACCAGCTCCAGCACCACTCCAACTCCAACCTCTCTCCAGCCCTCTCCTGGTCCTGCTGTTTCCACCTTAACAGCACCTGAACAACACTGGTCATAAATGAAATATAATTATAGTAAAAAAAAGTAACTATGCAAAAAGATGAAGTCCAATTTAATGCTTTTTTATAATCACCTTTTTGTATTACATCTTACAGCCTGTACATGAGTGCACACACTCCACCACTGACCAGTCAGCCCTTCCTACCTGCTTGCTCCTGCTCTCAATACTTCCACTAGTCCCAGCAAGTATGCCTGCTGACCTGTCACGCTGGTAAGTGTTCTTATTATGTGACCACATCATCTGTTGCACTTGTAATATGATGTAATATGTTTCTTTATTTCATTTTTTTTTCCAGGCTCAGCTGTCCTCTGGCCAGTCAGCCAGTATTACTACTGCAGCTTCTGCCCTTCCTCTCTCCACCGCCTTCCCAATGACTGCCCCTGCTGCTGCAGCTGCAGCTACAGCTGGGTCAGGAATGGCTACTGCCACCCCAGCAGACCTGAGAAACAGCTGGTTAGTTTTTGTGCATCAAAAAGATGCCAGTGGTCTTAATGTCCTGCTTTTCAATGTATTATGTATTATTATTATTAATAGTGATCTTATTACTTTAACAGATTAAGCACACCCTGTCCTCTGGACCAACAGCTGTCACCTCCAACATAGCCTCTGCCCCCCCCTCAACATCCTCCAGCGACTCTCTCCACAGCAACTGTTGGTCCCTCTGGGGCACCTACCCTGGCCGCAGCACCTGTGCAACAGGGGGTAAGTCTTAGTTCATTTAAGTTCATTATGACTTCATTTAGTAATCACCAATGTTCTTCTATCAGACATATGGATATGGATGAGTGTTTTTGCATTAAGTTGACATGTTTTGACTGCAACTGCCGGGTCACCTGATGTTGCTGTGAAGTGTCTCTCAGCTGATTTTCTGTGTAACATCAGCGGTGGGTGACACATCACAGCAACATCAGGTGACTCTTCTGAGGAAGACACCAGATGCAGTAAAACATGTCAAGGTAAAGCAAAAATATCATCCATATCCATATGTATGATTAGAAGAACATCCTACACTAGTTGGTAAGTGTTTTGTGACTGTTGGACTGTGACAGCTGTACTTTTCTAGTTGTTATGTGTTTTAATTTGATGTATACTCCTACGTCTTTTCCAGGCTGTTGATGAGCGTGGCATCCCAGGGATGGACAGAGTGGATAGCCTGGCAGGATACTTGGGGGTCTGAGGACAGAAACTGGTCAAACAATGACAAATCAGCAGGCCAGTACTATAATAGCTCTGTGGCAGAACCTTCTGCCGTATGACCAGCAACGGGTGGCATATGCTGCACGTCACCAGGTGCGCCTTACCACAGGACGCTTCAGGTGCTCTAAAAAGAGACCTGAATTTACACTGGTGTTGAGAGCACAACACGTTGTGTTTTGGCTTCCTCAGGATCTCCTGCCCAGTGGCCAGACTGTAGTCGTCTTGTAGAGTCCATCTGTGTTAAACTGTGTAACATTCACAAGAGCCCTAAAAAAACAGGGCAGTTACAGCCTGACAAGATGGACTCTGATTTGACCGACTACAGTAAGATCAGGCAGCTGGTCCGGGCAATGCCACTGTGATGCAGAGCACTACTCTGCAGTTGTTTGAAATAAATCAAACAACACTGACTCAGTGGCACAGTAAAAGACTGAAGAGGCAGGACAGTAGGATTCTGCTGCAAGGGGTCAACCTGCCTGACTCTGTCCCTGTTGCTGCGGCCTCTTCCACTTGTTCAAGTGCGCCCTCCTGCCTTACCTCCACGGCCTGGTCCCCAGCATCAGTACCACTTGCCCGGAGTACAGTTGGACAGGGCAGTAGATAAGCGAAAGTCAGCAGCTCAGAGACAGTTATTCTGTAAGCCATCACCTCCAGCTCCTACATTTCAAACCCCAGCCCCTTTATTGTGCCAGTTGTATTTGTTACCCCCAGTGAAAAACAAACCGATTGTGCCGTCTGGCCCCCTGCCCTCACCACCGCCAACCCGGAGAGCTTACCCCGGACAGTAGAGAAAAACACATGCCGTCAGTGCCACCTTCCACGCACAAGGGAAATGGTCATGGGCAGTATTATGGCATTATATACTGTCCAAAAAATAACACAGTGCCGCTGGAAAAATGGATGGAGGAGATGAGGCAAAAGAGGAAAGGGAAATAAATGGTGTGATTTCATCATGTGAATCATTCTTTGTCAATTGTATATAATATAAGTAAATAGTTTTTAAAAGAAACACTTGTCTTATTTTCTCCTGTTCTAGTTTGTTTTTAACTTAATTCATTTTTCTTTTGTTAATTTATTGTATTTATTTACTTATTGTTTTGGTTATTTATTTTTTTATTCTCACTGCTGAGAGCCAGCTTGTGGACTGAAATGGCTAAAAAGTCAGAGCTATAAGAGAAAGGGAAAGAAACCTCTTTCTGCAATAATATAATATAATTTAGTATAATACATAATAATAATAATAATAATAGTTAATAATAATATTATAATAATAGTAGTTATATAATAGTTAATAGTTAGTAGTTATATGGGTAGTTATATTAGTTATATAATAGTTTTAAAAAGAAAGGAAATTTTCTCCTGTTCGGTTTATCTAAATTTTATTTCGTCCTTTGTTAATATATGTATTAACTATTTTGTTTGGTTATTTATATTTTTAAATTCTATTTTAAATTGTTCTAAATTTCTTAACTTTAAATAGTTTCATTTTGATTTAGTTAGTATTTTTTGTATTTATTTAGTAGTTTCATTTATTTATTCTATTTTAAATGTAATTGTTGTAATGATTTATTTATTTTCTATATTTGTTCATTATTGCTTTATTTATTAGATTATTTATTTTTTCTATTTTTAATTGTTTAATTATTCCTGTTTTTATTGCTTCAGGTTTCTGGTTTCATTTTCACACACGTGTGTTTTTTAGTGTTTGTGTGTGTTAAATTAGGAATAAATGTGTTACATTCAGTGGCGAGTGTCTTCAGTTTTCTGCAAACATGCTACTCATTCATAGAAGACGATGACATTGTGCAGTACTTTATTCAGAAGAAACTACTATAAAAGAACATTTAGTAGTAGTTTGTGTTACAGGCGTCACGTTCCGTTGGGTGGAATCGAACTGGCGACCTTTGGATCAAGAGCCTCCTATGCTTTTCCACAGTAAAGGTCATTTGGTTAGATTTCTCAAATGAATAGATCAGAAATGTGTCCTTTTAATGTTGATGGACAGCCGAGGCAGATATAACTCCAAGTTCATTCCATTTTTTTCTCTTTTTCTCTCAAAATTTCCTCTTTTCCTTCATTTTTCTCCCTTCCCCCTTCTTCCCCCTCTTTCCTTCTTCTTTCCCCCCTTATACAGACTATTGTTCCCCAGCTTTAGCTCAGTGGTAGAGCATCAGACTTTTAATCTGAGGGTCCAGGGTTCAAGTCCCTGTTCAGGCGTGTAAGGTTGTAATCTTTACCATCCCTGGGCTACTCCAGCCACAACCAAATTACTGCTCATTAACAGCACAACATGATGTCTGCCATTTGATACTTGTCCACCTCCAGGTCAACTGGCAGGAAAAGGGGTGTGTTCAGTCCTCATACCAAGGTTTTTTCTTGCAGAAAGAAGACTTTTTTAACGTAGTGAGTAGTGTTAGTGTGGGGTCTCCTAAATGGTGGTGAACGGTGAAAAGTGAAGTTTTTGCCTCGTGTGGGCCGAAATAGCTCAGCTGGGAGAGCGTTCGACTGAAGATCTAAAGGTCCCTAGTCCAATCCCGGGTTTCGGCAACAAGCAACGCTGTCTGGACTGTGGAGCTGCCACAATTGTTGTCAGCTACTGCAGAACAGTCATGTGGCGCTCACTGTAGTGCAAACTGCTGAATGGCCAAACTTGCATTGTGTAGGCCTCTTCATCGTGCTACAGCAATTCTTTACAGAAAGCATGGTATTTTGGGAACCACAGTCTGATTGGGGTTGACTGGCTGGTTACTCACCATTGTTAAAAAGTGTCATCTGAGCCACACTGCAACTGGCCCAGATGGTTGCTTTTAAAAGACTTTGAAGTACGAGAGAGAGATATAACCAGCCACAAGAGCAATATGGGATGCTGGCTCAACTCGTCCACTGGGTTGATGCCAGATTTTAGCAAATCCCGGGTTTCGACAACAAGCAACGCTGTCTGGACTGTGGAGCCGCCACAATTGTGTCAGGTACTGCAGAACAGTCATGTGGCGCTCACTGTAGTGCAACCTCTGAATGGCCACAATGGCCAAACTTGCATTGTGTAGGCCTCTTTATCTTGTGCTACAGCAATTTTTACAGAAAGCATGGTATTTTGGGAAACCACAGTCTGATTGGGGTTGACTGGCTGGTTACTCACCATTGTTAAAAAGTGTCATCTGAGCCACACTGCAACTGGCCCAGATGGTTGCTTTTAAAAGACTTTGAAGTACGAGAGAGATATAACCAGCCACAAGAGCAATATGGGATGCTGGCTCAACTCGTCCACTGGGTTGATGCCAGATTTTAGCAAATCCCGGGTTTCGACAACAAGCAACGCTGTCTGGACTGTGGAGCCGCCACAATTGTGTCAGTACTGCAGAACAGTCATGTGGCGCTCACTGTAGTGCAACCTCTGAATGGCCACAATGGCCAAACTTGCATTGTGTAGGCCTCTTCATCTTGTGCTACAGCAATTTTTACAGAAAGCATGGTATTTTGGGAACCACAGTCTGATTGGGGTTGACTGGCTGGTTACTCACCATTGTTAAAAAGTGTCATCTGAGCCACACTGCAACTGGCCCAGATGGTTGCTTTTAAAAGACTTTGAAAGATGACGAGAGATATAACCAGCCACAAGAGCAACATGGGATGCTGGCTCAACTCGTCCACTGGGTTGATGCCAGATTTTAGCAAATCCCGGGTTTCGACAACAAGCAACGCTGTCTGGACTGTGGAGCCGCCACAATTGTGTCAGGTACTGCAGAACAGTCATGTGGCGCTCACTGTAGTGCAACGTCTGAATGGCCAAATGAGGAAAAACTTGCATTGTGTAGGCCTCTTTATCTTGTGCTACAGCAATTATACAGAAAGCATGGTATTTTGGAACCACAGTCTGATTGGGGTTGACTGGCTGGTTACTCACCATTGTTAAAAAGTGTCATCTGAGCCACACTGCAACTGGCCCAGATGGTTGCTTTTAAAAGACTTTGAAGTACGAGAGAGATATAACCAGCCACAAGAGCAATATGGGATGCTGGCTCAACTCGTCCACTGGGTTGATGCCAGATTTTAGCAAATCCCGGGTTTCGACAACAAGCAACGCTGTCTGGACTGTGGAGCCGCCACAATTGTGTCAGGTACTGCAGAACAGTCATGTGGCGCTCACTGTAGTGCAACCTCTGAATGGCCACAATGGCCAAACTTGCATTGTGTAGGCCTCTTCATCTTGTGCTACAGCAATTTTTTACAGAAAGCATGGTATTTTGGGAACCACAGTCTGATTGGGGTTGACTGGCTGGTTACTCACCATTGTTAAAAAGTGTCATCTGAGCCACACTGCAACTGGCCCAGATGGTTGCTTTTAAAAGACTTTGAAGTACGAGAGAGATATAACCAGCCACAAGAGCAATATGGGATGCTGGCTCAACTCGTCCACTGGGTTGATGCCAGATTTTAGCAAATCCCGGGTTTCGACAACAAGCAACGCTGTCTGGACTGTGGAGCCGCCACAATTGTGTCAGGTACTGCAGAACAGTCATGTGGCGCTCACTGTAGTGCAACCTCTGAATGGCCACAATGGCCAAACTTGCATTGTGTAGGCCTCTTATCTTGTGCTACAGCAATTTTATACAGAAAGCATGGTATTTTGGGAACCACAGTCTGATTGGGGTTGACTGGCTGGTTACTCACCATTGTTAAAAAGTGTCATCTGAGCCACACTGCAACTGGCCCAGATGGTTGCTTTTAAAAGACTTTGAAGTACGAGAGATATAACCAGCACAAGAGCAATATGGGATGCTGGCTCAACTCGTCCACTGGGTTGATGCCAGATTTTAGCAAATCCCGGGTTTCGACAACAAGCAACGCTGTCTGGACTGTGGAGCCGCCACAATTGTGTCAGGTACTGCAGAACAGTCATGTGGCGCACTGTTAGTGCAACGTCTGAATGGCCAAATGAGGAAAAACTTGCATTGTGTAGGCCTCTTTATCTTGTGCTACAGCAATTTTATACAGAAAGCATGGTATTTTGGAAACCACAGTCTGATTGGGGTTGACTGGCTGGTTACTCACCATTGTTAAAAAGTGTCATCTGAGCCACACTGCAACTGGCCCAGATGGTTGCTTTTAAAAGACTTTGAGTACGAGAGAGATATAACCAGCCACAAGAGCAATATGGGATGCTGGCTCAACTCGGCCACTGGGTTGATGCCAGATTTTAGCAAAAACAAATTGCGTTCTCTTTGTGAAGCGACCACAATACGGGATCCTCAGTCTGCTTGTCACAGGATTACATGAAGCCTTATGGAAATGGTTGCGCTTTTACCCTTACAGCTGCTTTTGTTTTGGAAAAAAATCTCTGGTTCTGTCATCCAGAGCCTGGATAGCTCAGACGGTAGAGCATCAGACTTTTAATCTGAGTGTCCAGGGTTCAAGTCCCTGTTTAGGCGTAAGGTTGTAATCTTTACCCATCCCTGGGGCTACTCAAGCCACAACCAAATTACTGCTCATTAACAGCACAACCATGAATGTCTGCTGCCATTTGTATACTTGTCACCTCCAGGTCAACTGGCAGGAAAAGGGGTGCTGTTCAGTCCTCATACCAAGGTTTTCTTCTTGCAAAGAAGACTTTTTTTAACGTGAGTAGTGTTAGTGTGGGGTCTCCTAAATGGTGTGGTGAACGGTGAAAAGTGAGGTTTTTGCCCTCGTGTGGGCCGAAATAGCTCAGCTGGGAGAGCGTTAGACGGAAGATCTAAAGGTCCCTGGTTCAATCCCGGGTTTCGGCAACAAGCAACGCTGTCTGGACTGTGGAGCTGCCACAATTGTGTCAGCTACTGCAGAACAGTCATGTGGCGCTCACTGTAGTGCAACCTCTGAATGGCCAAACTTGCATTGTGTAGGCCTCTTCATCTTGTGCTACAGCAATTCTTTACAGAAAGCATGGTATTTTGGGAACCACAGTCTGATTGGGGTTGACTGGCTGGTTACTCACCATTGTTAAAAAGTGTCATCTGAGCCACACTGCAACTGGCCCAGATGGTTGCTTTTAAAAGACTTTGAGGTACGAGATAGATATAACCAGCCACAAGAGCAATATGGGATGCTGGCTCAACTCGTCCACTGGGTTGATGCCAGATTTTAGCAAATCCCGGGTTTCGGCAACAAGCAACGCTGTCTGGACTGTGGAGCCGCCACAATTGTGTCAGGTACTGCAGAACAGTCATGTGGCGCTCACTGTAGTGCAACCTCTGAATGGCCACAATGGCCAAACTTGCATTGTGTAGGCCTCTTTATCTTGTGCTACAGCATTTTTTTACAGAAAGCATGGTATTTTGGGAACCATAGTCTGATTGGGGTTGACTGGCTGGTTACTCACCATTGTTAAAAAGTGTCATCTGAGCCACACTGCAACTGGCCCAGATGGTTGCTTTTAAAAGACTTTGAGGTACGAGATAGATATAACCAGCCACAAGAGCAACATGGATGCTGGCTCAACTCGTCCACTGGGTTGATGCCAGATTTTAGAAATCCCGGGTTTCGACAACAAGCAACGCTGTCTGGACTGTGGAGCCGCCACAATTGTGTCAGGTACTGCAGAACAGTCATGTGGCGCTCACTGTAGTGCAACCTCTGAATGGCCACAATGGCCAAACTTGCATTGTGTAGGCCTCTTTATCTTGTGCTACAGCATTTTTTTACAGAAAGCATGGTATTTTGGGAACCACAGTCTGATTGGGGTTGACTGGCTGGTTACTCATCATTGTTAAAGAGTGTCATCTGAGCCACACTGCAACTGGCCCAGATGGTTGTTTTTAAAAGACTTCGAAGTATGAGATAGATATAACCAGCTACAACTGCAATATGGGATGCTGGCTCAACTCGTCCACTGGGTTGATGCCAGATTTTAGCAAATCCCGGGTTTCGACAACAAGCAACGCTGTCTTGACTGTGGAGCCGCCACAATTGTGTCAGGTACTGCAGAACAGTCATGTGGCGCTCACTGTAGTGCAACGTCTGAATGGCCAAATGAGGAAAAACGTGCATTGTGTAGGCCTCTTTATCTTGTGCTACAGCAATTTTATACAGAAAGCATGGTATTTTGGAAACCACAGTCTGATTGGGGTTGACTGGCTGGTTACTCACCATTGTTAAAAAGTGTCATCTGAGCCACACTGCAACTGGCCCAGATGGTTGCTTTTAAAAGACTTTGAAGTACGAGAGAGATATAACCAGCCACAAGAGCAATATGGGATGCTGGCTCAACTCGTCCACTGGGTTGATGCCAGATTTTAGCAAATCCCGGGTTTTCGACAACAAGCAACGCTGTCTGGACTGTGGAGCCCCCACAATTGTGTCAGCTACTGCAGAACAGTCATGTGGCGCTCACTGTAGTGCAACCTCTGAATGGCCACAATGGCCAAACTTGCATTGTGTAGGCCTCTTTATCTTGTGCTACAGCAATTTTATACAGAAAGCATGGTATTTTGGAAACCACAGTCTGATTGGGGTTGACTGGCTGGTTACTCACCATTGTTAAAAAGTGTCATCTGAGCCACACTGCAACTGGTCCAGATGGTTGCTTTTAAAAGACTTTGAAGTACGAGAGAGATATAACCAGCCACAAGAGCAATATGGGATGCTGGCTCAACTCGTCCACTGGGTTGATGCCAGATTTTAGCAAACAGGGTTCAAGTCCCTGTTCAGGCGTAAGGTTGTAATCTTTACCCATCCCTGGGGCTACTCAAGCCACAACCAAATTACTGCTCATTAACAGCACAACCATGAATGTCTGCTGCCATTTGTATACTTGTCACCTCCAGGTCAACTGGCAGGAAAAGGGGTGCTGTTCAGTCCTCATACCAAGGTTTTCTTCTTGCAAAGAAGACTTTTTTTAACGTGAGTAGTGTTAGTGTGGGGTCTCCTAAATGGTGTGGTGAACGGTGAAAAGTGAAGTTTTTGCCCTCGTGTGGGCCGAAATAGCTCAGCTGGGAGAGCGTTAGACTGAAGATCTAAAGGTCCCTGGTTCAATCCCGGGTTTCGGCAACAAGCAACGCTGTCTGGACTGTGGAGCTGCCACAATTGTGTCAGCTACTGCAGAACAGTCATGTGGCGCTCACTGTAGTGCAACCTCTGAATGGCCAAACTTGCATTGTGTAGGCCTCTTCATCTTGTGCTACAGCAATTCTTTACAGAAAGCATGGTATTTTGGGAACCACAGTCTGATTGGGGTTGACTGGCTGGTTACTCATCATTGTTAAAAAGTGTCATCTGAGCCACACTGCAACTGGCCCAGATGGTTGCTTTTAAAAGACTTTGAAGTACGAGAGAGATGTAACCAGCCACAAGAGCAATATGGGATGCTGGCTCAACTCGTCCACTGGGTTGATGCCAGATTTTAGCAAATCCCGGGTTTCGACAACAAGCAACGCTGTCTGGACTGTGGAGCCCCCACAATTGTGTCAGCTACTGCAGAACAGTCATGTGGCGCTCACTGTAGTGCAACCTCTGAATGGCCACAATGGCCAAACTTGCATTGTGTAGGCCTCTTTATCTTGTGCTACAGCATTTTTTTACAGAAAGCATGGTATTTTGGGAACCACAGTCTGATTGGGGTTGACTGGCTGGTTACTCACCATTGTTAAAAAGTGTCATCTGAGCCACACTGCAACTGGCCCAGATGGTTGCTTTTAAAAGACTTTGAGGTACGAGATAGATATAACCAGCCACAAGAGCAATATGGGATGCTGGCTCAACTCGTCCACTGGGTTGATGCCAGATTTTAGCAAATCCCGGGTTTCGACAACAAGCAACGCTGTCTGGACTGTGGAGCCGCCACAATTGTGTCAGGTACTGCAGAACAGTCGTGTGGCGCTCACTGTAGTGCAACCTCTGAATGGCCACAATGGCCAAACTTGCATTGTGTAGGCCTCTTTATCTTGTGCTACAGCAATTTTATACAGAAAGCATGGTATTTTGGGAACCACAGTCTGATTGGGGTTGACTGGCTGGTTACTCATCATTGTTAAAGAGTGTCATCTGAGCCACACTGCAACTGGCCCAGATGGTTGTTTTTAAAAGACTTCGAAGTACGAGATAGATATAACCAGCTACAACTGCAATATGGGATGCTGGCTCAACTCGTCCACTGGGTTGATGCCAGATTTTAGCAAATCCCGGGTTTCGACAACAAGCAACGCTGTCTGGACTGTGGAGCCGCCACAATTGTGTCAGCTACTGCAGAACAGTCATGTGGCGCTCACTGTAGTGCAACCTCTGAATGGCCAAATGAGGAAAAACGTGCATTGTGTAGGCCTCTTCATCTTGTGCTACAGCAATTCTTTAAAGAAAGCATGGTATTTTGGGAACCACAGTCTGATTGGGGTTGACTGGCTGGTTACTCACCATTGTTAAAAAGTGTCATCTGAGCCACACTGCAACTGGCCCAGATGGTTGTTTTTAAAAGACTTTGAAGTACGAGATAGATATAACCAGCTACAAGAGCAATATGGGATGCTGGCTCAACTCGTCCACTGGGTTGATGCCAGATTTTAGCAAATCCCGGGTTTCGGCAACAAGCAACGCTGTCTGGACTGTGGAGCCGCCACAATTGTGTCAGGTACTGCAGAACAGTCATGTGGCGCTCACTGTAGTGCAACGTCTGAATGGCCAACTGAGGAAAAACTTGCATTGTGTAGGCCTCTACATCTTGTGCTACAGCATTTTTTTACAGAAAGCATGGTATTTTGGGAACCACAGTCTGATTGGGGTTGACTGGCTGGATACTCACCATTGTTAAAAAGTGTCATCTAAACCACACTGCAACTGGCCCAGATGGTTGCTTTTAAAAACTTTGAAGTACGAGAGAGATATAACCAGCTACAAGAGCAACATGGGATGCTGGCTCAACTCGTCCACTGGGTTGATGCCAGATTTTAGCAAATCCCGGGTTTCGACAACAAGCAACGCTGTCTGGACTGTGGAGCCGCCACAATTGTGTCAGGTACTGCAGAACAGTCATGTGGCGCTCACTGTAGTGCAACGTCTGAATGGCCACAATGGCCAAACTTGCATTGTGTAGGCCTCTTTATCTTGTGCTACAGCATTTTTTTACAGAAAGCATGGTATTTTGGGAACCACAGTCTGATTGGGGTTGACTGGCTGGTTACTCATCCATTGTTAAAAAGTGTCATCTGAGCCACACTGCAACTGGCCCAGATGGTTGCTTTTAAAAGACTTTGAAGTACGAGAGAGATAGTAACCAGCCACAAGAGCAACATGGGATGCTGGCTCAACTCGTCCACTGGGTTGATGCCAGATTTTAGCAAATCCCGGGTTTCGACAACAAGCAACGCTGTCTGGACTGTGGAGCCGCCACAATTGTGTCAGGTACTGCAGAACAGTCATGTGGCGCTCACTGTAGTGCAACCTCTGAATGGCCACAATGGCCAAACTTGCATTGTGTAGGCCTCTTCATCTTGTGCTACAGCAATTCTTTACAGAAAGCATGGTATTTTGGGAACCACAGTCTGATTGGGGTTGACTGGCTGGTTACTCACCATTGTTAAAAAGTGTCATCTGAGCCACACTGCAACTGGCCCAGATGGTTGCTTTTAAAAGACTTTGAGGTACGAGATAGATATAACCAGCCACAAGAGCAATATGGGATGCTGGCTCAACTCGTCCACTGGGTTGATGCCAGATTTTAGCAAATCCCGGGTTTCGGCAACAAGCAACGCTGTCTGGACTGTGGAGCCGCCACAATTGTGTCAGGTACTGCAGAACAGTCATGTGGCGCTCACTGTAGTGCAACGTCTGAATGGCCAACTGAGGAAAAACTTGCATTGTGTAGGCCTCTACATCTTGTGCTACAGCATTTTTTTACAGAAAGCATGGTATTTTGGGAACCACAGTCTGATTGGGGTTGACTGGCTGGATACTCACCATTGTTAAAAAGTGTCATCTAAACCACACTGCAACTGGCCCAGATGGTTGCTTTTAAAAAACTTTGAAGTACGAGAGAGATATAACCAGCTACAAGAGCAACATGGGATGCTGGCTCAACTCGTCCACTGGGTTGATGCCAGATTTTAGCAAATCCCGGGTTTCGACAACAAGCAACGCTGTCTGGACTGTGGAGCCGCCACAATTGTGTCAGGTACTGCAGAACAGTCATGTGGCGCTCACTGTAGTGCAACGTCTGAATGGCCACAATGGCCAAACTTGCATTGTGTAGGCCTCTTTATCTTGTGCTACAGCATTTTTTTACAGAAAGCATGGTATTTTGGGAACCACAGTCTGATTGGGGTTGACTGGCTGGTTACTCATCATTGTTAAAAAGTGTCATCTGAGCCACACTGCAACTGGCCCAGATGGTTGCTTTTAAAAGACTTTGAAGTACGAGAGAGATATAACCAGCCACAAGAGCAATATGGGATGCTGGCTCAACTCGGCCACTGGGTTGATGCCAGATTTTAGCAAAAACAAATTGCGTTCTCTTTGTGAAGCGACCACAATACGGGATCCTCAGTCTGCTTGTCACAGGATTACATGAAGCCTTATGGAAATGGTTGCGCTTTTACCCTTACAGCTGCTTTTGTTTTGGAAAAAATCTCTGGTTCTGTCATCCAGAGCCTGGATAGCTCAGACGGTAGAGCATCAGACTTTCAATCTGAGTGTCCAGGGTTCAAGTCCCTGTTTAGGCGTAAGGTTGTAATCTTTACCCATCCCTGGGGCTACTCAAGCCACAACCAAATTACTGCTCATTAACAGCACAACCATGAATGTCTGCTGCCATTTGTATACTTGTCACCTCCAGGTCAACTGGCAGGAAAAGGGGTGCTGTTCAGTCCTCATACCAAGGTTTTCTTCTTGCAAAGAAGACTTTTTTTAACGTGAGTAGTGTTAGTGTGGGGTCTCCTAAATGGTGTGGTGAACAGTGAAAAGTGAAGTTTTTGCCCTCGTGTGGGCCGAAATAGCTCAGCTGGGAGAGCGTTAGACGGAAGATCTAAAGGTCCCTGGTTCAATCCCGGGTTTCGGCAACAAGCAACGCTGTCTGGACTGTGGAGCTGCCACAATTGTTTCAGCTACTGCAGAACAGTCATGTGGCGCTCACTGTAGTGCAACCTCTGAATGGCCACAATGGCCAAACTTGCATTGTGTAGGCCTCTTCATCTTGTGCTACAGCAATTCTTTACAGAAAGCATGGTATTTTGGGAACCACAGTCTGATTGGGGTTGACTGGCTGGTTACTCACCATTGTTAAAAAGTGTCATCTGAGCCACACTGCAACTGGCCCAGATGGTTGCTTTTAAAAGACTTTGAGGTACGAGATAGATATAACCAGCCACAAGAGCAATATGGGATGCTGGCTCAACTCGTCCACTGGGTTGATGCCAGATTTTAGCAAATCCCGGGTTTCGGCAACAAGCAACGCTGTCTGGACTGTGGAGCCGCCACAATTGTGTCAGGTACTGCAGAACAGTCATGTGGCGCTCACTGTAGTGCAACCTCTGAATGGCCACAATGGCCAAACTTGCATTGTGTAGGCCTCTTTATCTTGTGCTACAGCATTTTTTTACAGAAAGCATGGTATTTTGGGAACCACAGTCTGATTGGGGTTGACTGGCTGGTTACTCACCATTGTTAAAAAGTGTCATCTGAGCCACACTGCAACTGGCCCAGATGGTTGCTTTTAAAAGACTTTGAGGTACGAGATAGATATAACCAGCCACAAGAGCAACATGGGATGCTGGCTCAACTCGTCCACTGGGTTGATGCCAGATTTTAGCAAATCCCGGGTTTCGACAACAAGCAACGCTGTCTGGACTGTGGAGCCGCCACAATTGTGTCAGGTACTGCAGAACAGTCATGTGGCGCTCACTGTAGTGCAACCTCTGAATGGCCACAATGGCCAAACTTGCATTGTGTAGGCCTCTTTATCTTGTGCTACAGCATTTTTTTACAGAAAGCATGGTATTTTGGGAACCACAGTCTGATTGGGGTTGACTGGCTGGTTACTCATCATTGTTAAAGAGTGTCATCTGAGCCACACTGCAACTGGCCCAGATGGTTGTTTTTAAAAGACTTCGAAGTACGAGATAGATATAACCAGCTACAACTGCAATATGGGATGCTGGCTCAACTCGTCCACTGGGTTGATGCCAGATTTTAGCAATCCCGGGTTTCGACAACAAGCAACGCTGTCTGACTGTGGAGCCGCCACAATTGTGTCAGGTACTGCAGAACAGTCATGTGGCGCTCACTGTAGTGCACGTCTGAATGGCCAAATGAGGAAAACGTGCATTGTGTAGGCCTCTTTATCTTGTGCTACAGCAATTTTATACAGAAAGCATGGTATTTTGGAAACCACAGTCTGATTGGGGTTGACTGGCTGGTTACTCACCATTGTTAAAAAGTGTCATCTGAGCCACACTGCAACTGGCCCAGATGGTTGCTTTAAAAGACTTTGAAGTACGAGAGAGATATAACCAGCCACAAGAGCAATATGGGATGCTGGCTCAACTCGTCCCTGGGTTGATGCCAGATTTTAGCAAATCCCGGGTTTTCGACAACAAGCAACGCTGTCTGGACTGTGAGCCCCACAATTGTGTCAGTACTGCAGAACAGTCATGTGGCGCTCACTGTAGTGCAACCTCTGAATGGCCACAATGGCCAAACTTGCATTGTGTAGGCCTCTTTATCTTGTGCTACAGCAATTTTATACAGAAAGCATGGTATTTTGGAAACCACAGTCTGATTGGGGTTGACTGGCTGGTTACTCACATTGTTAAAAAGTGTCATCTGAGCCACACTGCAACTGGTCCAGATGGTTGCTTTTAAAAGACTTTGAAGTACGAGAGAGATATAACCAGCCACAAGAGCAATATGGGAGCTGGCTCAACTCGTCCACTGGGTTGATGCCAGATTTTAGCAAACAGGGTTCAAGTCCTGTTCAGGCGTAAGGTTGTAATCTTTACCCATCCCTGGGGCTACTCAAGCCACAAACCAAATTACTGCTCATTAACAGCACAACCATGAAGTCTGCTGCCATTTGTATACTTGTCACCTCCAGGTCAACTGTCAGGAAAAGGGGTGCTGTTCAGCTCATACCAAGGTTTTCTTCTTGCAAAGAAGACTTTTTTTAACGTGAGTAGTGTTAGTGTGGGGTCTCCTAAATGGTGTGGTGAACGGTGAAAAGTGAAGTTTTTGCCCTCGTGTGGCCGAAATAGCTCAGCTGGGAGAGCGTTAGACTGAAGATCTAAAGGTCCCTGGTTCAATCCCGGGTTTCGGCAACAAGCAACGCTGTCTGGACTGTGGAGCCGCCACAATTGTGTCAGGTACTGCAGAACAGTCATGTGGCGCTCACTGTAGTGCAACCTCTGAATGGCCAAACTGCTTTGTGTAGGCCTCTTTATCTTGTGCTACAGCATTTTTTACAGAAAGCATGGTATTTTGGGACCACAGTCTGATTGGGGTTGACTGGCTGGTTACTCACCATTGTTAAAAAGTGTCATCTGAGCCACACTGCAACTGGCCCAGATGGTTGCTTTTAAAAGACTTGAGGTACGAGATAGATAAACCAGCCACAAGAGCATATGGGATGCTGGCTCAACTCGTCCACTGGGTTGATGCCAGATTTTAGCAAATCCCGGGTTTCGACAACAAGCAACGCTGTCTGGACTGTGGAGCCGCCACAATTGTGTCAGGTACTGCAGAACAGTCATGTGGCGCTCACTGTAGTGCAACCTCTGAATGGCCACAATGGCCAAACTTGCATTGTGTAGGCCTCTTTATCTTGTGCTACAGCATTTTTTTACAAAGCATGGTATTTTGGGAACCACAGTCTGATGGGGTTGACTGGCTGGTTACTCATCATTGTTAAAGAGTGTCATCTGAGCCACACTGCAACTGGCCCAGATGGTTGTTTTAAAAACTTCGAAGTACGAGATAGATATAACCAGCTACAACTGCAATATGGGATGCTGGCTCAACTTGTCCACTGGGTTGATGCCAGATTTTAGCAATCCCGGGTTTCGACAACAAGCAACGCTGTCTTGACTGTGGAGCCGCCACAATTGTGTCAGGTACTGCAGAACAGTCATGTGGCGCTCACTGTAGTGCAACGTCTGAATGGCCAAATGAGGAAAAACGTGCATTGTGTAGGCCTCTTTATTGTGCTACAGCAATTTTATACAGAAAGCATGGTATTTTGGAAAACCACAGTCGATTGGGGTTGACTGGCTGGTTACTCACCATTGTTAAAAAGTGTCATCTGAGCCACACTGCAACTGGCCCAGATGGTTGCTTTAAAAAGACTTTGAAGTACGAGAGAGATATAACCAGCCACAAGAGCAATATGGGATGCTGGCTCAACTCGTCCACTGGGTTGATGCCAGATTTTAGCAAATCCCGGGTTTTCGACAACAAGCAACGCTGTCTGGACTGTGGAGCCCCCACAATTGTGTCAGCTAGCAGAACAGTCATGTGGCGCTCACTGTAGTGCAACCTCTGAATGGCCACAATGGCCAAAACTTGCATTGTGTAGGCCTCTTTATCTTGTGCTACAGCAATTTTATACAGAAAGCATGGTATTTTGGAAACCACAGTCTGATTGGGGTGACTGGCTGGTTACTCACCATTGTTAAAAAGTGTCATGAGCCACACTGCAAACTGGTCCAGATGGTTGCTTTTAAAAGACTTTGAAGTACGAGAGAGATATAACCAGCCACAGAGCAATATGGGATGCTGGCTCAACTCGTCACTGGGTTGATGCCAGATTTTAGCAAACAGGGTTCAAGTCCCTGTTCAGGCGTAAGGTTGTAATCTTTACCCATCCCTGGGGCTACTCAGCCACAACCAAATTAGCTCATTAACAGCACAACCATGAAATGTCTGCCATTTGTATACTTGTCACTCCAGGTCAACTGGCAGGAAAAGGGTGCTGTTCAGTCCTCATACCAAGGTTTTCTTGCAAAGAAGACTTTTTTAACGTGAGTAGTGTTAGTGTGGGGTCTCCTAAATGGTGTGGTGAACGGTGAAAGTGAAGTTTTTGCCCTCGTGTGGGCCGAAATAGCTCAGCTGGGAGAGCGTAGACTGAAGATCTAAAGGTCCCTGGTTCAATCCGGGTTTTGGGCAACAAGCAACGCTGTCTGGACTGTGGAGCTGCCACAATTGTGTCAGCTACTGCAGAACAGTCATGTGGCGCTCACTGTAGTGCAACCTCTGAATGGCCAAACTTGCATTGTGTAGGCCTCTTCATCTTGTGCTACAGCAATTCTTTACAGAAAGCATGGTATTTTGGGAACCACAGTCTGATTGGGGTTGACTGGCTGGTTACTCATCATTGTTAAAAGTGTCATCTGAGCCACACTGCAACTGGCCCAGATGGTTGCTTTAAAAGACTTTGAAGTACGAGAGAGATGTAACCAGCCACAAGAGCAATATGGGATGCTGGCTCAACTCGTCCACTGGGTTGATGCCAGATTTAGCAAATCCCGGGTTTCGCAAACAAGCAACGCTGTCTGGACTGTGGAGCCCCACAATTGTGTCAGCTACTGCAGAACAGTCATGTGGCGCTCACTGTAGTGCAACGTCTGAATGGCCACAATGGCCAAAACTTGCATTGTGTAGGCCTCTTTATCTTGTGCTACAGCATTTTTTACAGAAAGCATGGTATTTTGGGAACCACAGTCTGATTGGGGTTGACTGGCTGGTTACTCACCATTGTTAAAAAGTGTCATCTGAGCCACACTGCAACTGGCCCAGATGGTTGCTTTTAAAAGACTTTGAGGTACGAGATAGATATAACCAGCACAAGAGCAATATGGGATGCTGGCTCAACTCGTCCACTGGGTTGATGCCAGATTTTAGCAAATCCCGGGTTTCGACAACAAGCACGCTGTCTGGACTGTGGAGCCGCCACAATTGTGTCAGGTACTGCAGAACAGTCATGTGGCGCTCACTGTAGTGCAACCTCTGAATGGCCACAATGGCCAAACTTGCATTGTGTAGGCCTCTTATCTTGTGCTACAGCAATTTTATACAGAAAGCATGGTATTTTGGGAACCACAGTCTGATTGGGGTTGACTGGCTGGTTACTCATCATTGTTAAAAAGTGTCATCTGAGCCACACTGCAACTGGCCCAGATGGTTGCTTTTAAAAGACTTGAAGTACGAGATAGATATAACCAGCTACAACTGCAATATGGGATGCTGGCTCAACTCGTCCACTGGGTTGATGCCAGATTTTAGCAAATCCCGGGTTTCGACAACAAGCAACGCTGTCTGGACTGTGGAGCCGCCACAATTGTGTCAGGTACTGCAGAACAGTCATGTGGCGCTCACTGTAGTGCAACCTCTGAATGGCCAAATGAGGAAAAACTTGCATTGTGTAGGCCTCTTCATCTTGTGCTACAGCAATTCTTTAAAGAAAGCATGGTATTTTGGGAACCACAGTCTGATTGGGGTTGACTGGCTGGTTACTCACCATTGTTAAAAGTGTCATCTGAGCCACACTGCAACTGGCCCAGATGGTTGCTTTTAAAAGACTTTGAAGTACGAGAGATATAACCAGCTACAAGAGCAATATGGGATGCTGGCTCAACTCGTCCACTGGGTTGATGCCAGATTTTAGCAAATCCCGGGTTTCGACAACAAGCAACGCTGTCTGGACTGTGGAGCCGCCACAATTGTGTCAGGTACTGCAGAACAGTCATGTGGCGCTCACTGTAGTGCAACCTCTGAATGGCCACAATGGCCAAACTTGCATTGTGTAGGCCTCTTTATCTTGTGCTACAGCAATTTTACAGAAAGCATGGTATTTTGGGAACCACAGTCTGATTGGGGTTGACTGGCTGGTTACTCACATTGTTAAAAAGTGTCATCTGAGCCACACTGCAACTGGCCCAGATGGTGTTTTTAAAAGACTTGAAGTACGAGATAGATATAACCAGCTACAACTGCAATATGGGATGCTGGCTCAACTCGTCCACTGGGTTGATGCCAGATTTTAGCAAATCCCGGGTTTCGACAACAAGCAACGCTGTCTGGACTGTGGAGCCGACAATTGTGTCAGTACTGCAGAACAGTCATGTGGCGCTCACGTAGTGCAACCTCTGAATGGCCAAATGGAAAAACTTGCATTGTGTAGGCCTCTTCATCTTGTGCTACAGCAATTCTTTAAAGAAAGCATGGTATTTTGGAACCACAGTCTGATTGGGGTTGACTGGCTGGTTACTCACCATTGTTAAAAAGTGTCATCTGAGCCACACTGCAACTGGCCCAGATGGTTGTTTTAAAAGACTTTGAAGTACGAGATAGAGATATAACCAGCACAAGAGCAATATGGGATGCTGGCTCAACTCGTCCACTGGGTTGATGCCAGATTTTAGCAAATCCCGGGTTTCGACAACAAGCAACGCTGTCTGGACTGTGGAGCCGCCACAATTGTGTCAGGTACTGCAGAACAGTCATGTGGCGCTCACTGTAGTGCAACCTCTGAATGGCCACAATGGCCAAACTTGCATTGTGTAGGCCTCTATCTTGTGCTACAGCAATTTTTACAGAAAGCATGGTATTTGGGAACCACAGTCTGATTGGGGTTGACTGGCTGGTTACTCATCATTGTTAAAAAGTGTCATCTGAGCCACACTGCAACTGGCCAGATGGTTGCTTTTAAAAGACTTTGAAGTACGAGATAGATATAACCAGCACAAGAGCAACATGGGATGCTGGCTCAACTGTCCACTGGGTTGATGCCAGATTTTAGCAAATCCCGGGTTTCGACAACAAGCAAGCTGCTGGACTGTGGAGCCGCCACAATTTGTCAGTACTGCAGAACAGTCATGTGGCGCTCACTGTAGTGCAACTCTGAATGGCCACAATGGCCAAACTTGCATTGTGTAGGCTCTTCTTGTGCTACAGCAATTTTTAAAGAAAGCATGGTATTTTGGGAACCACAGTCTGATTGGGGTTGACTGGCTGGTTACTCACCATTGTTAAAAAGTGTCATCTGAGCCACACTGCACTGGCCCAGATGGTTGTTTTTAAAAGACTTTGAAGTACGAGAGAGATATAACCAGCACAAGAGCAATATGGGATGCTGGCTCAACTCGTCCACTGGGTTGATGCCAGATTTTAGCAATCCCGGGTTTCGACAACAAGCAACGCTGTCTGGACTGTGGAGCCGCCACAATTGTGTCAGGTACTGCAGAACAGTCATGTGGCGCTCACTGTAGTGCAACCTCTGAATGGCCACATGGCCAAACTTGCATTGTGTAGGCTCTTATCTGTGCTACAGCAATTTTTATACAGAAAGCATGGTATTTTGGAACCACAGTCTGATTGGGGTTGACTGGCTGGTTACTCATCATTGTTAAAAAGTGTCATCTGAGCCACACTGCAACTGGCCCAGATGGTTGTTTTTAAAAGACTTTGAAGTACGAGATAGATATAACCAGCACAAGAGCAATATGGGATGCTGGCTCAACTCGTCCACTGGGTTGATGCCAGATTTTAGCAAATCCCGGGTTTCGACAACAAGCAACGCTGTCTGGACTGTGGAGCCGCCACAATTGTGTCAGTACTGCAGAACAGTCATGTGGCGCTCACTGTAGTGCAACTCTGAATGGCCAAATGAGGAAAAACTTGCATTGTGTAGGCCTCTTCATCTTGTGCTACAGCAATTATAAGAAAGCATGGTATTTTGGGACCACAGTCTGATTGGGGTTGACTGGCTGGTTTCTACCATTGTTAAAAAGTGTCATCTGAGCCACACTGCAACTGGCCCAGATGGTTGTTTTTAAAAGACTTTGAAGTACGAGAGAGATATAACCAGCACAAGAGCAATATGGGATGCTGGCTCAACTCGTCCACTGGGTTGATGCCAGATTTTAGCAAATCCCGGGTTTCGACAACAAGCAACGCTGTCTGGACTGTGGAGCCGCCACAATTGTGTCAGGTACTGCAGAACAGTCATGTGGCGCTCATGTAGTGCAACCTCTGAATGGCCACAATGGCCAAACTTGCATTGTGTAGGCCTCTTTATCTTGTGCTACAGCAATTTTCTTACAGAAA
>ML241033.1:0-31467 GCA_004119915.2 Collichthys lucidus
AGTGTCACAATCCAAACACAGAGTGATGGATTTGAGTTATTTGGTGCTGTAGTTTCAGTGTGTGGTGACACACTTGCGCAGCATGAGCTTGGTTGGAGTTGGTTTTGCATACAGTAAGTGTAGGCATTGTGAATGTACTTTAAGGAAATGCAAATTAATTTTAATGAAGAGAGCTTTACAAAAAGGACAATGGAAAAACATATTCAACAGTGCTGTGAATAGAAAAGGCCAGCACAGACTTCTTGAAATCAGCCCTCAAAACCACCTATGGTATAAACCAGAAGGAGCAAGGGTGATTTTCAACCTTTGACCTCATTCGGCAACTCCACAGGACATAATGCACATCATTCTTGAGGGTTTTGCACCCATGGAAATTAAGTGTGTGTTAAAATACCTTGTTCTGTCAGGACAGATGGAGTTGGACAGTTCAATTCAGCCATGCAGAGTTTTCCTTTGTCACAGTAGATGTACGTGACAACCCCTGCCCTATCTTGCTCAAGCAACAGAGTTATCGATGCTGAAAAGCTAGTGGATCATACATCATCTTACCCTGTCAGTTTCAAAAACCACCACGTATGTTCTGACAAATATTATCTTGGTGATGTTGCTGTACTTAGACATTGAAAATGAATGTGAATAAACATGTTACAACTGTGATCAGAGATGTGTGAATGCTTACTGGAGGTCTTGAAACAGGTTTTCTATCTATCTGTTATGGAATTTTCTCTTTTTAGGTTACACGAGGCCACGTGTGAGCCTTGTGATCCACAGCAGTATTAACTGTTTGTCTTATGACTAGGTGCCACCATATCTCACTGTGGTGGCCAGGGTCGAAGAGACCTGTTGCTGCCTTCCTAGTCATAATAGTTAGCTTGTTCTTGCCGTTCCAATCTGCGTAAGCGGACATCTGTGTCTCCAGACTAGGATGTGTTGACAATAACACCTCCAAGAGTAAAGACATTCTCTTTTACTAATTCTGGGGCGTATAGTATTTGGGGTGTGAGCTTTGGGTTTAAAGTATATGCACCATCACAAGTTCGTCAGAATGCGAGACCGACTTAAGCACTTCAGATGTACTTTGAGAGTGTCTCTAGTTCTCCTTGGCCAAGCGTCAATAAATAATACAGCATAAGACATCAGAGGCTCCTGAACACTTTCTTCCCTCCTGACCTCACCATTGACCTTTGACTTCAGCAATTTCTCCACAACACTATCTATCTGATTCTGATTCTGTCACTGAAATGATATCAACATTGTGTGTACCTGTGTTACATGTTTTAATAACTGTTATACCATGTGTTTCTTGCAATATATATATATATATATATATATATATATATATATATATATATATATATATATATATATATATATATAGACTGACATGTAAATCACTTGGATTATCAATTTCATCATAGGTTTCAATGGAACTGTTATTAAACTTACCGACAGCAGTTGTTGTCTGTATACAACACTTTGGCGCAGGAGCATTGGCACGCCGAAACCTGGCAATGAGACCTCTCGCCATGCGCGCGTAGAACCCCTCAGACTCAGCTGCTGCCGCCACCACCACTGCTGTCGTCACAAACTGGCCCCACTCGTTCAGCACACTGGTGACGTACTGCATGGTGCCCTGGCCATCGCCATATAACTTTTTGAGGACCTATGAAAACAAAGCAGAACATTCATGGTGTTTATTAACAGTCTGTCTGTTCCATATGATCACAAGTACTTTATAGATACTTTTCTAGCACCATCAATGCACAGGATTTCTCCAGTCACGCTGAGGAGTTGGTGTCTGTACATGGGCATCTTTAGACATCTATAGACTAAAATTAAGTGAAAAATTCTGCCAGTGCAGTAAGATAATCACACTTGGTAAGATTTCTTAAAACAAGAAAAAATAAGCAAGTGAGAAATATCTTTTAAAAAGTGGTGAAACACTCATTCCAAGTACTGTATGTAAGCCAAATAATCTCAGAACTAGCTTTTCAATTCTTATTTCAATTTTTGTTTCTTACTTAAATTGAGTGAAAAAAACCTAAATCAAGAGCAACTTAACAAGATGATTCTTCTTAATTCAAGAGTTATGATTAGCTTTTTTCTTAAATCAATACATTTAAAATCATACACAGAGAATATTGTCAACAACATTTCTTTCAAGTGCTTGCAGAATAGCTGGATTCCTTACAGTAATTACAATCATTATAACATAATGTTTGCAAAAACAAACATAAAAAAGTACCTCTGAAACACTCAGAGGTAACAGAGGCTATAACCTCATTATCTTTGATAACATTTTAAATATGAGACAAAAAAATACAAACAAAAATAGACAGCAAGTCTTCAGTATGTGTAAAACTTCAAAAAAACACAGGGGCTTGAGTTTTGTACACCCCCCTCCAAGCCTGAACAGCTCTATTTCTTAATGAAAGCATTTCACTCTGCCATGGCTCTTTTGTACGAGCCTGTGGTGTCTCGCTCGTGGATACTGTCCTGTAAGACTTCTGTCTGAATGACAGAGAGAAGAGACGCCCCCCCTATAATAGGTGAAATGCAGGGTGTAGTAATAACCCATCAGATACAGCAAACCTTCACCAAGTTCTTCTTTGGCAAATGTAGTGACAGGAGTGTTTCCAATTGCCAGAAGACAGCGGGACCCATCAAAGACCAAAACAGGGCTGAAGAGTGTTCTCTCCTGAAGGTAGATGGCCGGCTCTTCTGTTGGCTGGAGAAGAAAACAAAAAACAGAAGTTTCTTCAGGGTATACTAAAAAACTGAAAAACTGCTTGGGCAAGTGAACTGAGATTTTTTAACACCATTATGTACATCTTAGACTACTACAAAATTATCAGTTTTTCTGGTTTTACTATTTATAGGTATTTTTTTTTCAAGTGATGACAACATTTCCTCCAAATTTCAAATTAAAATATTGCCATTTAGAGCATTTATTTGTAGAAATTGACAACTGGTAAAAATAACAAAAAAAGATGCAGTGTATTCAGACCTTGACTAATTCAAAGAAAACATGTTCCTATTCATTTTTAAACAACAAAGCACTAACATTTTAACTTAGGAAGAGTTTAGAAATCATTATTGGTGGGATAATCTCAATCTTTAATCACAGCGATGGTTTTTGTAATCTTCCTCATAAAATAAGATTTGGTTCAGGTGATCACCTCGCCAAACGCATTGAACAGGTGTGCGTGCAACCCCTCCAAATAATTACTGCCTCGCCGGCACCTGTACTTGTTCAGCCAAACGCCATTCAGCACCACCACCTTCACAGAAACATACAGCTGTACGCCAGGAGCATTGGCACGTCGAAACCTGGCAATGAGACCTCTCGCCATGCACGCGTAGCACCCCTCAGACTCAGCTGCTGCTGCCACCACCACTGCTGTCGTCACAAACTGGCCCCACTCGTTCAGCACACTGGTGACGTACTGCATGGTGCCCTGGCCATCGCCATATATCTTCTTGAGGGCCTATGAAAACAAAGCAGAACATTCATGGTGTTTATTAATAGTCTGTCTGTTCCATATGATCACAAGTACTTTATACATACTTTTCTAGTACCATCAATGCACAGGATTTCTCCAGTCACGCTGAGGAGTTGGTGTCTGTACATGGGCATCTTTTCGATCTCCATGATCAGGTGAGCACGCCTCAGAACACGTGCCGACGGAAGGGGAGACGGGGCAATAAGAGGGGTGTAAGTGGCAGCTGCTCTCGCAAAGGACAGGATGCCTTTTTGAGATGATGCGGATCCAGCTGTGTGGGCCTCGTACAAGAGAGTGTGGTACAGGTCACGTCGCTCCACGTACCACTCGTCGTGGCCCTGCTGCAGCAGTCTCTGCACCTTGCTCATGGACACAGCGTTGAGTCGGTCACTGATCTGTTATTGAATGTGCTTACACTGCAAAAACTGGTAGTCTTAATATAAGAAATAAATACTTGGTTTGAGCAGATATAGACTAAAATTAAGTGAAAAATTCTGTCAGTGCAGTAAGATAATCACACTTGGTAAGATTTCTTAAAACAAGAAAAAATAAGCAAGTGAGAAATATCTTAAAATAAAATAACTAGCTTTTCAATTCTTATATCAATTTTTGTTTCTTACTTAAATTGAGTGAAAAAAACCTAAATCAAGAGCAACTTAACAAGATGATTCTTCTTAATTCAAGAGTTATGATTAGCTTTTATCTTAAATCAATACATTTAAAATCATACACAGAGAATATTGTCAACAACATTTCTTTCAAGTGCTTGCAGAATAGCTGGATTCCTTACAGTAATTACAATCATTATAACATAATGTTTGCAAAAACAAACATAAAAAAGTACCTCTGAAACACTCAGAGGTAACAGAGGCTATAACCTCATTATCTTTGATAACATTTTAAATATGAGACAAAAAAATACAAACAAAAATAGACAGCAAGTCTTCAGTATGTGTAAAACTTCAAAAAAACACAGGGGCTTGAGTTTTGTACACCCCCCTCCAAGCCTGAACAGCTCTATTTCTTAATGAAAGCATTTCACTCTGCCATGGCTCTTTTGTACGAGCCTGTGGTGTCTCGCTCGTGGATACTGTCCTGTAAGACTTCTGTCTGAATGACAGAGAGAAGAGACGCCCCCCCTATAATAGGTGAAATGCAGGGTGTAGTAATAACCCATCAGATACAGCAAACCTTCACCAAGTTCTTCTTTGGCAAATGTAGTGACAGGAGTGTTTCCAATTGCCAGAAGACAGCGGGACCCATCAAAGACCAAAACAGGGCTGAAGAGTGTTCTCTCCTGAAGGTAGATGGCCGGCTCTTCTGTTGGCTGGAGAAGAAAACAAAAAACAGAAGTTTCTTCAGGGTATACTAAAAAACTGAAAAACTGCTTGGGCAAGTGAACTGAGATTTTTTAACACCATTATGTACATCTTAGACTACTACAAAATTATCAGTTTTTCTGGTTTTACTATTTATAGGTATTTTTTTTTCAAGTGATGACAACATTTCCTCCAAATTTCAAATTAAAATATTGCCATTTAGAGCATTTATTTGTAGAAATTGACAACTGGTAAAAATAACAAAAAAAGATGCAGTGTATTCAGACCTTGACTAATTCAAAGAAAACATGTTCCTATTCATTTTTAAACAACAAAGCACTAACATTTTAACTTAGGAAGAGTTTAGAAATCATTATTGGTGGGATAATCTCAATCTTTAATCACAGCGATGGTTTTTGTAATCTTCCTCATAAAATAAGATTTGGTTCAGGTGATCACCTCGCCAAACGCATTGAACAGGTGTGCGTGCAACCCCTCCAAATAATTACTGCCTCGCCGGCACCTGTACTTGTTCAGCCAAACGCCATTCAGCACCACCACCTTCACAGAAACATACAGCTGTACGCCAGGAGCATTGGCACGTCGAAACCTGGCAATGAGACCTCTCGCCATGCACGCGTAGCACCCCTCAGACTCAGCTGCTGCTGCCACCACCACTGCTGTCGTCACAAACTGGCCCCACTCGTTCAGCACACTGGTGACGTACTGCATGGTGCCCTGGCCATCGCCATATATCTTCTTGAGGGCCTATGAAAACAAAGCAGAACATTCATGGTGTTTATTAATAGTCTGTCTGTTCCATATGATCACAAGTACTTTATACATACTTTTCTAGTACCATCAATGCACAGGATTTCTCCAGTCACGCTGAGGAGTTGGTGTCTGTACATGGGCATCTTTTCGATCTCCATGATCAGGTGAGCACGCCTCAGAACACGTGCCGACGGAAGGGGAGACGGGGCAATAAGAGGGGTGTAAGTGGCAGCTGCTCTCGCAAAGGACAGGATGCCTTTTTGAGATGATGCGGATCCAGCTGTGTGGGCCTCGTACAAGAGAGTGTGGTACAGGTCACGTCGCTCCACGTACCACTCGTCGTGGCCCTGCTGCAGCAGTCTCTGCACCTTGCTCATGGACACAGCGTTGAGTCGGTCACTGATCTGTTATTGAATGTGCTTACACTGCAAAAACTGGTAGTCTTAATATAAGAAATAAATACTTGGTTTGAGCAGATATAGACTAAAATTAAGTGAAAAATTCTGTCAGTGCAGTAAGATAATCACACTTGGTAAGATTTCTTAAAACAAGAAAAAATAAGCAAGTGAGAAATATCTTAAAATAAAATAACTAGCTTTTCAATTCTTATATCAATTTTTGTTTCTTACTTAAATTGAGTGAAAAAAACCTAAATCAAGAGCAACTTAACAAGATGATTCTTCTTAATTCAAGAGTTATGATTAGCTTTTATCTTAAATCAATACATTTAAAATCATACACAGAGAATATTGTCAACAACATTTCTTTCAAGTGCTTGCAGAATAGCTGGATTCCCTACAGTAATTACAATCATTATAACATAATGTTTGCAAAAACAAACATAAAAAAGTACCTCTGAAACACTCAGAGGTAACAGAGGCTATAACCTCATTATCTTTGATAACATTTTAAATATGAGACAAAAAAATACAAACAAAAATAGACAGCAAGTCTTCAGTATGTGTAAAACTTCAAAAAAACACAGGGGCTTGAGTTTTGTACACCCCCCTCCAAGCCTGAACAGCTCTATTTCTTAATGAAAGCATTTCACTCTGCCATGGCTCTTTTGTACGAGCCTGTGGTGTCTCGCTCGTGGATACTGTCCTGTAAGACTTCTGTCTGAATGACAGAGAGAAGAGACGCCCCCCCTATAATAGGTGAAATGCAGGGTGTAGTAATAACCCATCAGATACAGCAAACCTTCACCAAGTTCTTCTTTGGCAAATGTAGTGACAGGAGTGTTTCCAATTGCCAGAAGACAGCGGG
Source organism: Collichthys lucidus (assembly GCA_004119915.2). Taxonomy (NCBI): domain Eukaryota; kingdom Metazoa; phylum Chordata; class Actinopteri; family Sciaenidae; genus Collichthys; species Collichthys lucidus. The sequence continues at coordinate 6,863 of ML241033.1, forward strand.
ACCCATCAAAGACCAAAACAGGGCTGAAGAGTGTTCTCTCCTGAAGGTAGATGGCCGGCTCTTCTGTTGGCTGGAGAAGAAAACAAAAAACAGAAGTTTCTTCAGGGTATACTAAAAAACTGAAAAACTGCTTGGGCAAGTGAACTGAGATTTTTTAACACCATTATGTACATCTTAGACTACTACAAAATTATCAGTTTTTCTGGTTTTACTATTTATAGGTATTTTTTTTTCAAGTGATGACAACATTTCCTCCAAATTTCAAATTAAAATATTGCCATTTAGAGCATTTATTTGTAGAAATTGACAACTGGTAAAAATAACAAAAAAAGATGCAGTGTATTCAGACCTTGACTAATTCAAAGAAAACATGTTCCTATTCATTTTTAAACAACAAAGCACTAACATTTTAACTTAGGAAGAGTTTAGAAATCATTATTGGTGGGATAATCTCAATCTTTAATCACAGCGATGGTTTTTGTAATCTTCCTCATAAAATAAGATTTGGTTCAGGTGATCACCTCGCCAAACGCATTGAACAGGTGTGCGTGCAACCCCTCCAAATAATTACTGCCTCGCCGGCACCTGTACTTGTTCAGCCAAACGCCATTCAGCACCACCACCTTCACAGAAACATACAGCTGTACGCCAGGAGCATTGGCACGTCGAAACCTGGCAATGAGACCTCTCGCCATGCACGCGTAGCACCCCTCAGACTCAGCTGCTGCTGCCACCACCACTGCTGTCGTCACAAACTGGCCCCACTCGTTCAGCACACTGGTGACGTACTGCATGGTGCCCTGGCCATCGCCATATATCTTCTTGAGGGCCTATGAAAACAAAGCAGAACATTCATGGTGTTTATTAATAGTCTGTCTGTTCCATATGATCACAAGTACTTTATACATACTTTTCTAGTACCATCAATGCACAGGATTTCTCCAGTCACGCTGAGGAGTTGGTGTCTGTACATGGGCATCTTTTCGATCTCCATGATCAGGTGAGCACGCCTCAGAACACGTGCCGACGGAAGGGGAGACGGGGCAATAAGAGGGGTGTAAGTGGCAGCTGCTCTCGCAAAGGACAGGATGCCTTTTTGAGATGATGCGGATCCAGCTGTGTGGGCCTCGTACAAGAGAGTGTGGTACAGGTCACGTCGCTCCACGTACCACTCGTCGTGGCCCTGCTGCAGCAGTCTCTGCACCTTGCTCATGGACACAGCGTTGAGTCGGTCACTGATCTGTTATTGAATGTGCTTACACTGCAAAAACTGGTAGTCTTAATATAAGAAATAAATACTTGGTTTGAGCAGATATAGACTAAAATTAAGTGAAAAATTCTGTCAGTGCAGTAAGATAATCACACTTGGTAAGATTTCTTAAAACAAGAAAAAATAAGCAAGTGAGAAATATCTTAAAATAAAATAACTAGCTTTTCAATTCTTATATCAATTTTTGTTTCTTACTTAAATTGAGTGAAAAAAACCTAAATCAAGAGCAACTTAACAAGATGATTCTTCTTAATTCAAGAGTTATGATTAGCTTTTATCTTAAATCAATACATTTAAAATCATACACAGAGAATATTGTCAACAACATTTCTTTCAAGTGCTTGCAGAATAGCTGGATTCCCTACAGTAAGTACAATCATTATAACATAATGTTTGCAAAAACAAACATAAAAAAGTACCTCTGAAACACTCAGAGGTAACAGAGGCTATAACCTCATTATCTTTGATAACATTTTAAATATGAGACAAAAAAATACAAACAAAAATAGACAGCAAGTCTTCAGTATGTGTAAAACTTCAAAAAAACACAGGGGCTTGAGTTTTGTACACCCCCCTCCAAGCCTGAACAGCTCTATTTCTTAATGAAAGCATTTCACTCTGCCATGGCTCTTTTGTACGAGCCTGTGGTGTCTCGCTCGTGGATACTGTCCTGTAAGACTTCTGTCTGAATGACAGAGAGAAGAGACGCCCCCCCTATAATAGGTGAAATGCAGGGTGTAGTAATAACCCATCAGATACAGCAAACCTTCACCAAGTTCTTCTTTGGCAAATGTAGTGACAGGAGTGTTTCCAATTGCCAGAAGACAGCGGGACCCATCAAAGACCAAAACAGGGCTGAAGAGTGTTCTCTCCTGAAGGTAGATGGCCGGCTCTTCTGTTGGCTGGAGAAGAAAACAAAAAACAGAAGTTTCTTCAGGGTATACTAAAAAACTGAAAAACTGCTTGGGCAAGTGAACTGAGATTTTTTAACACCATTATGTACATCTTAGACTACTACAAAATTATCAGTTTTTCTGGTTTTACTATTTATAGGTATTTTTTTTTCAAGTGATGACAACATTTCCTCCAAATTTCAAATTAAAATATTGCCATTTAGAGCATTTATTTGTAGAAATTGACAACTGGTAAAAATAACAAAAAAAGATGCAGTGTATTCAGACCTTGACTAATTCAAAGAAAACATGTTCCTATTCATTTTTAAACAACAAAGCACTAACATTTTAACTTAGGAAGAGTTTAGAAATCATTATTGGTGGGATAATCTCAATCTTTAATCACAGCGATGTTTTTTGTAATCTTCCTCATAAAATAAGATTTGGTTCAGGTGATCACCTCGCCAAACGCATTGAACAGGTGTGCGTGCAACCCCTCCAAATAATTACTGCCTCGCCGGCACCTGTACTTGTTCAGCCAAACGCCATTCAGCACCACCACCTTCACAGAAACATACAGCTGTACGCCAGGAGCATTGGCACGTCGAAACCTGGCAATGAGACCTCTCACCATGCACGCGTAGCACCCCTCAGACTCAGCTGCTGCTGCCACCACCACTGCTGTCGTCACAAACTGGCCCAACTCGTTCAGCACACTGGTGACGTACTGCATGGTGCCCTGGCCATCGCCATATATCTTCTTGAGGGCCTATGAAAACAAAGCAGAACATTCATGGTGTTTATTAATAGTCTGTCTGTTCCATATGATCACAAGTACTTTATACATACTTTTCTAGTACCATCAATGCACAGGATTTCTCCAGTCACGCTGAGGAGTTGGTGTCTGTACATGGGCATCTTTTCGATCTCCATGATCAGGTGAGCACGCCTCAGAACACGTGCCGACGGAAGGGGAGACGGGGCAATAAGAGGGGTGTAAGTGGCAGCTGCTCTCGCAAAGGACAGGATGCCTTTTTGAGATGATGCGGATCCAGCTGTGTGGGCCTCGTACAAGAGAGTGTGGTACAGGTCACGTCGCTCCACGTACCACTCGTCGTGGCCCTGCTGCAGCAGTCTCTGCACCTTGCTCATGGACACAGCGTTGAGTCGGTCACTGATCTGTTATTGAATGTGCTTACACTGCAAAAACTGGTAGTCTTAATATAAGAAATAAATACTTGGTTTGAGCAGATATAGACTAAAATTAAGTGAAAAATTCTGTCAGTGCAGTAAGATAATCACACTTGGTAAGATTTCTTAAAACAAGAAAAAATAAGCAAGTGAGAAATATCTTAAAATAAAATAACTAGCTTTTCAATTCTTATATCAATTTTTGTTTCTTACTTAAATTGAGTGAAAAAAACCTAAATCAAGAGCAACTTAACAAGATGATTCTTCTTAATTCAAGAGTTATGATTAGCTTTTATCTTAAATCAATACATTTAAAATCATACACAGAGAATATTGTCAACAACATTTCTTTCAAGTGCTTGCAGAATAGCTGGATTCCCTACAGTAAGTACAATCATTATAACATAATGTTTGCAAAAACAAACATAAAAAAGTACCTCTGAAACACTCAGAGGTAACAGAGGCTATAACCTCATTATCTTTGATAACATTTTAAATATGAGACAAAAAAATACAAACAAAAATAGACAGCAAGTCTTCAGTATGTGTAAAACTTCAAAAAAACACAGGGGCTTGAGTTTTGTACATCCCCCCTCCAAGCCTGAACAGCTCTATTTCTTAATGAAAGCATTTCACTCTGCCATGGCTCTTTTGTACGAGCCTGTGGTGTCTCGCTCGTGGATACTGTCCTGTAAGACTTCTGTCTGAATGACAGAGAGAAGAGACGCCCCCCTCTATAATAGGTGAAATGCAGGGTGTAGTAATAACCCATCAGATACAGCAAACCTTCACCAAGTTCTTCTTTGGCAAATGTAGTGACAGGAGTGTTTCCAATTGCCAGAAGACAGCGGGACCCATCAAAGACCAAAACAGGGCTGAAGAGTGTTCTCTCCTGAAGGTAGATGGCCGGCTCTTCTGTTGGCTGGAGAAGAAAACAAAAAACAGAAGTTTCTTCAGGGTATACTAAAAAACTGAAAAACTGCTTGGGCAAGTGAACTGAGATTTTTTAACACCATTATGTACATCTTAGACTACTACAAAATTATCAGTTTTTCTGGTTTTACTATTTATAGGTATTTTTTTTTCAAGTGATGACAACATTTCCTCCAAATTTCAAATTAAAATATTGCCATTTAGAGCATTTATTTGTAGAAATTGACAACTGGTAAAAATAACAAAAAAAGATGCAGTGTATTCAGACCTTGACTAATTCAAAGAAAACATGTTCCTATTCATTTTTAAACAACAAAGCACTAACATTTTAACTTAGGAAGAGTTTAGAAATCATTATTGGTGGGATAATCTCAATCTTTAATCACAGCGATGGTTTTTGTAATCTTCCTCATAAAATAAGATTTGGTTCAGGTGATCACCTGATCAATGTCTCATTAAGTAGAATGAGGCTTGTGTTGGAATCTAACAAACACTGGAATGGACTGGCTGCCATAGATGTAGAGATGCTGATTTAGGTAACATTTGTGAGAGTGGTCTCATAATTTTTTGATAGTATTACCTAGCCTTCGTGTCCATCATTATTGCCAAAATTACTTTCACTCACCTGAGCTGTCGTCTTCAGAACTGCTCCCAGCTAGTAAAAGAATTGTTGATCCACCACTTGAGTCTGCATCATAATCTTCTACCTGGTCACTTGGAGAGAAGTCAGTGTGACGTCTTTTGGTTGAACTGCTTCTCTCTGGTCTGGGCCCCTGCTTCTTCTGTGGGGTCTTTACATTCAGAATTCTCTTCTGAAGATAACTGTACATGCTCATCTGTGGTGAAGAAAGTCACTTATTGAAAAATATTTGAATATCACACAACTTTTCAAGAAAATAATATGGCTAGAATTGTCATCACTGACATGTTTGATGGATTCATCTTCATCCTGTAGCATGGGATAATACTCCACTAGTCTCTTAGCCATTGCAGTGACCTCATGCTTTGAAGGGTACCGGAGCTCCTCTCCTTGGTGACTTGCTCTCAAGATTGAAATCATGCTGGTAACAGTGTTCCTCACCAGCCTGCATCTCAGCTCTTTGGACATGGCAGATCCCCCCTCTCTACCAGTGCAGGCCATCTCAAAATGGTGCTTACGAGCTAGTTCCAACTCAGTGTCTGTGTAGATCACATATTGTGGAGGACTAGGAAGATGTAGGGTTTTCTTCACCACAGGAGTGGATGTGCGGGGGGATACTGGAGGTGATCTTTGAAGTGATGACACAGTTCCTGTTTCACCTGGGCCAGCTTTGTCTGGTAAAGTGGCATTCTCATCCTCAGAAAGAAAACATAATTATTACAAGGTTAATGACAGACACAATTAGAAACAACATGTTACAGTTCAGGGAACTGGACCCTGAAAACTAGTGCAGTAAAACAAAAAAAGAGTTTATTAACTCACAGAGGCACCACAGGAACTCACAGCATGGACACAGACGAACCAACAAAGGACAAAACCGGGAAAACACTGAGGTCAGATACATGAGGAAACAAGACACAGGTAGGGCAATCGCATACATGTACACATACTTAACACTAATCAACTTGACAAAGTAAATTGCAATGCCTGTTATTTCATCTATTATCTATGAATAAATCTAAGTAGGAAAAAAAGCATAATCAATAATTCAGTTAAATGGTAATACACATCAATATTATTTAGCATATGCGACAACACCTAAACATACCATTTAGAACTGAAACAGTAACATCATCCAATTCCTCCATGTTAAGGCCCTTTTGGTTGATCCTGGAAGGCACAAAAAAACATCACAAGTCATGGATAGGTAAAGTTAGATCAGTCTAGACCAGGTTTTCAGTCTTTCAGCTGTCAAAAGTGACACAGGCTAAATTCAATATGTGGAAATGACAAACAATAGGGCAAACAGTAACTTAAATGTCATTATTCAACCATTTACCACCTTAAAGCTACTCCAGCTTAGCTAGCCTTGGCTATGATGAATACACTTTCTCCTATATCCTTCATTCACAGATTCAAAACAGTTCTAACCTAAATTATGTGTGGATTATATTATCTGAAGTGCCTAATAATCATTTAAAGATAGTAAACTGTGTGATTATGTTGAACTATTGCTTTTAAGAATGTTGTATAACCAGAGTGTTTTTCCAGAAGTTGCAGCTTGTGTCTGAGTGCTGAGGTCTGTGTGTGAGCATAACAAGAGATCGCACCAGGGCACAGGGTGTACTAGAAACTGTTACAAAACATCTGAATCCACATGTTGATACTACCAAGGTCAGGATGGCCTGAGAAAAGAGCACACACACACACACACCCACACCCAGGCAACGGCTGCACCCAGCAGATAACCCTGTATGAAGATAATAACAAATATGTAAACGCCCTAGACTGTGTGATGTATGTCCGTTTGTGTGAATTAATAAAACGAGCCGGAGCCAGAGAGCCCCAGAACTCAGCAGAGCGTGAAGGTGTACAGACCGCGGGGTCTGTAAGAACTGAAAGCTGCCTTCTCCCTCTTGCAACAGGTGAAACTGAAGTACTCGTCTTTGTCTTCTTTAAACTGAACATCTCTCTTCTCTACATCAGGTCTACAGAATTCGGGGTGGTTTGAATCACCACAACACATGTCAAATCAATAAAACACGATGATTTTCTTTTTTTACAGAGCGTGCTCAGCACACATAGCTAGCCAGGCCTCCCTCTCATCCACACAGAGCTGCGCTCACCTGCTAGCTTCATGTGTATTAGCACCCTTCTAGCACGTTACTGTTGCTTTCAATATATCCACATTCATAGAGCACATGATAAAAATCAACAACGTTTTTAATTAGTCGCAGGAGAAAAGCACAAGAAAACATTTCTAACCATGTTGTAGCGCCAAACCTGCAAAGTCATCTAACATTAGCTAAATTAGCGAGCTGGATTTCAGATTGAAGAGGCCGATTTATTCATTGATACGGCCGCAGTTTTCGCGATGAGTGGAGTAAATGTGAAGGGTAAAACTGTAACGTAGTTGTAAAATGTATAACTTTATAATTTTTATAACGTTATTTTCTACTTACCGCAGCAGAATCTAGTCCCGACCATAGACATATATACATAGACGCAGCATTCAGCGCTGAATCGTACGTAAACGGCGCCGCCATATTGTTTCGGGCAGATCTGCCGGTAAACTAATACAAGGAAATGGACTGAACTTCATAAAGCGCCTTTAAGTTAATGCCTCTTACACACCCATTCACACACACACACTAATATATCTGGGAAACAAACAGTCACCAAAAACAACGTATGTAACTTTTAAAGTGATGATTATAAATGTTTACTTCTTATGTAAGCACCAAACCAACTTATGTATTTCTCTAATGCTGAGTGTTTACAGCTACCAGCTACTAATGTGTGTAACACTGTTACTGTGATGATAAATATTGAAATATTTATATTTAACATTTAATCTGTGTCTATAATATATATATATATATATATATATATATATATATATATATATATATATATATATATATATACACACACACACACACACACACACATATATATATATGTCTGTGTGTCTGTGTGTGTGTACTATATGTATGTATATATGTTCATGTGTAATGTACACGTTAGTGCTCTTTATTCAGAAACCCTCATGTCACATCTACATTTCAGGATCTGGTTATTATAGACACAGATTAAATGTTAAATATAAATATTTCAATATTTATCACAGTAACAGTGTTACACACATTAGTAGCTGTAAACAATCAGCATTATAAAAATACATACGTTGGTTTGGTGCTTACGTAAGGAGTAAACAATCATAATCATCACTTTAAAAGTTACATACGTTGTTTTTGGTGCCTGTTTGTTTCCCAGATATATTAGTGTGTGTGTGAATGGGTGCTCTATATTCTTAAATGTTTCACTATAGAGTGTTTGGTCAGTAAACTGCTTAGTAGGAGACCATTTTTATCACATCATATTTCCACTGCCAGAGTAACAACAGCCCCATATTTATCCTTAATTTCAATATTTTTCAAAACTTAATGTTAGCTTTAATTGTTGTAATGCTGGTGCTATTAGGATGCAATTAGTATTAGTGTTAGCATTTTCCAGTAACTACAAGCAACAAGGGAGACATATTTTGATGTCATTTTGAATATGCAAATGCTCCACATTGTTCAAGGACAGTAACCATTTTGGTATGATCCATCTTCAAATGAGTCTTAACAATGGCATCATGTATCTTACACTTCATTCTTGACTGTGTTTCAGAGGAGCGTCAACAACAGTGTTTCTGAAGTCCAGCAATATCAAACTACTCTTCTGAGCACCTTGAGGGACACAATGAAGAGGATCTTTGAAAGACATTCAGACAGCATGGAGCAGCTACAAGAGGAAGTACTGACAACATTAGACAATTTGCAAGATCCCTTCTCCTTCATGGCCACCACATATATGCAAGACAGCACCATCCAGAGGCTTTTTAACCCAGTTAATCCAGAGGAGGTAGTTATGTCTCAGAGGGTTTGTCAAGTTAAGAAAGGACAATCAAGAGTTTTTGGAATTAAAAACAGAAGTTTTTACTATATATCCCTGGTTAAGAGTCTTGAACAGCTGTTGTCCAATTCTAGGATTTTTGATATGATCCGCACCATGCCACAGAGTTGCCACAAAGATGGATTTTTGTATGATATTGTTGATGGGAGCATTTTCAAATCCCACCCACTGTTTTCAGTGTAACCTTCTGCTTTACAGATCATTTTATACACTAATGAAATAGAGATCTGCAATCCTCTCGGTCACATGCTTCAGTAAATAAATTACTGATGGTTTATTATACTTTAGGAAACATAAACCCCAAGTTTAGGTCAAAGCTGACTGCAATCAGGCTCCTTGCTATAGCAAAAGTTGATGATATTGACAAGTGTGGTGTTAATTTTGTATTACAAAGAATTAATGAAGACTTAAAGTTGCTGTATAATGGTGTCACAATCCAAACACAGATGGATTTGAGATATTTGGTGCTGTAATTTCAGTGTGTGGTGACACACTTGCGCAGCATGAGCTTGCTGGTTTCAAGGAAGGAGTTGGTTTTGCATACAGTAAGTGTAGGCATTGTGAATGTACCTTTGAGGAAATGCAAATTAATTTTAATGAAGAGAGCTTTACAAAAAGGACAATGGAAAAACATATTCAACAGTGCCGTGAAATAGAAAAGGCCAGCACAGACTTCTTGAAATCAGCCCTCAAAACCACCTATGGTATAAACAGAAGGAGCAAGCTGGTTGATTTTCCAGCCTTTGACCTCATTCGGCAAACTCCACAGGACATAATGCACATCATTCTTGAGGGTGTTGCACCCATGGAAATAAAGTGTGTGTTAAAATACCTTGTTTTGTCAGGACAGATGGAGTTGGACATGTTCAATTCAGCCATGCAGAGTTTTCCTTTGTCACCAGTAGATGTACGTGACAAACCCTGCCCTATCTTGCTCAAGCAACAGAGTTGATCGATGCTAAAAAGCTAGTGGATCATACATCATATTACCCTGTCAGTTTCAAAAACACCACGTATGTTCTGACAAAATATTATCTTGGTGATGTTCCTGTACTTAGACATTAAAATGAATGTGAATAAACATGTTACAACTGTGATCAGAGTGTGTGTGAACGCTTACTTGGAGGTCTTGAAACAGGTTTTCTAAGCTAGGAAGTGGTCATGAAAAAGTATCTGACATAATTCGGCTTACTATCTGTGAAAAATATATAGTTTTAGGATCTACTTACTGACTAAGAAATAAAAAGACAAATATTCTAAGACAAGAATAATAATCTCACACATTCTGTGCTTGCATAGTATATTGCTCTCAAAACAAGATCAAAAAGACTTTTTGGCTACATACAAGATTGGAAGACTTGGTTAGATAGTTAATTTTTGCAGTGTAGAAGTGATGACTAAAGCTGTGAAATAAAACGTATCATTGAAACTATGCTATATCAAAGTGTTTTTTTATTATTATAATGTATGATGTGTTATATCGACCTGTGTCTCTAAGAAAGCTTTATATGTATAAATATTATATTTTAATTACTTACTTGGAATGGCATAATCCCACATCTCTGTGAAGGAATGGCATTGAACAGGTGTGCGTGCAACCCCTCCAGATAATTACTGCCTCGCAGGCACCTGTACTTGTTCAGCCAAACGCCATTCAGCACCACCACCTTCACAGAAACATACAGCTGTACGCCAGGGGGATCCTGTAAAGCACAACATATTACAAGGTCCTTATTTATTATTGCGTCCTTTAAAATGTTGCTATACAAGTTTGAACGGTTTTATAATGAAACACGATGACTGCAAAGACATTAACCCACCTGCATGCAACAGAGATGCTTGCTCGCAGTTGTCCAGTGAGCATCAACTGCCTCTGTCGACTTGAACAGGTGGATTCCATCGATGTCAAGGCCTGCTGGTCCCCTGAACTCGGCAATGATGGACTCAATCACCAAAGTAGTCTCCTGTAACGCATACACACTAAAAAATGCTGGGTTATTTTCATAACCCATCTGCTGGGTAGCTGTGGATTTTGACCTGATTGGGTTGTTTTTACCCAAGGTTGGGTTAAATATGTTGACCCAACAGACTGGGTTGATATTCGCTGTCTTGAGATTTGGACGGGCCTTTGATTTTAACAGACTGAGGCTACTGTTAATCACTCTCCAGTTTGAGACCAGAGAAAACAATGTAAATGACCACAGTACCCGTCTTCACCCAGTCACCAAACAGATTCTGTCACTGAAATGATATCAACATTTTGTGCATGTGTGTTACATGTTTTAATAACTGTTATGCCATATGTTTCTTGCTATATATATATATATATATATATATATATATATATATATATATATATATATATATATATATATATATATATATATATGATGGCAAAAGAATTGTTGATCCACCACTTGAGTCTGCATCATAATCTTCTCCCTGGTCACTTGGAGAGAAGTCATTGTGACGTCTTTTGGTTGAACTGCTTCTCTCTGGTCTGGGCCCCTGCCTCTTCTGTGGGGTCTTCACATTCAGAATTCTCTTCTGAAGATAACTGTACATGCTCATCTGTGGTGAAGAAAGTCACTTATTGAAAAATATTTGAATATCACACAACTTTTCAAGAAAATAATATGGCTAGAATTGTCATCACTGACATGTTTGATGGGTTCATCTTTATCCTGTAGCATGGGATAATACTCCACTAGTCTCTTAGCCATTGCGGTGACCTCATGCTTTGAAGGGTACCGGAGCTCCTCTCCTTGGTGACTTGCTCTCAAGATTGAAATCATGCTGGTAACAGTGTTCCTCACCAGCCTGCATCTCAGCTCTTTGGACATGGCAGATTCCCCCTCTCTACCAGTGCAGGCCATCTCAAAATGGTGCTTACGAGCTAGTTCCAACTCAGTGTCTGTGTAGATCACATATTGTGGAGGACTAGGAAGCTGTAGGGTTTTCTTCACCACAGGAGTGGATGTGCGGGGGGATACTGGAGGTGATCTTTGAAGTGATGACACAGTTCCTGTTTCACCTGGGCCAGCTTTGTCTGGTAAAGTGGCATTCTCATCCTCAGAAAGAAAACATAATTATTACAAGGTTAATGACAGACACAATTAGAAACAACATGTTACAGTTCAGGGAACTGGACCCTGAAAACTAGTGCAGTAAAACAAAAAAAGAGTTTATTAACTCACAGAGGCACCACAGGAACTCACAGCATGGACACAGACGAACCAACAAAGGACAAAACCGGGAAAACACTGAGGTCAGATACATGAGGAAACGAGACACAGGTAGGGCAATCGCATACATGTACACATACTTAACACTAATCAACTTGACAAAGTAAATTGCAATGCCTGTTATTTCATCTATTATCTATGAATAAATCTAAGTAGAAAAAAAAGCATAATCAATAATTCAGTTAAATGGTAATACACATCAATATTATTTAGCATATGCGACAACACCTAAACATACCATTTAGAACTGAAACAGTAACATCATCCAATTCCTCCATGTTAAGGCCCTTTTGGTTGATCCTGGAAGGCACAAAAAACATCACATGTCATGGATAGGTAAAGTTAGATCAGTCTAGACCAGGTTTTCAGTCTTTCAGCTGTCAAAAGTGACACAGGCTAAATTCAATATGTGGAAATGACAAACAATAGGGCAAACAGTAACTTAAATGTCATTATTCAACCATTTACCACCTTAAAGCTACTCCAGCTTAGCTAGCCTTGGCTATGATGAATACACTTTCTCCTATATCCTTCATTCACAGATTCAAAACAGTTCTAACCTAAATCATGTGTGGATTATATTATCTGAAGTGCCTAATAATCATTTAAAGATATTAAACTGTGTGATTATGTTAAACTATTGCTTTTAAGAATGTTTTATAACCAGAGTGTTTTTGCAGAAGTTGCAGCTTGTGTCTGAGTGCTGAGGTCTGTGTGTGAGCATAACAAGAGACCGCACCAGGGCACAGGGTGTACTAGAAACTGTTACAAAACATCTGAATCCACATGTTGATACTACCAAGGTCAGGATGGCCTGAGAAAAGAGCACACACACACACCCACACCCACACCCAGGCAACGGCTGCACCCAGCAGATAACCCTGTATGAAGATAATAACAAATATGTAAACGCCCTAGACTGTGTGATGTATTTCCGTTTGTGTGAATTAATAAAACGAGCCGGAGCCAGAGAGCCCCAGAACTCAGCAGAGCGTGAAGGTGTACAGACCGCGGGGTCTGTAAGAACTGAAAGCTGCCTTCTCCCTCTTGCAACAGGTGAAACTGAAGTACTCGTCTTTGTCTTCTTTAAACTAAACATCTCTCTTCTCTACATCAGGTCTACAGAATTCGGGGTGGTTTGAATCACCACAACACATGTCAAATCAATAAAACACGATGATTTTCTTTTTTTACAGAGCGTGCTCAGCACACCTAGCTAACCAGGCCTCCCTCTCATCCACACAGAGCTGCGCTCACCTGCTTGCTTCATGTGTATTAGCACCCTTCTAGCACGTTACTGTTGCTTTCAATATATCCACATTCATAGAGCACATGATAAAAATCAACAACGTTTTGAATTAGTCGCAGGAGAAAAGCACAAGAAAACATTTCTAACCATGTTGTAGCGCCAAACCTGCAAAGTCATCTAACATTAGCTAAAGTGGATGAGTGGAGTAAATGTGAAGGGTAAAACTGTAACGTAATTGTAAAATGTATACCTTTATAATTTTTATAACGTTATTTTCTACTTACCGCAGCAGAATCTAGTCCCGACCATAGACATATATACATAGACGCAGCATTCAGCACTGAATCGTACGTAAACGGCGCCGCCATACACACACACATATGTGTGTGTGTCTGTGTGTGTGTGTCTGTGTGTCTGTGTGTGTGTACTATATGTATGTATGATAATGAGAACCATGTTTCTGTACCAGAATGCCAGTGGCGAAGCCATCTCTCTCATGCACATGTAGATGGAACGGCTGATGATAGTCAGACAAACCCAACACTGGAGCCATTGTGAGAGCATTTTTCAGATGTTGAAAGGCTTTGTGCATTTCCTCAGTCCACTGTACCATGGGTGGAGCTGATTGCAGTGCGGCGGCTCGAAAATCAAACCCAACACTGGAGCCATTGTGAGAGCATTTTTCAGATGTTGAAAGGCTTTGTGCATTTCCTCAGTCCACTGTACCATGGGTGGAGCTGATTGCAGTGCGGCGGCTCGAAAAACAGAGTCCATAGTTGCATATTCAAAAATCCAGTGTCTGCAATAATTAGCCATCCCCAGAAAAGAGAGCATCTGTTTCTTGGTTGTGGGGAGAGGCATGCTTACTAGCAGTTTCACCCTCTCCGGTGACAAAAGGTGTTGTCCATCCTTCAGAACATGACCCAAGTATGTCACCTCCGGTCGACAGAATTGCAACTTTGCCAGCGACGCTCTGTGACCACACTCGGCCAGTCTCTGTAGCAGCAAGATAGAGTCTGTCTGTGTGGCAAGCTTCTTTTGATGAAGAAGCTATTAGGAGGTCATCAGCGTACTGCAAGAGAGTGGAGCCACCTGGCAGGTGGAGCCCATCTAGATCTCTTTTTACCGCCGCTGCATACACGGTGGGACTCTCGACAAAACCCTGCGGCAACCGTTGCCAAGTGTATTGCTTACCCTTGAATGTAAATGCAAACAGATATCTGGATGCAACGGTATCGAGAAAAATGCAGAACTCAGATCAACGACCGTGTAGTGCGTGGAGTTAGGTGGTAAAGAAGCTAAAATCGAATTGGTGTCAGGCACAATTGGAGCTGCAGGTACCACTATATTATTAATAGCTTGCAGGTCCTGCACGAACCGCCATTCATCGGGGCGATTTGCTTTGGGGATTGTTAAAATGGGAGTGTCACATGGGCTAGTGGTTTGAACTAGCACATCTTGATCCAATAGAGACTGAATGACACTTTCAATTCCTACTACAGCTCTGTGAGGCAAATTGTATTGTCTAATCATAGGTAGCTTAGCATTAGGCTTAAGTGTGACTTTATGTGGCGGAGCCGAATTTACAAAACCCACATGATTTTTATGTTTAGCCCACAAAATAGGTGGAACCTCAGACAATTCAGAAGGAGGTCCATACTGAGCGGGAAGAGGCGGCTGATAAGTAACAAATGTAGACATCTGTAATTGCATATGTTCATCTAAAGACAACATATACAGTTCCTCCCCTAAATATGTTACTGTTTGGTGTTGAGAAGCTGGTACAGCTTCTCTCAATGCCTGGCACTGAGCCACCATGTGTCCAAGGTGTTTCTGCTCACAGCCAGGTGTGACGGCCCCCACGATATGTGGATATGAATTTTCAACATTAAACAACCTCTGCTGTTCACTACCCCTCTTATTTATTTAAAAACCTGGAAACCAATTGTTTATACTGCTCAGAAGGGTTAAATGCTGCAGTACAATGACAATGCAAAAGAGGCCTCATTGTAGACATCAATGTTGCACATGCTGGAGATATTTTGGCGATTTTCTGAATATCTGAAACAGTGAAACTGGGAAGCATATTAAAACCTATCAATTCCCAGCAATACAAAGTGTCTTCCGTACTCTGCAAAAACTGAAATGCTAGAGCAGCTTTTTCATCAGGGAGGGTCAAAAACAATCCATCCGGGGTGCACTGAATAGTAGCATGCAGTGTACAAAGCAGATCCCTCCCCATGAGATTAATTGGGCTTTTATCAGATATCAGAAAAGAATGCATCACTTCAGAGACTTCAACAGTCATTTTAGTCCTCTGAGATAACGGTTCCGCAATGGGAACCCCGAAAACGCCTACAGTGGTGATGAAGTTGGATGTAGGTGTGCATACATGCTCTGCAGTTTTTACAGTAGAGATAGTTGCTCCACTATCTACCAAAATTTAAACGGTATTTCCATTAACTTGAACGGGCATTATCAGGTCTTCAGCGGGATTACTAGAAAGTTGAATAGTTGCAGCTTGAATATGAAATGGTTGTTCTGATCCCACCCCTCCATGGCCTCCCTATGCTTGATTGTAATATGTTGGCGTGTAAGCAGCTTGTGTGGGTGGGGCTGGAAGAGCAGGAAATGACGTAGTAGCTTGTGGAGCGGGTAGAGCCGGAAATGATGTAGCGGCTTGTTGTTGGTTCTGGTTATTGGATTTATTCCGACGACGACGACCACTCTTACACTCTTTAGCCCAATGTCCCGCTGCACCGCATTTGTGACAATTTCCACGTTTCGGATTATCCCTGTTTTTGTTATTGTTTTGACCACCCTGCTGTTGTACATACTGCATCATTTGTTTTGAGCTGGGAGCATTATTACCAGCGAAGAAAACATTGTTCCTATGCATAGCCATTATTTTGTTTATAGTTGACTTCGAGTCAAGGACTGATAGTTTGTAAGCGGCTTAAACATTCGGTCTTAGATTTTGCACAAAAATTTGCACCATGAGACATTCATGTTCATCTCGCTTTATTCCAGCTTTAATATCCCATGTTTGTATGAATCAGGGAAAACAAACTCATCTTAACACAAGAGAACACAAAGTAATTTGTTACATTACAATATTACTGTATTATAAAAATAAGGCATTACACTACTATTACATTACTTTTAAGTTACTTATCAAAATAACTGTAAATATGGATTTGACGATCTAAATGTAGCTCTCAGCTCACATAGCCACAGTCATGGCTCATGGCACCAAACCAAGGAACAATAATTGCAAAAACAGACAAAAGGTCAAAGTCTGGCAAATTGTGATAGAAATATTGTAACTTTAGGCCTATTCATTTTAAGATTAATTGAACTGAAATTAATTGTACAGGATACAAAACTAGCACTTCCATGCCTTTATTATTTTGAAGTTTGCAACAGTAAGCATAGTTTATGCTTCATAAAAAAAAACACAAAAATACACATTATGGGAAATCGTAGCCAATACAAGCCAATACTAGCCTGAGATAAAAAATAAAAAAAACACAAGCCTTTTAAACCATAGCTTGACAGTGACTTTAGCTAGGCTCTATGAGGCTACCCAGTCACATTTAGAAACACAGCATTAGAAATAACATGAAAGTGCTTAGGCCTATTGACCCTTGAGGAAAATACAACTTAAATCATTCTTGACCAGAAATAAAAACTCAGTTATACAGGACAAAAATGTAAACAAAAATGGCACTACCAAATATACAAAACAGAGGCACGTTTGAACACGTTTTCTCACATTAAAGACGATTTCATTTAGAATAAAAGACATAAAAAGTAGGCTACTGAGCTAGGCTTATTTTCTCTTCCAGCCAGTGTAGCCTACAATGTATTGTAGCGACCCTGCAGTAATGTGTTGTGTGTTACAATGTGAGTTCTGTGGTTTCCCATGGTCCATAAATGCACCTGTATGAGAGCAAGGGGGCGGGGGAGCAGGTGAGGGAGAGCGCGTGTATGTGTGTGTGGAGAGACGGCACGAGTGAGGCTGGAGAGTGGGACCTGTTATGTGTTCTTGCCGTGGTTATGGCCTACAATAACCAAGTTCTGTAACAAGACTGTTGGCAATAAAAGCCAGTTTGCTAAATAACGCCTCGTTATTCCTGACGCGTCCGGCCGGACGCCACAGTATGTTTTATCATACTCATTAAGGGGTTGGGTGGCTTTATCCTACTCGTTGCATTTCATACATGTTATGACAGTAGTCCAGCTTACCGCAGGTTCTACAACATGTTGAGTGCCACTGCTACCGGCACCACTGTCATCAGCGATAGGAGCTCATGGAGGCCTGCTGTAGCAAACATGTCGGTGATTTTAACACACTTAGCAGCGTCTGCCCGAAGAGCAACTTTCTTCTTATCGCGTTTTTCTGCGCCACCTTTACGTTTTCTCTCCATCTTTATCTGATAGCGTTTCACCCATCAATAAACTGCACACCGGCGCATCAAGCCAAAGGGGGGAGGTGTTTCATGATATGATTGGATATGAGTGGTTGTTCAACAGTGTGTTTGGGCTGCGTGATCTACTCGTTATGGGCCGGTCAGACCAATATTTACAAAAAAAAAAAAAATCAGGATTTATCGGCCCAAATAGCACGTCGGCCCACCGGGCAAATGCACAGTATGCCAGATTGCCAATCCGTCCCTGCATCTCACGCTTCTCTCTCGGACGGACCAACCTCTAATTGAAAAGGAAGTGGATCATTTTGCGCGGACGTTAACATCTGCTGGTCTCGCGGTGGTTTTGGCGAATTTGTTGCCAAAGCAAAAAAATACCACTTC
Organism: Collichthys lucidus; assembly: GCA_004119915.2. Lineage (NCBI taxonomy): Eukaryota > Metazoa > Chordata > Actinopteri > Sciaenidae > Collichthys > Collichthys lucidus. The sequence goes on from ML241033.1 coordinate 25,058, forward strand.
ACTACAGGATAAAAAAAATGCATTGTAACGCGCGTTACTGACATTTGTACCGAGTAAATATTACCAATTTTTTCCCTGTAATGCCTTACATTACTGAGTTACCGCAAAAAGCAATGCATTACAGTAATTAGTTACTTTAGTAACGAGTTACTCCCAACACTGGTTGTCAATCATTATTTTTACAAGCATTTATTAAAGATGTCTCTGACACTTCAGAGGCAGGGGCAAAGTTGTTTTCCTATGTGCCTCTGTGTTTCTAGTCTGAGTGTAACATCAGATTTAGGCATTTATGTAGTAGTGTAAACAAAGTGTGCTTTTAAGTAGAGCCAGTTTGATTTTTTTAGCTTGACATATACAGTTATTTCTATTATTATTTGAGCACAAACTGCACAATTATCGATTCATAATGAGCACCATGATTGGAGTTGAAGTTGATTCTGAGTTGATTTAAGGTTGAAACATGTGTTAATTAAGTTTAAAGAAGATTGTACCACACCAAAATAGTATGCGATGATTGTTACAATACTTAACTTCAAACACTTGAAACATTTTTTCTTTGCAGTAGAAATAATCCTATGACAATTTAAGTAAGAAGGTTACTTTTAAATGAAGTTGAACAGAGCTAAACTTTAACAGTATAATCCTTGAAGAGGGAGAGCAGAGATGTTGTTTTGTTTTGGCTTTACAATCTGCACTTCCTCGTCACTAAAGTCTGTGTAAGGCTCCTCCTCTCTGGGTCTGGCTCCTTCTCCTTCTAAATCTGACTCATTAGACTGTCTGCTGTCTTCCTTCTCCTGTCTGTGCATAATCTTGACTTTCGTTTCTAATTCACTACTGTAGCTGCCATTAGGATAAACTCATCATCTGCTTTAGTTTGTGATTGGTTGTTCATCTATCTCTGCATTGCAAGCGGGCTTTGTATTTGAAAGTTGCGGAAAAACAGAGATCGCCTTTTCATTGTTTTGTTGTTTCGGCAGTGTTATCCCGACCTCGGCTAAAATATTCAACAAATCACGAGGAGTGGGAATCTTGGCTTGGCGCTTTGCCCAGCCATACATCATAGCTTTTGCACAATTTTCCAAACTATCAACATGTCGCTGCTTTATCTTAGCCATCTCTAAAGCTCTAGTTTGCAACTTAGCTTCTAGTACAGGCATATGAGAGGCAGTAACACACTTAGAAGTCAGATCAATCATCTTTCTTAAATCATCCGGTCCAATCTCGCAGCTTTTGTCATGCACTCTCACACCACATCTTTCTTGGGCCACAGTCAACCACACTTGGATACACTCATTCATGTATCTGAAGTCCCAGGATGGATTTCCAACACTAGAGTTAACATTCATCTCAGCCATTTGCAGCTTCTCTCTCTCGAATGCTCCATCATACGGCCACATGCCATTCGTATAGTCACACATAAGAGAAGTGAACGGAAACACAAAATCCCATCCTTTCAGTCTACCGATGAGTCCAGCTGGCACATGCGGCGAAAACATTGCTTTAAATTGTGATATCTGGTCAGATGTGTATGTGTGTGTGCCTGCTCCGGCATGCTGCGTATCAATGACAGGTTGATCATCTAACTTCACATTAGTTCTTTGATCTTTTACAGAAAGATGTTTTGTCTTTGATTTAGCTTTTGCTGAGTCAGTTTGCATTGATTCAGGTTTGTCTACTGCTTTGGACAGATCATTACCCATTTTCGCTTGCGCAGTAGGACATTACACATACAGACAAACAGATTTCAAACCACAATACAGCAGCATTAAAGGTCAGTCTCCACACTTTTCTAACTGCAGCAGTGGTGATCTGAGGTGAAAGGAGGAAAAATGTAGCCCAAAACTGCCCCGGATCAAACAGCCACGTAGTGGCAATGCAGTGGGTCATAAACCCAACCTGCCCCCCTTCAGATCCACACACTGTACACTGCTCTGTAATCATATTATTGTTACAGCTCCATTTATTTTTTAAAATCGTTTTTTACACCATTGTCAGCTTTCTTGATTTCTTACTTTAAATCAATATGCCGAATTGAACATCTAACTGGGATGTTTGTATGACACATACGTTCCAAACAACGCCAGAGGTTTCAGCCAGGACATTGTCCCCAAGACACTGAAGCTCCTGACCCCCTGGTGGGTCTTAGATGTTTTTATATTCCAGACAGATTAAATAAGCACATAGTTTTTTATGATTTCGTCAAACGCAGACATGGTAAGGCATAGTAATAAAACTTTGCACTTACCACGTCTTTGTTCTGTTGAAATCCTGTTCGTGACGCCAATTGTTGTGGAGAAATTGCTGAAGTCAAAGGTCAATGGTGAGGTCAGGAGGGAAGAAAGTGTTCAGGAGCCTCTGATGTCTTATGCTGTATTATTTATTGACGCTTGGCCAAGGAGAACTAGAGACACTCTCAAAGTACATCTGAAGTGCTTGAGTCGGTCTCGCATTCTGACGAACTTGTGATGGTGCATATACTTTAAATCCAAAGATCACACCCCAAATACTATACGCCCCAGAATTAGTAAAAGAGAATGTCTTTACTCTTGGAGGTGTTATTGTCAACACATCCTAGTCTGGAGACACAAATGTCCGCTTACGCAGATTGGAACGGCAACAACAAGCTATCTATTATGACTAGGAAGGCAGCAACAGGTCTCTTCGACCCTGGCCACCACAGTGAGATATGGTGGCACCTAGTCATAAGACAAACAGTTAATACTGTCGTGGATCACAAGGCTCACACGTGGCCTCGTGTAACCTAAAAAGAGAAAATTCCATAACAGATAGATAGAAAACCTGTTTCAAGACCTCCAAGTAAGCATTCACACACTCTCTGATCACAGTTGTAACATGTTTATTCACATTCATTTCAATGTCTAAGTACAGCAACATCACCAAGATAATATTTTGTCAGAACATACGTGGTGTTTTTGAAACTGACAGGGTAATATGATGTATGATCCACTAGCTTTTCAGCATCGATTAACTCTGTTGCTTGAGCAAGATAGGGCAGGGGTTGTCACGTACATCTACTGGTGACAAAGGAAAACTCTGCATGGCTGAATTGAACATGTCCAACTCTATCTGTCCTGACAGAACAAGGTATTTTAACACACACTTGATTTTCCATGGGTGCAACACCCTCAAGAATGATGTGCATTATGTCCTGTGGAGTTTGCCGAATGAGGTCAAAGGTTGGAAAATCAACCAGCTTGCTCCTTCTGTTTATACCATAGGTGGTTTTGAGGGCTGATTTCAAGAAGTCTGTGCTGGCCTTTTCTATTTCACGGCACTGTTGAATATGTTTTTCCATTGTCCTTTTTGTAAAGCTCTCTTCATTAAAATTAATTTGCATTTCCTCAAAGGTACATTCACAATGCCTACACTTACTGTATGCAAAACCAACTCCTTCCTTGAAACCAGCAAGCTCATGCTGCGCAAGTGTGTCACCACACACTGAAACTACAGCACCAAATAACTCAAATCCATCACTCTGTGTTTGGATTGTGACACTATTATACAGCAACTTTAAGTCTTCATTAATTCTTTGTAATACAAAATCAACACCACACTTGTCAATATCATCAGCTTTTGCTATAGGAGGAGCCTGATTGCAGCCAGCTACGACCTAAACTTGGGGTTTATGTTTCCTAAAGTATAATAAACCATCAGTAATTTATTTACTGAAGCATGTGACCCGAGAGGATTGCAGATCTCTATTTCATCAGTGTATAAAATGATCTGTAAAGCAGAAGGTTTCACTGAAAACAGTGGGTGGGATTTGAAAATGCTCCCATCAACAATATCATACAAAAATCCATCTTTGTGGCAACTCTGTGGCATGGTGCGGATCATATCAAAAATCCTAGAATTGGACAACAGCTGTTCAAGACTCTTAACCAGGGATATATAGTAAAAACTTCTGTTTTTAATTCCAAGAACTCTTGATTGTCCTTTCTTAACTTGACAAACCCTCTGAGACATAACTACCTCCTCTGGATTAACTGGGTTAAAAAGCCTCTGGATGGTGCTGTCTTGCATATATGTGGTGGCCATGAAGGAGAAGGGATCTTGCAAATTGTCTAATGTTGTCAGTACTTCCTCTTGTAGCTGCTCCATGCTGTCTGAATGTCTTTCAAAGATCCTCTTCATTGTGTCCCTCAAGGTGCTCAGAAGAGTAGTTTGATATTGCTGGACTTCAGAAACAATGTTGTTGACGCTCCTCTGAAACACAGTCAAGAATGAAGTGTAAGATACATGATGCCATTGTTAAGACTCATTTGAAGATGGATCATACCAAAATGGTCACTGTCCTTGAACAATGTGGAGCATTTGCATATTCAAAATGACATCAAAATATGTCTCCCTTGTTGCTTGTAGTTACTGGAAAATGCTAACACTAATACTAATTGCATCCTAATAGCACCAGCATTACAACAATTAAAGCTAACATTAAGTTTTGAAAAATATTGAAATTAAGGATAAATATGGGGCTGTTGTTACTCTGGCAGTGGAAATATGATGTGATAAAAATGGTCTCCTACTAAGCAGTTTACTGACCAAACACTCTATAGTGAAATCATTTAAGAATATAGAGCACCCATTCACACACACACTAATATATCTGGGAAACAAACAGGCACCAAAAACAACGTATGTAACTTTTAAAGTGATGATTATGATTGTTTACTCCTTATGTAAGCACCAAACCAACGTATGTATTTTATAATGCTGATTGTTTACAGCTACTAATGTGTGTAACACTGTTACTGTGATAAATATTGAAATATTTATATTTAACATTTAATCTGTGTCTATAATAACCAGATCCTGAAATGTAGATGTGACATGAGGGTTTCTGAATAAAGAGCACTAACGTGTACATTACACATGAACATATATACATACATAGTACACACACACAGACACACAGACACACAGACATATATATATGTGTGTGTGTGTGTGTGTGTGTGTGTATATATATATATATATAATAATATATATTATATATATATATATATATATATATATATATATATTATATATATATATATATATATATATTATAGACACAGATTAAATGTTAATATAAATATTTCAATATTATCATCACAGTAACAGTGTTACACACATTAGTAGCTGGTAGCTGTAAACACTCAGCATTAGAGAAATACATAAGTTGGTTTGGTGCTTACATAAGAAGTAAACATTATAATCATCACTTTAAAAGTTACATACGTTGTTTTTGGTGCCTTTTTTTCCCCAGATATATTAGGTGTGTGTGTGAAGGTGTGTGTAAGAGGCTTAACTTAAAGGCGCTTTATGAAGTTCAGTCCATTTCCTTGTATTAGTTTACCGGCAGATCTGCCCGAAACAATATGGCGGCGCCGTTTACGTACGATTCAGCGCTGAATGCTGGTCTATGTATATATGTCTATGGTCGGGACTAGATTCTGCTGCGGTAAGTAAAAAACGTTATAAAAATTATATAAGATACATTTTACAACTACGTTACAGTTTTACCCTTCACATTTACTCCACTCATCGCGAAAACGCGGCCGTATCATGAATAATCGGCTCTTCAATCGAAATCCAGCTCGCTAATTTAGCTAATGTTAGATGACTTTGCAGGTTTGGCGCTACAACATGGTTAGAAATGTTTTCTTGTGCTTTTCTCCTGCGACTAATTAAAAACGTTGTTGATTTTTATCTGTGCTCTATGAATGTGGATATATTGAAAGCAACAGTAACGTGCTAGAAGGGTGCTAATACACATGAAGCTAGCAGGTGAGCGCAGCTCTGTGTGGATGAGAGGGAGGCCTGGCTAGCTATGTGTGCTGAGCACGCTCTGTAAAAAAAAGAAAATCATCGTGTTTATTGATTTGACATGTGTTGTGGTGTTCAAAACCACCCCCGAATTCTGTAGACCTGATGTAGAGAAGAGAGAGTTTTAGTTTAAAGAAGACAAAGACGAGTACTTCAGTTTCAACCTGTTGCAAGAGGGAGAAGGCAGCTTTCAGTTCTTACAGACCCCGCGGTCTGTACACCTTCACGCTCTGCTGAGTTCTGGGGCTCTCTGGCTCCGGCTCGTTTTATATTAATTCACCAACGGACATACATCACACAGTCTAGGGCGTTACAATTTGTTATTATCTTCATACAGGGTTATCTGGGGTGCAGCCGTTGCCTGGGTGTGGGTTGTGGTGGTGTGTGGCTCTTTTCTCAGGCCATCCTGACCTTGGTAGTATCAACATGTGGATTCAGATGTTTTGTAAACAGTTTCTAGTACAGCCCTGGTGCGATCTCTTGTTATGCTCACACACAGACCTCAGCACTCAGACACAAGCTGCAACTTCTGGAAAAACACTCTGGTTATAAAACATTCTTAAAAGCAATAGTTCAAC
>ML241036.1:0-34279 GCA_004119915.2 Collichthys lucidus
AGAAGTAACAAATGCGTGGACTAGTTTTTCTGCATCTGCTTGAGAAACAGTGCGTCTGATTTTAGCGATGTTACGTAAGTGGAAGAATGCAGTCCTCGAAATTTGTTTTATGTGGACATTAAAGGACAAATCCTGATCAAAAACAACTCCAAGATTCTTTACAGTGGAGCTGGAGGCCAGGGTGATACCGTCTAAGGTAACTAAGTCTCTAGAAAGAGAGTTTCTGAGGTGCTTGGGTCCAATTACAAGAACTTCAGTTTTGTCTGAATTTAACATCAGAAAATTGTCGGTCATCCAATTTTTTATATCCTTAAGGCATGCTTGGAGTTTAGTTAACTGATTGGTTGCATCAGGCTTGATCGATAAATATAATTGGGTGTCGTCAGCATAACAATGAAAATTGATAGAGTGATTCCTAATAATGTTCCCTAAAGGAAGCATATATAAACTAAATAAAAGTGGTCCTAGTACAGAACCTTGTGGGACTCCATGACAAACTTTGGTATGCATGGAGGATTCATCATTTACATGAACAAACTGAGATCGATCTAAGAAATACGATTTAAACCAGCTTAGGGCGGTTCCTTTGATGCCAATTTGATGTTCCATTCTCTGTAAAAGAATTTGATGGTCAATGGTGTCAAATGCAGCACTAAGATCTAACAGGACAAGTACCGAGATTAGTCCTTTGTCTGATGCCATTAGGAGGTCATTTGTAACCTTGACTAATGCGGTCTCTGTGCTATGATGCACTCTAAATCCTGACTGAAAATCCTCAAATAGACTATTGTTATAGAGAAAGTCACACAGTTGATTAGCTACAGCTTTCTCAAGTATCTTAGACACAAAGGGAAGGTTTGATATCGGTCTATAGTTGGCTAAAATCTCTGGGTCTAGAGTGGGCTTTTTAAGAAGAGGTTTAATTACAGCTACCTTAAAGGACTTAGGTACATGTCCTGATAATAAAGACAGATTGATTGTATCCAATAACGAATGACTAACTAGAGGTAAAACATCCTTGAGCAGCCTGGTTGGGATGGGGTCTAAGAGGCAGGTTGAAGGCTTAGCTGCAGAAATGATTAAAGTTATTTGATGGAGGTCGATGGGAGAAAAACAGTCTAAATACATATCAGGTTTTACAGCTGTTTCCAAACTTGCTGTATCAGAATGCAGATCAATGCCTGTTGAAGACAGAAGGTGATGGATTTTGTCTCTAATAGTTATAATCTTATCATTAAAGAAGCTCATGAAATCATTGCTACTTAGACCTAAAGGAATGGATGGTTCAGTAGAGCTGTGATTCTCTGTTAGCCTGGCTACAGTGCTGAAGAGAAACCTGGGGTTGTTCTTATTCTCCTCAATTAGAGAAGAGTAGTAGGCTGCTCTGGCATTACGGAGAGCCTTCCTGTATGTTCTGAGATTATCTTGCCAGACTAGATGAGATTCTTCCAGTTTAGTGGCACGCCATTTGCGTTCAGATTTACGTGCCTCTTGTTTTAATTTGCGAGTCTGCTGGCTATACCATGGTGCTAGCCTTCTTTGTTTAATTATCTTCTTTTTCAGAGGTGCAATAGAGTCTAGAGTTGTCCGTAATGAACCTGTAATACTATCAACAAGATGATCTATTTGTGAGGGGCTAAAGGAAGCAGACAAGTCCTCTGTTACAGTTAGACATGGCATTGAATTCAATACTGAAGGAATCGTTTCCTTAAATTTGGCTACAGCACTATCAGATAAACATCTGCTGTAGAAGTTTCTACACAAAGGCTTATAGTCCAATAGTATGAACTCAAAGGTTATTAAAAAATGGTCAGATAGAAGAGGATTCTGTGGAAAGACTATTAGATTATCAATTTCAACGCCATATGAAAGAACAAGATCAAGAGTGTGGTTCAGACAATGAGTCGGTTTATTTACACTCTGACAGAAGCCGATTGAGTCTAATAGAGAGATAAACGCAGTACTAAGACTATTATTGTGGTTGTCCACATGAATGTTAAAATCACCTACAATAATTACTTTATCTGTTTTAAGGATCAAGCCTGATGCAAATTCTGCAAATTCAGATAAAAATTCAGAATAAGGACCTGGAGCTCGATATACTGTAACAAATAGAATTGGCTGCAAAGTTTTCCAGGTTGGGTGAGTGAGGCTAAGAACAAGACTTTCAAATGAATTATAATTTAGTTTAGGTTTAGGATTTATTAATAGACTTGAGTCAAATATGGCTCCAACTCCACCACCTCGACCAGTACTTCGAGGAATATGAGTATTATAATGACTCGGAGGAGTGGATTCATTTAAGCTAACATATTCATTCTCCTGCAGCCAGGTTTCAGTGAGACAGAACAAATCAATATCATAATCAGATATTAATTCATTAACTAAGACAGCTTTAGAGGACAAAGACCTGATATTCAAGAGTCCACATTTAATTCTCTTATTTTTGACTGTTGGAGATGTTGATTTAATTTTTATTAAGTTTTTATGATGAACTCCTCTTCTGTTTGTTTTATCTTTAAATAATGTAGGTGGACGGGGGACAGACACAGTCTCTATACTAAAGGACTGGGTGGGCAGCTGCTCTAATGGAGGCGCAGAGAAGCGTGTAAGACTGCAGCTCTGCTTCCTGGTCTCAACTCTGGGTTGTCGACATGGTTTTGGTCAGCTAATAAACTTGGCCATATTTCTAGATATGAGAGCTGCTCCATCCAAAGTGGGATGGATGCCGTCTCTCCTAATCAGACCAGGTTTTCCCCAGAAAGGTGTCCAATTATCTATGAAGCCCACATCGTTTGCTGGACACCACCTCGACAGCCAGCGGTGAAATGACGACATGCGGCTAAACATGTCATCACTGGTCACATTGGGGAGGGGACCAGAGAAAACTACGGAGTCCGACATCGTTTTGGCATATTCACACACCGATGAAACATTAATTTTAGTGACCTCCGATTGGCGTAACCGGGTGTCATTACCGCCGACGTGAATAACAATCTTACTGTATCTACGTTTATCCTTAGCCAGCAGTTTCAAAAAAGACTCGATGTCGCCCGCTCTGGCCCCCGGGATGCATTTAACTATGGCCCCTGGTGTCGCTAACTTCACGTTTCGGACTATGGAGCTGCCAATGACCAGAGTTGGCCTCTCAGCGGGTGTGTCGCTGAGCGGGGAAAATCTGTTTGAAACGTGGAGCGGTTGGTGGTGTACCGTGGGCTTCAGTTTGCGGTTATGCCTCCTTCGACCCAGCCTCCCGGCTGCTCGGGAACTACCGGGGGACGGCTAACTGAAGCTACCTGTGGCTGTACCGCACCGGCTACAGGGGGCTGGCTAACTATCTGAGCTACTGACTGTTCGGTGGTGCGGTACCGTGCCTCTAACTCACTGACCCTCGCCTCCAAGGCTACAAATAAACTACATTTATTACAAGTACCGTTATCACTAAAGGAGGACGAGGAATAACTGAACATGTGGCACACAGGACAGGAGAGAGCAGGAGGGGAGAGAGCAGGAGAGGAGAGAGGAGGAGAGCAGAGAGACGCCATTGCTATCGCTAGGCTAGCTAGTGTGGCTAACAGAAACTGGTGGTTTGTGGTTACTAGAGTTAAGAGACCTGTTCGTGCACAGACAGAACAAGTCAAAGGATAGTGCTGAGATAAGTAGATAGTCGCTGAAGTGAGAAATATACAGAAATCTGTTCAGGTGAGCAGAGCAGCGAGCACCGTGGTAACAACGCTGATTACCGGAAGTGATACAATACGTTACCGTAAAGCACGTCGTCGTCACGTGTCAATCAGCCAGGGAGGACCAATCAGCCAGGGAGGCCAGGCGCAAGTGAGCTCAAATATCAGCTCCATTCATGTTCATCTCGCTTTATTCCAGCTTTAATATCCCATGTTTGTATGAATCAGGGAAAACAAACTCATCTTAACACAAGATCCACTCAGTTCTACAAGTGAACTGGATTAAGTGTTTTTTTCTGGTATTCTTCCATGAACTCAGAAGTCCATGGTTTTCAGACTGCTGTGTTGTCAATCATTATTTTTACAAGCATTTATTAAAGATGTCTGTGACACTTCAGAGGCAGGGGCAAAGTTGTTTTCCTATGTGCCTCTGTGTTTCTGGTCTGCCTAATCGAGTGTAACATCAGATTTAGGCATTTATGTAGTAGTGTAAACAAAGTGTGCTTTTAAGTAGAGCCAGTTTGATTTTTTTAGCTTGACATATACAGTTATTTCTATTATTATTTGAGCACAAACTGCACAATTATCGATTCATAATGAGCACCATGATTGGAGTTGAAGTTGATTCTGAGTTGATTTAAAGTGTGTGAAACATATTCTTTAGGTTGAAACATGTGTTAATTAAGTTTAAAGAAGATTGTACCACACCAAAATAGTATGCGATGATTGTTACAATACTTAACTTCAAACACTTTAAACATTTTTTCTTTGCAGTAGAAATAATCCTATGACAATTTAAGTAAAAAGGTTACTTTAAATGAAGTTGAACAGAGCTAAACTTTAACAGTATAATCCTCGAAGAGGGAGAGCAGAGATGTTGTTTTGTTTTGGCTTTACAATCTGCACTTCCTCGTCACTAAAGTCTGTGTAAGGCTCCTCCTCTCTGGGTCTGGCTCCGTCTCCTTCTAAATCTGACTCATTAGACTGTCTGCCAAATCTTATTTTATGAGGAAGATTACAAAAACCATCGCTGTGATTAAAGATTGAGATTATCCCACCAATAATGATTTCTAAACTCTTCCTAAGTTAAAATGTTAGTGCTTTGTTGTTTAAAGCCTAGATGATTTAAGAAAGATGATTGATCTGACTTCTAAGTGTGTTACTGCCTCTCATATGCCTGTACTAGAAGCTAAGTTGCAAACTAGAGCTTTAGAGATGGCTAAGATAAAGCAGTGACATGTTGATAATTTGGAAAATTGTGCAAAAGCTATGATGTATGGCTGGGCAAAGCGCCAAGCCAAGATTCCCACTCCTCGTGATTTGTTAAATATTTTAGCCGAGGTCGGGATAACACTGCCGGAACAACAAAACAATGAAAAAGCGATCTCTGTTTTTCGGCAACTTTCAAATACAAAGCCCTCTTGCAATGCTGAGATAGATGAACAACCAAGCACATCACAAACTAAAGCAGATGATGAGTTTATCCTAATGGCAGCTACAGTAGTGAATTAGAAAGGAAAGTCAAGATTATGCACAGACAGGAGAAGGAAGACAGCAGACAGTCTAATGAGTCAGATTTAGAAGGAGACGGAGCCAGACCCAGAGAGGAGGAGCCTTACACAGACTTTAGTGACGAGGAAGTGCAGATTGTAAAGCCAAAACAAAACAACATCTCTGCTCTCCCTCTTCGAGGATTATACTGTTAAAGTTTAGCTCTGTTCAACTTCATTTAAAGTAACCTTTTTACTTAAATTGTCATAGGATTATTTCTACTGCAAAGAAAAAATGTTTAAAGTGTTTGAAGTTAAGTATTGTAACAATCATCGCATACTATTTTGGTGTGGTACAATCTTCTTTAAACTTAATTAACACATGTTTCAACCTAAAGAATATGTTTCACACACTTTAAATCAACTCAGAATCAACTTCAACTCCAATCATGGTGCTCATTATGAATCGATAATTGTGCAGTTTGTGCTCAAATAATAATAGAAATAACTGTATATGTCAAGCTAAAAAAATCAAACTGGCTCTACTTAAAAGCACACTTTGTTTACACTACTACATAAATGCCTAAATCTGATGTTACACTCGATTAGGCAGACCAGAAACACAGAGGCACATAGGAAAACAACTTTGCCCCTGCCTCTGAAGTGTCACAGACATCTTTAATAAATGCTTGTAAAAATAATGATTGACAACACAGCAGTCTGAAAACCATGGACTTCTGAGTTCATGGAAGAATACCAGAAAAAAACACTTAATCCAGTTCACTTGTAGAACTGAGTGGATCTTGTGTTAAGATGAGTTTGTTTTCCCTGATTCATACAAACATGGGATATTAAAGCTGGAATAAAGCGAGATGAACATGAATGGAGCTGATATTTGAGCTCACTTGCGCCTGGCCTCCCTGGCTGATTGGTCCTCCCTGGCTGATTGACACGTGACGACGACGTGCTTTACGGTAACGTATTGTATCACTTCCGGTAATCAGCGTTGTTACCACGGTGCTCGCTGCTCTGCTCACCTGAACAGATTTCTGTATATTTCTCACTTCAGCGACTATCTACTTATCTCAGCACTATCCTTTGACTTGTTCTGTCTGTGCACGAACAGGTCTCTTAACTCTAGTAACCACAAACCACCAGTTTCTGTTAGCCACACTAGCTAGCCTAGCGATAGCAATGGCGTCTCTCTGCTCTCCTCCTCTCTCCTCTCCTGCTCTCTCCCCTCCTGCTCTCTCCTGTCCTGTGTGCCACATGTTCAGTTATTCCTCGTCCTCCTTTAGTGATAACGGTACTTGTAATAAATGTAGTTTATTTGTAGCCTTGGAGGCGAGGGTCAGTGAGTTAGAGGCACGGTACCGCACCACCGAACAGTCAGTAGCTCAGATAGTTAGCCAGCCCCCTGTAGCCGGTGCGGTACAGCCACAGGTAGCTTCAGTTAGCCGTCCCCCGGTAGTTCCCGAGCAGCCGGGAGGCTGGGTCGAAGGAGGCATAACCGCAAACTGAAGCCCACGGTACACCACCAACCGCTCCACGTTTCAAACAGATTTTCCCCGCTCAGCGACACACCCGCTGAGAGGCCAACTCTGGTCATTGGCAGCTCCATAGTCCGAAACGTGAAGTTAGCGACACCAGGGGCCATAGTTAAATGCATCCCGGGGGCCAGAGCGGGCGACATCGAGTCTTTTTTGAAACTGCTGGCTAAGGATAAACGTAGATACAGTAAGATTGTTATTCACGTCGGCGGTAATGACACCCGGTTACGCCAATCGGAGGTCACTAAAATTAATGTTTCATCGGTGTGTGAATATGCCAAAACGATGTCGGACTCCGTAGTTTTCTCTGGTCCCCTCCCCAATGTGACCAGTGATGACATGTTTAGCCGCATGTCGTCATTTCACCGCTGGCTGTCGAGGTGGTGTCCAGCAAACGATGTGGGCTTCATAGATAATTGGACACCTTTCTGGGGAAAACCTGGTCTGATTAGGAGAGACGGCATCCATCCCACTTTGGATGGAGCAGCTCTCATATCTAGAAATATGGCCAAGTTTATTAGCTGACCAAAACCATGTCGACAACCCAGAGTTGAGACCAGGAAGCAGAGCTGCAGTCTTACACGCTTCTCTGCGCCTCCATTAGAGCAGCTGCCCACCCAGTCCTTTAGTATAGAGACTGTGTCTGTCCCCCGTCCACCTACATTATTTAAAGATAAAACAAACAGAAGAGGAGTTCATCATAAAAACTTAATAAAAATTAAATCAACATCTCCAACAGTCAAAAATAAGAGAATTAAATGTGGACTCTTGAATATCAGGTCTTTGTCCTCTAAAGCTGTCTTAGTTAATGAATTAATATCTGATTATGATATTGATTTGTTCTGTCTCACTGAAACCTGGCTGCAGGAGAATGAATATGTTAGCTTAAATGAATCCACTCCTCCGAGTCATTATAATACTCATATTCCTCGAAGTACTGGTCGAGGTGGTGGAGTTGGAGCCATATTTGACTCAAGTCTATTAATAAATCCTAAACCTAAACTAAATTATAATTCATTTGAAAGTCTTGTTCTTAGCCTCACTCACCCAACCTGGAAAACTTTGCAGCCAATTCTATTTGTTACAGTATATCGAGCTCCAGGTCCTTATTCTGAATTTTTATCTGAATTTGCAGAATTTGCATCAGGCTTGATCCTTAAAACAGATAAAGTAATTATTGTAGGTGATTTTAACATTCATGTGGACAACCACAATAATAGTCTTAGTACTGCGTTTATCTCTCTATTAGACTCAATCGGCTTCTGTCAGAGTGTAAATAAACCGACTCATTGTCTGAACCACACTCTTGATCTTGTTCTTTCATATGGCGTTGAAATTGATAATCTAATAGTCTTTCCACAGAATCCTCTTCTATCTGACCATTTTTTAATAACCTTTGAGTTCATACTATTGGACTATAAGCCTTTGTGTAGAAACTTCTACAGCAGATGTTTATCTGATAGTGCTGTAGCCAAATTTAAGGAAACGATTCCTTCAGTATTGAATTCAATGCCATGTCTAACTGTAACAGAGGACTTGTCTGCTTCCTTTAGCCCCTCACAAATAGATCATCTTGTTGATAGTATTACAGGTTCATTACGGACAACTCTAGACTCTATTGCACCTCTGAAAAAGAAGATAATTAAACAAAGAAGGCTAGCACCATGGTATAGCCAGCAGACTCGCAAATTAAAACAAGAGGCACGTAAATCTGAACGCAAATGGCGTGCCACTAAACTGGAAGAATCTCATCTAGTCTGGCAAGATAATCTCAGAACATACAGGAAGGCTCTCCGTAATGCCAGAGCAGCCTACTACTCTTCTCTAATTGAGGAGAATAAGAACAACCCCAGGTTTCTCTTCAGCACTGTAGCCAGGCTAACAGAGAATCACAGCTCTACTGAACCATCCATTCCTTTAGGTCTAAGTAGCAATGATTTCATGAGCTTCTTTAATGATAAGATTATAACTATTAGAGACAAAATCCATCACCTTCTGTCTTCAACAGGCATTGATCTGCATTCTGATACAGCAAGTTTGGAAACAGCTGTAAAACCTGATATGTATTTAGACTGTTTTTCTCCCATCGACCTCCATCAAATAACTTTAATCATTTCTGCAGCTAAGCCTTCAACCTGCCTCTTAGACCCCATCCCAACCAGGCTGCTCAAGGATGTTTTACCTCTAGTTAGTCATTCGTTATTGGATACAATCAATCTGTCTTTATTATCAGGACATGTACCTAAGTCCTTTAAGGTAGCTGTAATTAAACCTCTTCTTAAAAAGCCCACTCTAGACCCAGAGATTTTAGCCAACTATAGACCGATATCAAACCTTCCCTTTGTGTCTAAGATACTTGAGAAAGCTGTAGCTAATCAACTGTGTGACTTTCTCTATAACAATAGTCTATTTGAGGATTTTCAGTCAGGATTTAGAGTGCATCATAGCACAGAGACCGCATTAGTCAAGGTTACAAATGACCTCCTAATGGCATCAGACAAAGGACTAATCTCGGTACTTGTCCTGTTAGATCTTAGTGCTGCATTTGACACCATTGACCATCAAATTCTTTTACAGAGAATGGAACATCAAATTGGCATCAAAGGAACCGCCCTAAGCTGGTTTAAATCGTATTTCTTAGATCGATCTCAGTTTGTTCATGTAAATGATGAATCCTCCATGCATACCAAAGTTTGTCATGGAGTCCCACAAGGTTCTGTACTAGGACCACTTTTATTTAGTTTATATATGCTTCCTTTAGGGAACATTATTAGGAATCACTCTATCAATTTTCATTGTTATGCTGACGACACCCAATTATATTTATCGATCAAGCCTGATGCAACCAATCAGTTAACTAAACTCCAAGCATGCCTTAAGGATATAAAAAATTGGATGACCGACAATTTTCTGATGTTAAATTCAGACAAACTGAAGTTCTTGTAATTGGACCCAAGCACCTCAGAAACTCTCTTTCTAGAGACTTAGTTACCTTAGACGGTATCACCCTGGCCTCCAGCTCCACTGTAAAGAATCTTGGAGTTGTTTTTGATCAGGATTTGTCCTTTAATGTCCACATAAAACAAATTTCGAGGACTGCATTCTTCCACTTACGTAACATCGCTAAAATCAGACGCACTGTTTCTCAAGCAGATGCAGAAAAACTAGTCCACGCATTTGTTACTTCTAGGCTGGACTATTGTAACTCTTTGTTATCAGGCTGCTCTAATAAATCTCTTAGGACTTTACAGTTAATTCAGAATGCTGCTGCACGTGTTCTGACAGGAACCAAGATCAGAGATCACATCTCTCCCATTTTGGCTTCCTTGCATTGGCTCCCTGTTAAATCTAGAATAGAATTTAAAATTATCCTCCTTACTTACAAAGCTCTTCATGGTCAGGCACCATCATATCTAAAAGAGCTCATAGTACCTTACTATCCATCTAGAACACTGCGCTCTCAGGACGCTGGGTTCCTTGTGGTTCCTATAGTCTCCAAAAGTAGATTGGGAGCCAGAGCTTTCAGCTATCAGGCTCCTCTTCTGTGGAACAAACTACCAATCTGGGTTCGGGAGGCAGACACGGTCAACACTTTTAAGAGTAGACTTAAAACCTTCCTTTTTGATAAAGCGTATAGTTAGGGCTGGCTCAGGCCATCCCTTAGTTATGCTGCTATAGGATTAGACTGCCGGGGGACTCCCCAGGGTTATGCCTAGCCAGGCACGGTATTGGTTAAAGATGTAGTCACATCTCCCTTACCGAAAACCCTCCCTCCTACTCTGCCTCTCTCTCTCTGTCTTTCTCTGTCTGTCTTTCTCTGTCTGTCTTTCTCTGTCTGTCTGTCTGTCTGTCTGTCTGTCTGTCTGTCTGTCTGTCTGTCTGTCTGTCTGTCTGTCTCTCTCTCTCTTTCTCTCTTTCTCTGTCTGTCTGTCTGTCTGTCTGTCTGTCTGTCTGTCTCTGGACATGTCTCATTAATGCATGCTGCTGACCAAACTTCCCCGGAGTTTCTGTGCTCTGTCGTCCAGCAGGTTTTTCGTGGATCGTGGCTGCTGCTGTGATCCTGGACGGCGCCCACTACACATATTACTACTGTCATTAATACTACTATATCTACTACTGTGGTCACTTTATCATTCATTGTCATTCTGTAAGTCATTGTAACTGTACAAAATGTTTATGTTGATTGTCCTGTACACGTGACATCCATTGCACGTCTGTCCGTCCTGGGAGAGGGATCCCTCCTCTGTGGCTCTTCCTGAGGTTTCTTCCACATTTTTTCCCTGTTAAAAGGTTTTTTGTGGGCAAGTTTTTCCTCACTCGAACCGAGGGTCTAAGGACAGAGGGTGTCATTCTCTGTACAGATTGTAAAGCCCTCCGAGGCAAATGTACTTTGTGACTTTGGGCTATACAAATAAAATTGAATTGAATTGAATTGAATGTCTCATGGTGCAAATTTTTGTGCAAAATCTAAGACCGAATGTTCAAGCCACTTACAAACTATCAGTCCTTGACTCGAAGTCAACTATAAACAAAATAATGGCTATGCATAGGAACGATGTTTTCTTCGCTGGTAATAATGCTCCCAGCTCAAAACAAATGATGCAGTATGTACAACAACAGGGTGGTCAAAACAATAACAAAAACAGGGATAATTCGAAACGTGGAAATTGTCACAAATGCGGTGCAGCGGGACATTGGGCTAAAGAGTGTAAGAGTGGTCGCCGTCGTCGGAATAAATCCAATAACCAGAACCAACAACAAGCTGCTACATCATTTCCGGCTCTACCCGCTCCACAAGCTACTACGTCATTTCCTGCTCTTCCAGCCCCACCCACACAAGCTGCTTACACGCCAACATATTACAATCAAGCATAGGGAGGCCATGGAGGGGTGGGATCAGAACAACCATTTCATATTCAAGCTGCAACTATTCAACTTTCTAGTAATCCCGCTGAAGACCTGATAATGCCCGTTCAAGTTAATGGAAATACCGTTTAAATTTTGGTAGATAGTGGAGCAACTATCTCTACTGTAAAAACTGCAGAGCATGTATGCACACCTACATCCAACTTCATCACCACTGTAGGCGTTTTCGGGGTTCCCATTGCGGAACCGTTATCTCAGAGGACTAAAATGACTGTTAAAGTCTCTGAAGTGATGCATTCTTTTCTGATATCTGATAAAAGCCCAATTAATCTCATGGGGAGGGATCTGCTTTGTACACTGCATGCTACTATTCAGTGCACCCCGGATGGATTGTTTTTGACCCTCCCTGATGAAAAAGCTGCTCTAGCATTTCAGTTTTTGCAGAGTACGGAAGACACTTTGTATTGCTGGGAATTGATAGGTTTTAATATGCTTCCCAGTTTCACTGTTTCAGATATTCAGAAAATCGCCAAAATATCTCCAGCATGTGCAACATTGATGTCTACAATGAGGCCTCTTTTGCATTGTCATTGTACTGCAGCATTTAACCCTTCTGAGCAGTATAAACAATTGGTTTCCAGGTTTTTAAATAAATAAGAGGGGTAGTGAACAGCAGAGGTTGTTTAATGTTGAAAATTCATATCCACATATCGTGGGGGCCGTCACACCTGGCTGTGAGCAGAAACACCTTGGACACATGGTGGCTCAGTGCCAGGCATTGAGAGAAGCTGTACCAGCTTCTCAACACCAAACAGTAACATATTTAGGGGAGGAACTGTATATGTTGTCTTTAGATGAACATATGCAATTACAGATGTCTACATTTGTTACTTATCAGCCGCCTCTTCCCGCTCAGTATGGACCTCCTTCTGAATTGTCTGAGGTTCCACCTATTTTGTGGGCTAAACATAAAAATCATGTGGGTTTTGTAAATTCGGCTCCGCCACATAAAGTCACACTTAAGCCTAATGCTAAGCTACCTATGATTAGACAATACAATTTGCCTCACAGAGCTGTAGTAGGAATTGAAAGTGTCATTTAGTCTCTATTGGATCAAGATGTGCTAGTTCAAACCACTAGCCCATGTGACACTCCCATTTTAACAATCCCCAAAGCAAATCGCCCTGATGAATGGCGGTTCGTGCAGGACCTGCAAGCTATTAATAATATAGTGGTACCTGCAGCTCCAATTGTGCCTGACACCAATTCGATTTTAGCTTCTTTACCACCTAACTCCACGCACTACACGGTCGTTGATCTGAGTTCTGCATTTTTCTCGATACCGTTGCATCCAGATATCTGTTTGCATTTACATTCAAGGGTAAGCAATACACTTGGCAACGGTTGCCGCAGGGTTTTGTCGAGAGTCCCACCGTGTATGCAGCGGCGGTAAAAAGAGATCTAGATGGGCTCCACCTGCCAGGTGGCTCCACTCTCTTGCAGTACGCTGATGACCTCCTAATAGCTTCTTCATCAAAAGAAGCTTGCCACACAGACAGACTCTATCTTGCTGCTACAGAGACTGGCCGAGTGTGGTCACAGAGCGTCGCTGGCAAAGTTGCAATTCTGTCGACCGGAGGTGACATACTTGGGTCATGTTCTGAAGGATGGACAACACCTTTTGTCACCGGAGAGGGTGAAACTGCTAGTAAGCATGCCTCTCCCCACAACCAAGAAACAGATGCTCTCTTTTCTGGGGATGGCTAATTATTGCAGACACTGGATTTTTGAATATGCAACTATGGACTCTGTTTTTCGAGCCGCCGCACTGCAATCAGCTCCACCCATGGTACAGTGGACTGAGGAAATGCACAAAGCCTTTCAACATCTGAAAAATGCTCTCACAATGGCTCCAGTGTTGGGTTTGATTTTCGAGCCGCCGCACTGCAATCAGCTCCACCCATGGTACAGTGGACTGAGGAAATGCACAAAGCCTTTCAACATCTGAAAAATGCTCTCACAATGGCTCCAGTGTTGGGTTTGTCTGACTATCATCAGCCGTTCCATCTACATGTGCATGAGAGAGATGGCTTCGCCACTGGCATTCTGGTACAGAAACATGGTTCTCATTATCATACATACATATAGTACACACACACAGACACACAGACACACACACACAGACACACACACATATGTGTGTGTGTATGGCGGCGCCGTTTACGTACGATTCAGTGCTGAATGCTGCGTCTATGTATATATGTCTATGGTCGGGACTAGATTCTGCTGCGGTAAGTAGAAAATAACGTTATAAAAATTATAAAGGTATACATTTTACAATTACGTTACAGTTTTACCCTTCACATTTACTCCACTCATCCACTTTAGCTAATGTTAGATGACTTTGCAGGTTTGGCGCTACAACATGGTTAGAAATGTTTTCTTGTGCTTTTCTCCTGCGACTAATTCAAAACGTTGTTGATTTTTATCATGTGCTCTATGAATGTGGATATATTGAAAGCAACAGTAACGTGCTAGAAGGGTGCTAATACACATGAAGCAAGCAGGTGAGTGCAGCTCTGTGTGGATGAGAGGGAGGCCTGGTTAGCTAGGTGTGCTGAGCACGCTCTGTAAAAAAAGAAAATCATCGTGTTTTATTGATTTGACATGTGTTGTGGTGATTCAAACCACCCCGAATTCTGTAGACCTGATGTAGAGAAGAGAGATGTTTAGTTTAAAGAAGACAAAGACGAGTACTTCAGTTTCACCTGTTGCAAGAGGGAGAAGGCAGCTTTCAGTTCTTACAGACCCCGCGGTCTGTACACCTTCACGCTCTGCTGAGTTCTGGGGCTCTCTGGCTCCGGCTCGTTTTATTAATTCACACAAACGGAAATACATCACACAGTCTAGGGCGTTTACATATTTGTTATTATCTTCATACAGGGTTATCTGCTGGGTGCAGCCGTTGCCTGGGTGTGGGTGTGGGTGTGTGTGTGTGCTCTTTTCTCAGGCCATCCTGACCTTGGTAGTATCAACATGTGGATTCAGATGTTTTGTAACAGTTTCTAGTACACCCTGTGCCCTGGTGCGGTCTCTTGTTATGCTCACACACAGACCTCAGCACTCAGACACAAGCTGCAACTTCTGCAAAAACACTCTGGTTATAAAACATTCTTAAAAGCAATAGTTCAACATAATCACACAGTTTAATATCTTTAAATGATTATTAGGCACTTCAGATAATATAATCCACACATGATTTAGGTGAGAACTGTTTTGAATCTGTGAATGAAGGATATAGGAGAAAGTGTATTCATCATAGCCAAGGCTAGCTAAGCTGGAGTAGCTTTAAGGTGGTAAATGGTTGAATAATGACATTTAAGTTACTGTTTGCCCTATTGTTTGTCATTTCCACATATTGAATTTAGCCTGTGTCACTTTTGACAGCTGAAAGACTGAAAACCTGGTCTAGACTGATCTAACTTTACCTATCCATGACATGTGATGTTTTTTGTGCCTTCCAGGATCAACCAAAAGGGCCTTAACATGGAGGAATTGGATGATGTTACTGTTTCAGTTCTAAATGGTATGTTTAGGTGTTGTCGCATATGCTAAATAATATTGATGTGTATTACCATTTAACTGAATTATTGATTATGCTTTTTTTTCTACTTAGATTTATTCATAGATAATAGATGAAATAACAGGCATTGCAATTTACTTTGTCAAGTTGATTAGTGTTAAGTATGTGTACATGTATGCGATTGCCCTACCTGTGTCTCGTTTCCTCATGTATCTGACCTCAGTGTTTTCCCGGTTTTGTCCTTTGTTGGTTCGTCTGTGTCCATGCTGTGAGTTCCTGTGGTGCCTCTGTGAGTTAATAAACTCTTTTTTTGTTTTACTGCACTAGTTTTCAGGGTCCAGTTCCCTGAACTGTAACATGTTGTTTCTAATTGTGTCTGTCATTAACCTTGTAATAATTATGTTTTCTTTCTGAGGATGAGAATGCCACTTTACCAGACAAAGCTGGCCCAGGTGAAACAGGAACTGTGTCATCACTTCAAAGATCACCTCCAGTATCCCCCCGCACATCCACTCCTGTGGTGAAGAAAACCCTACAGCTTCCTAGTCCTCCACAATATGTGATCTACACAGACACTGAGTTGGAACTAGCTCGTAAGCACCATTTTGAGATGGCCTGCACTGGTAGAGAGGGGGAATCTGCCATGTCCAAAGAGCTGAGATGCAGGCTGGTGAGGAACACTGTTACCAGCATGATTTCAATCTTGAGAGCAAGTCACCAAGGAGAGGAGCTCCGGTACCCTTCAAAGCATGAGGTCACCGCAATGGCTAAGAGACTAGTGGAGTATTATACCATGCTACAGGATTAAGATGAACCCATCAAACATGTCAGTGATGACAATTCTAGCCATATTATTTTCTTGAAAAGTTGTGTGATATTCAAATATTTTTCAATAAGTGACTTTCTTCACCACAGATGAGCATGTACAGTTATCTTCAGAAGAGAATTCTGAATGTGAAGACCCCACAGAAGAGGCAGGGGCCCAGACCAGAGAGAAGCAGTTCAACCAAAAGACGTCACAATGACTTCTCTCCAAGTGACCAGGGAGAAGATTATGATGCAGACTCAAGTGGTGGATCAACAATTCTTTTGCCATCATATATATATATATATATATATATATATATATATATATATATATATATATATATATATATATATATATATATAGCAAGAAACATATGGCATAACAGTTATTAAAACATGTAACACACATGCACAAAATGTTGATATCATTTCAGTGACAGAATCTGTTTGGTGACTGGGTTAAGACGGGTACTGTGGTCATTTACATTGTTTTCTCTGGTTTCAAACTGGAGAGTGATTAACAGTAGCCTCAGTCTGTTAAAATCAAAGGCCCGTCCAAATCTCAAGACCGCGAATATCAACCCAGTCTGTTGGGTCAACATATTTAACCCAACCTTGGGTAAAAACAACCCAATCAGGTCAAAATCCACAGCTACCCAGCAGATGGGTTATGAAAATAACCCAGCATTTTTTAGTGTGTATGCGTTACAGGAGACTACTTTGGTGATTGAGTCCATCATTGCCGAGTTCAGGGGACCAGCAGGCCTTGACATCGATGGAATCCACCTGTTCAAGTCGACAGAGGCAGTTGATGCTCACTGGACAACTGCGAGCAAGCATCTCTGTTGCATGCAGGTGGGTTAATGTCTTTGCAGTCATCGTGTTTCATTATAAAACCGTTCAAACTTGTATAGCAACATTTTAAAGGACGCAATAATAAATAAGGACCTTGTAATATGTTGTGCTTTACAGGATCCCCCTGGCGTACAGCTGTATGTTTCTGTGAAGGTGGTGGTGCTGAATGGCGTTTGGCTGAACAAGTACAGGTGCCTGCGAGGCAGTAATTATCTGGAGGGGTTGCACGCACACCTGTTCAATGCCATTCCTTCACAGAGATGTGGGATTATGCCATTCCAAGTAAGTAATTAAAATATAATATTTATACATATAAAGCTTTCTTAGAGACACAGGTCGATATAACACATCATACATTATAATAATAAAAAAACACTTTGATATAGCATAGTTTCAATGATACGTTTTATTTCACAGCTTTAGTCATCACTTCTACACTGCAAAAATTAACTATCTAACCAAGTCTTCCAATCTTGTATGTAGCCAAAAAGTCTTTTTGATCTTGTTTTGAGAGCAATATACTATGCAAGCACAGAATGTGTAAGATTATTATTCTTGTCTTAGAATATTTGTCTTTTTATTTCTTAGTCAGTAAGTAGATCCTAAAACTATATATTTTTCACAGATAGTAAGCCGAATTATGTCAGATACTTTTTCATGACCACTTCCTAGCTTAGAAAACCTGTTTCAAGACCTCCAAGTAAGCGTTCACACACACTCTGATCACAGTTGTAACATGTTTATTCACATTCATTTTAATGTCTAAGTACAGGAACATCACCAAGATAATATTTTGTCAGAACATACGTGGTGTTTTTGAAACTGACAGGGTAATATGATGTATGATCCACTAGCTTTTTAGCATCGATCAACTCTGTTGCTTGAGCAAGATAGGGCAGGGTTTGTCACGTACATCTACTGGTGACAAAGGAAAACTCTGCATGGCTGAATTGAACATGTCCAACTCCATCTGTCCTGACAAAACAAGGTATTTTAACACACACTTTATTTCCATGGGTGCAACACCCTCAAGAATGATGTGCATTATGTCCTGTGGAGTTTGCCGAATGAGGTCAAAGGCTGGAAAATCAACCAGCTTGCTCCTTCTGTTTATACCATAGGTGGTTTTGAGGGCTGATTTCAAGAAGTCTGTGCTGGCCTTTTCTATTTCACGGCACTGTTGAATATGTTTTTCCATTGTCCTTTTTGTAAAGCTCTCTTCATTAAAATTAATTTGCATTTCCTCAAAGGTACATTCACAATGCCTACACTTACTGTATGCAAAACCAACTCCTTCCTTGAAACCAGCAAGCTCATGCTGCGCAAGTGTGTCACCACACACTGAAATTACAGCACCAAATATCTCAAATCCATCTGTGTTTGGATTGTGACACCATTATACAGCAACTTTAAGTCTTCATTAATTCTTTGTAATACAAAATTAACACCACACTTGTCAATATCATCAACTTTTGCTATAGCAAGGAGCCTGATTGCAGTCAGCTTTGACCTAAACTTGGGGTTTATGTTTCCTAAAGTATAATAAACCATCAGTAATTTATTTACTGAAGCATGTGACCGAGAGGATTGCAGATCTCTATTTCATTAGTGTATAAAATGATCTGTAAAGCAGAAGGTTACACTGAAAACAGTGGGTGGGATTTGAAAATGCTCCCATCAACAATATCATACAAAAATCCATCTTTGTGGCAACTCTGTGGCATGGTGCGGATCATATCAAAAATCCTAGAATTGGACAACAGCTGTTCAAGACTCTTAACCAGGGATATATAGTAAAAACTTCTGTTTTTAATTCCAAAAACTCTTGATTGTCCTTTCTTAACTTGACAAACCCTCTGAGACATAACTACCTCCTCTGGATTAACTGGGTTAAAAAGCCTCTGGATGGTGCTGTCTTGCATATATGTGGTGGCCATGAAGGAGAAGGGATCTTGCAAATTGTCTAATGTTGTCAGTACTTCCTCTTGTAGCTGCTCCATGCTGTCTGAATGTCTTTCAAAGATCCTCTTCATTGTGTCCCTCAAGGTGCTCAGAAGAGTAGTTTGATATTGCTGGACTTCAGAAACACTGTTGTTGACGCTCCTCTGAAACACAGTCAAGAATGAAGTGTAAGATACATGATGCCATTGTTAAGACTCATTTGAAGATGGATCATACCAAAATGGTTACTGTCCTTGAACAATGTGGAGCATTTGCATATTCAAAATGACATCAAAATATGTCTCCCTTGTTGCTTGTAGTTACTGGAAAATGCTAACACTAATACTAATTGCATCCTAATAGCACCAGCATTACAACAATTAAAGCTAACATTAAGTTTTGAAAAATATTGAAATTAAGGATAAATATGGGGCTGTTGTTACTCTGGCAGTGGAAATATGATGTGATAAAAATGGTCTCCTACTAAGCAGTTTACTGACCAAACACTCTATAGTGAAACATTTAAGAATATAGAGCACCCTCTCACACACACACTAATATATCTGGGAAACAAACAGGCACCAAAAACAACGTATGTAACTTTTAAAGTGATGATTATGATTGTTTACTCCTTACGTAAGCACCAAACCAACGTATGTATTTTTATAATGCTGATTGTTTACAGCTACTAATGTGTGTAACACTGTTACTGTGATAAATATTGAAATATTTATATTTAACATTTAATCTGTGTCTATAATAACCAGATCCTGAAATGTAGATGTGACATGAGGGTTTCTGAATAAAGAGCACTAACGTGTACATTACACATGAACATATATACATACATATAGTACACACACACAGACACACAGACATATATATATATGTGTGTGTGTGTGTGTGTGTGTGTGTATATATATATATATATATATATATATATATATATATATATATATATATATATATATATATATATATTATAGACACAGATTAAATGTTAAATATAAATATTTCAATATTTATCATCACAGTAACAGTGTTACACACATTAGTAGCTGGTAGCTGTAAACACTCAGCATTAGAGAAATACATAAGTTGGTTTGGTGCTTACATAAGAAGTAAACATTTATAATCATCACTTTAAAAGTTACATACGTTGTTTTTGGTGACTGTTTGTTTCCCAGATATATTAGTGTGTGTGTGTGAATGGGTGTGTAAGAGGCATTAACTTAAAGGCGCTTTATGAAGTTCAGTCCATTTCCTTGTATTAGTTTACCGGCAGATCTGCCCGAAACAATATGGCGGCGCCGTTTACGTACGATTCAGCGCTGAATGCTGCGTCTAAGTATATATGTCTATGGTCGGGACTAGATTCTGCTGCGGTAAGTAGAAAATAACGTTATAAAAATTATAAAGTTATACATTTTACAACTACGTTACAGTTTTACCCTTCACATTTACTCCACTCATCGCGAAAACTGCGGCCGTATCAATGAATAAATCGGCCTCTTCAATCTGAAATCCAGCTCGCTAATTTAGCTAATGTTAGATGACTTTGCAGGTTTGGCGCTACAACATGGTTAGAAATGTTTTCTTGTGCTTTTCTCCTGCGACTAATTAAAAACGTTGTTGATTTTTATCATGTGCTCTATGAATGTGGATATATTGAAAGCAACAGTAACGTGCTAGAAGGGTGCTAATACACATGAAGCTAGCAGGTGAGCGCAGCTCTGTGTGGATGAGAGGGAGGCCTGGCTAGCTATGTGTGCTGAGCACGCTCTGTAAAAAAAGAAAATCATCGTGTTTTATTGATTTGACATGTGTTGTGGTGATTCAAACCACCCCGAATTCTGTAGACCTGATGTAGAGAAGAGAGATGTTCAGTTTAAAGAAGACAAAGACGAGTACTTCAGTTTCACCTGTTGCAAGAGGGAGAAGGCAGCTTTCAGTTCTTACAGACCCCGCGGTCTGTACACCTTCACGCTCTGCTGAGTTCTGGGGCTCTCTGGCTCCGGCTCGTTTTATTAATTCACACAAACGGACATACATCACACAGTCTAGGGCGTTTACATATTTGTTATTATCTTCATACAGGGTTATCTGCTGGGTGCAGCCGTTGCCTGGGTGTGGGTGTGTGTGTGTGCTCTTTTCTCAGGCCATCCTGACCTTGGTAGTATCAACATGTGGATTCAGATGTTTTGTAACAGTTTCTAGTACACCCTGTGCCCTGGTGCGATCTCTTGTTATGCTCACACACAGACCTCAGCACTCAGACACAAGCTGCAACTTCTGGAAAAACACTCTGGTTATACAACATTCTTAAAAGCAATAGTTCAACATAATCACACAGTTTACTATCTTTAAATGATTATTAGGCACTTCAGATAATATAATCCACACATAATTTAGGTTAGAACTGTTTTGAATCTGTGAATGAAGGATATAGGAGAAAGTGTATTCATCATAGCCAAGGCTAGCTAAGCTGGAGTAGCTTTAAGGTGGTAAATGGTTGAATAATGACATTTAAGTTACTGTTTGCCCTATTGTTTGTCATTTCCACATATTAAATTTAGCCTGTGTCACTTTTGACAGCTGAAAGACTGAAAACCTGGTCTAGACTGATCTAACTTTACCTATCCATGACTTGTGATGTTTTTTGTGCCTTCCAGGATCAACCAAAAGGGCCTTAACATGGAGGAATTGGATGATGTTACTGTTTCAGTTCTAAATGGTATGTTTAGGTGTTGTCGCATATGCTAAATAATATTGATGTGTATTACCATTTAACTGAATTATTGATTATGCTTTTTTTTCCTACTTAGATTTATTCATAGATAATAGATGAAATAACAGGCATTGCAATTTACTTTGTCAAGTTGATTAGTGTTAAGTATGTGTACATGTATGTGATTGCCCTACCTGTGTCTTGTTTCCTCATGTATCTGACCTCAGTGTTTTCCCGGTTTTGTCCTTTGTTGGTTCGTCTGTGTCCATGCTGTGAGTTCCTGTGGTGCCTCTGTGAGTTAATAAACTCTTTTTTTGTTTTACTGCACTAGTTTTCAGGGTCCAGTTCCCTGAACTGTAACATGTTGTTTCTAATTGTGTCTGTCATTAACCTTGTAATAATTATGTTTTCTTTCTGAGGATGAGAATGCCACTTTACCAGACAAAGCTGGCCCAGGTGAAACAGGAACTGTGTCATCACTTCAAAGATCACCTCCAGTATCCCCCCGCACATCCACTCCTGTGGTGAAGAAAACCCTACATCTTCCTAGTCCTCCACAATATGTGATCTACACAGACACTGAGTTGGAACTAGCTCGTAAGCACCATTTTGAGATGGCCTGCACTGGTAGAGAGGGGGGATCTGCCATGTCCAAAGAGCTGAGATGCAGGCTGGTGAGGAACACTGTTACCAGCATGATTTCAATCTTGAGAGCAAGTCACCAAGGAAAGGAGCTCCGGTACCCTTCAAAGCATGAGGTCACTGCAATGGCTAAGAGACTAGTGGAGTATTATCCCATGCTACAGGATGAAGATGAATCCATCAAACATGTCAGTGATGACAATTCTAGCCATATTATTTTCTTGAAAAGTTGTGTGATATTCAAATATTTTTCAATAAGTGACTTTCTTCACCACAGATGAGCATGTACAGTTATCTTCAGAAGAGAATTCTGAATGTAAAGACCCCACAGAAGAAGCAGGGGCCCAGACCAGAGAGAAGCAGTTCAACCAAAAGACGTCACACTGACTTCTCTCCAAGTGACCAGGTAGAAGATTATGATGCAGACTCAAGTGGTGGATCAACAATTCTTTTACTAGCTGGGAGCAGTTCTGAAGAAGACAGCTCAGGTGAGTGAAAGTAATTTTGGCAATAATGATGGACACGAAGGCTAGGTAATACTATCAAAAAATTATGAGACCACTCTCACAAATGTTACCTAAATCAGCATCTCTACATCTATGGCAGCCAGTCCATTCCAGTGTTTGTTAGATTCCAACACAAGCCTCATTCTACTTAATGAGACATTGATCAGGTGATCACCTGAACCAAATCTTATTTTATGAGGAAGATTACAAAAAACATCGCTGTGTTTAAAGATTGAGATTATCCCACCAATAATGATTTCTAAACTCTTCCTAAGTTAAAATGTTAGTGCTTTGTTGTTTAAAAATGAATAGGAACATGTTTTCTTTGAATTAGTCAAGGTCTGAATACACTGCATCTTTTTTTGTTATTTTTACCAGTTGTCAATTTCTACAAATAAATGCTCTAAATGGCAATATTTTAATTTGAAATTTGGAGGAAATGTTGTCATCACTTGAAAAAAAAATACCTATAAATAGTAAAACCAGAAAAACTGATAATTTTGTAGTAGTCTAAGATGTACATAATGGTGTTAAAAAATCTCAGTTCACTTGCCCAAGCAGTTTTTCAGTTTTTTAGTATACCCTGAAGAAACTTCTGTTTTTTGTTTTCTTCTCCAGCCAACAGAAGAGCCGGCCATCTACCTTCAGGAGAGAACACTCTTCAGCCCTGTTTTGGTCTTTGATGGGTCCCGCTGTCTTCTGGCAATTGGAAACACTCCTGTCACTACATTTGCCAAAGAAGAACTTGGTGAAGGTTTGCTGTATCTGATGGGTTATTACTACACCCTGCATTTCACCTATTATAGAGGGGGCGTCTCTTCTCTCTGTCATTCAGACAGAAGTCTTACAGGACAGTATCCACGAGCGAGACACCACAGGCTCGTACAAAAGAGCCATGGCAGAGTGAAATGCTTTCATTAAGAAATAGAGCTGTTCAGGCTTGGAGGGGGATGTACAAAACTCAAGCCCCTGTGTTTTTTTGAAGTTTTACACATACTGAAGACTTGCTGTCTATTTTTGTTTGTATTTTTTTGTCTCATATTTAAAATGTTATCAAAGATAATGAGGTTATAGCCTCTGTTACCTCTAAGTGTTTCAGAGGTACTTTTTTATGTTTGTTTTTGCAAACATTATGTTATAATGATTGTACTTACTGTAGGGAATCCAGCTATTCTGCAAGCACTTGAAAGAAATGTTGTTGACAATATTCTCTGTGTATGATTTTAAATGTATTGATTTAAGATAAAAGCTAATCATAACTCTTGAATTAAGAAGAATCATCTTGTTAAGTTGCTCTTGATTTAGGTTTTTTTCACTCAATTTAAGTAAGAAACAAAAATTGATATAAGAATTGAAAAGCTAGTTATTTTATTTTAAGATATTTCTCACTTGCTTATTTTTTCTTGTTTTAAGAAATCTTACCAAGTGTGATTATCTTACTGCACTGACAGAATTTTTCACTTAATTTTAGTCTATATCTGCTCAAACCAAGTATTTATTTCTTATATTAAGACTACCAGTTTTTGCAGTGTAAGCACATTCAATAACAGATCAGTGACCGACTCAACGCTGTGTCCATGAGCAAGGTGCAGAGACTGCTGCAGCAGGGCCATGACGAGTGGTACGTGGAGCGACGTGACCTGTACCACACTCTCTTGTACGAGGCCCACACAGCTGGATCCGCATCATCTCAAAAAGGCATCCTGTCCTTTGCGAGAGCAGCTGCCACTTACACCCCTCTTATTGCCCCGTCTCCCCTTCCGTCGGCACGTGTTCTGAGGCGTGCTCACCTGATCATGGAGATCGAAAAGATGCCCATGTACAGACACCAACTCCTCAGCGTGACTGGAGAAATCCTGTGCATTGATGGTACTAGAAAAGTATGTATAAAGTACTTGTGATCATATGGAACAGACAGACTATTAATAAACACCATGAATGTTCTGCTTTGTTTTCATAGGCCCTCAAGAAGATATATGGCGATGGCCAGGGCACCATGCAGTACGTCACCAGTGTGCTGAACGAGTGGGGCCAGTTTGTGACGACAGCAGTGGTGGTGGCAGCAGCAGCTGAGTCTGAGGGGTGCTACGCGTGCATGGCGAGAGGTCTCATTGCCAGGTTTCGACGTGCCAATGCTCCTGGCGTACAGCTGTATGTTTCTGTGAAGGTGGTGGTGCTGAATGGCGTTTGGCTGAACAAGTACAGGTGCCGGCGAGGCAGTAATTATTTGGAGGGGTTGCACGCACACGTGTTCAATGCGTTTGGCGAGGTGATCACCTGAACCAAATCTTATTTTATGAGGAAGATTACAAAAACCATCGCTGTGATTAAAGATTGAGATTATCCCACCAATAATGATTTCTAAACTCTTCCTAAGTTAAAATGTTAGTGCTTTGTTGTTTAAAAATGAATAGGAACATGTTTTCTTTGAATTAGTCAAGGTCTGAATACACTGCATCTTTTTTTGTTATTTTTACCAGTTGTCAATTTCTACAAATAAATGCTCTAAATGGCAATATTTTAATTTGAAATTTGGAGGAAATGTTGTCATCACTTGAAAAAAAAATACCTATAAATAGTAAAACCAGAAAAACTGATAATTTTGTAGTAGTCTAAGATGTACATAATGGTGTTAAAAAATCTCAGTTCACTTGCCCAAGCAGTTTTTTAGTTTTTTAGTATACCCTGAAGAAACTTCTGTTTTTTGTTTTCTTCTCCAGCCAACAGAAGAGCCGGCCATCTACCTTCAGGAGAGAACACTCTTCAGCCCCGTTTTGGTCTTTGATGGGTCCCGCTGTCTTCTGGCAATTGGAAACACTCCTGTCACTACATTTGCCAAAGAAGAACTTGGTGAAGGTTTGCTGTATCTGATGGGTTATTACTACACCCTGCATTTCACCTATTATGGGGGGGCGTCTCTTCTCTCTGTCATTCAGACAGAAGTCTTACAGGACAGTATCCACGAGCGAGACACCACAGGCTCGTACAAAAGAGCCATGGCAGAGTGAAATGCTTTCATTAAGAAATAGAGCTGTTCAGGCTTGGAGGGGGGTGTACAAAACTCAAGCCCCTGTGTTTTTTTGAAGTTTTACACATACTGAAGACTTGCTGTCTATTTTTGTTTGTATTTTTTTGTCTCATATTTAAAATGTTATCAAAGATAATGAGGTTATAGCCTCTGTTACCTCTGAGTGTTTCAGAGGTACTTTTTTATGTTTGTTTTTGCAAACATTATGTTATAATGATTGTAATTACTGTAAGGAATCCAGCTATTCTGCAAGCACTTGAAAGAAATGTTGTTGACAATATTCTCTGTGTATGATTTTAAATGTATTGATTTAAGATAAAAGCTAATCATAACTCTTGAATTAAGAAGAATCATCTTGTTAAGTTGCTCTTGATTTAGGTTTTTTTCACTCAATTTAAGTAAGAAACAAAAATTGATATAAGAATTGAAAAGCTAGTTATTTTATTTTAAGATATTTCTCACTTGCTTATTTTTTCTTGTTTTAAGAAATCTTACCAAGTGTGATTATCTTACTGCACTGACAGAATTTTTCACTTAATTTTAGTCTATATCTGCTCAAACCAAGTATTTATTTCTTATATTAAGACTACCAGTTTTTGCAGTGTAAGCACATTCAATAACAGATCAGTGACCGACTCAACGCTGTGTCCATGAGCAAGGTGCAGAGACTGCTGCAGCAGGGCCACGACGAGTGGTACGTGGAGCGACGTGACCTGTACCACACTCTCTTGTACGAGGCCCACACAGCTGGATCCGCATCATCTCAAAAAGGCATCCTGTCCTTTGCGAGAGCAGCTGCCACTTACACCCCTCTTATTGCCCCGTCTCCCCTTCCGTCGGCACGTGTTCTGAGGCGTGCTCACCTGATCATGGAGATCGAAAAGATGCCCATGTACAGACACCAACTCCTCAGCGTGACTGGAGAAATCCTGTGCATTGATGGTACTAGAAAAGTATGTATAAAGTACTTGTGATCATATGGAACAGACAGACTATTAATAAACACCATGAATGTTCTGCTTTGTTTTCATAGGCCCTCAAGAAGATATATGGCGATGGCCAGGGCACCATGCAGTACGTCACCAGTGTGCTGAACGAGTTGGGCCAGTTTGTGACGACAGCAGTGGTGGTGGCAGCAGCAGCTGAGTCTGAGGGGTGCTACGCGTGCATGGTGAGAGGTCTCATTGCCAGGTTTCGACGTGCCAATGCTCCTGGCGTACAGCTGTATGTTTTTGTGAAGGTGGTGGTGCTGAATGGCGTTTGGCTGAACAAGTACAGGTGCCGGCGAGGCAGTAATTATTTGGAGGGGTTGCACGCACACCTGTTCAATGCGTTTGGCGAGGTGATCACCTGAACCAAATCTTATTTTATGAGGAAGATTACAAAAACCATCGCTGTGATTAAAGATTGAGATTATCCCACCAATAATGATTTCTAAACTCTTCCTAAGTTAAAATGTTAGTGCTTTGTTGTTTAAAAATGAATAGGAACATGTTTTCTTTGAATTAGTCAAGGTCTGAATACACTGCATCTTTTTTTGTTATTTTTACCAGTTGTCAATTTCTACAAATAAATGCTCTAAATGGCAATATTTTAATTTGAAATTTGGAGGAAATGTTGTCATCACTTGAAAAAAAAATACCTATAAATAGTAAAACCAGAAAAACTGATAATTTTGTAGTAGTCTAAGATGTACATAATGGTGTTAAAAAATCTCAGTTCACTTGCCCAAGCAGTTTTTCAGTTTTTTAGTATACCCTGAAGAAACTTCTGTTTTTTGTTTTCTTCTCCAGCCAACAGAAGAGCCGGCCATCTACCTTCAGGAGAGAACACTCTTCAGCCCTGTTTTGGTCTTTGATGGGTCCCGCTGTCTTCTGGCAATTGGAAACACTCCTGTCACTACATTTGCCAAAGAAGAACTTGGTGAAGGTTTGCTGTATCTGATGGGTTATTACTACACCCTGCATTTCACCTATTATAGGGGGGGCGTCTCTTCTCTCTGTCATTCAGACAGAAGTCTTACAGGACAGTATCCACGAGCGAGACACCACAGGCTCGTACAAAAGAGCCATGGCAGAGTGAAATGCTTTCATTAAGAAATAGAGCTGTTCAGGCTTGGAGGGGGGTGTACAAAACTCAAGCCCCTGTGTTTTTTTGAAGTTTTACACATACTGAAGACTTGCTGTCTATTTTTGTTTGTATTTTTTTGTCTCATATTTAAAATGTTATCAAAGATAATGAGGTTATAGCCTCTGTTACCTCTGAGTGTTTCAGAGGTACTTTTTTATGTTTGTTTTTGCAAACATTATGTTATAATGATTGTAATTACTGTAAGGAATCCAGCTATTCTGCAAGCACTTGAAAGAAATGTTGTTGACAATATTCTCTGTGTATGATTTTAAATGTATTGATTTAAGAAAAAAGCTAATCATAACTCTTGAATTAAGAAGAATCATCTTGTTAAGTTGCTCTTGATTTAGGTTTTTTTCACTCAATTTAAGTAAGAAACAAAAATTAATATAAGAATTGAAAAGCTAGTTATTTTATTTTAAGATATTTCTCACTTGCTTATTTTTTCTTGTTTTAAGAAATCTTACCAAGTGTGATTATCTTACTGCACTGACAGAATTTTTCACTTAATTTTAGTCTATATCTGCTCAAACCAAGTATTTATTTCTTATATTAAGACTACCAGTTTTTGCAGTGTAAGCACATTCAATAACAGATCAGTGACCGACTCAACGCTGTGTCCATGAGCAAGGTGCAGAGACTGCTGCAGCAGGGCCACGACGAGTGGTACGTGGAGCGACGTGACCTGTACCACACTCTCTTGTACGAGGCCCACACAGCTGGATCCGCATCATCTCAAAAAGGCATCCTGTCCTTTGCGAGAGCAGCTGCCACTTACACCCCTCTTATTGCCCCGTCTCCCCTTCCGTCGGCACGTGTTCTGAGGCGTGCTCACCTGATCATGGAGATCGAAAAGATGCCCATGTACAGACACCAACTCCTCAGCGTGACTGGAGAAATCCTGTGCATTGATGGTACTAGAAAAGTATGTATAAAGTACTTGTGATCATATGGAACAGACAGACTATTAATAAACACCATGAATGTTCTGCTTTATTTTCATAGGCCCTCAAGAAGATATATGGCGATGGCCAGGGCACCATGCAGTACGTCACCAGTGTGCTGAACGAGTGGGGCCAGTTTGTGACGACAGCAGTGGTGGTGGCAGCAGCAGCTGAGTCTGAGGGGTGCTACGCGTGCATGGCGAGAGGTCTCATTGCCAGGTTTCGACGTGCCAATGCTCCTGGCGTACAGCTGTATGTTTCTGTGAAGGTGGTGGTGCTGAATGGCGTTTGGCTGAACGAGTACAGGTGCCGGCGAGGCAGTAATTATTTGGAGGGGTTGCACGCACACCTGTTCAATGCGTTTGGCGAGGTGATCACCTGAACCAAATCTTATTTTATGAGGAAGATTACAAAAACCTTCGCTGTGATTAAAGATTGAGATTATCCCACCAATAATGATTTCTAAACTCTTCCTAAGTTAAAATGTTAGTGCTTTGTTGTTTAAAAATGAATAGGAACATGTTTTCTTTGAATTAGTCAAGGTCTGAATACACTGCATCTTTTTTTGTTATTTTTACCAGTTGTCAATTTCTACAAATAAATGCTCTAAATGGCAATATTTTAATTTGAAATTTGGAGGAAATGTTGTCATCACTTGAAAAAAAAATACCTATAAATAGTAAAACCAGAAAAACTGATAATTTTGTAGTAGTCTAAGATGTACATAATGGTGTTAAAAAATCTCAGTTCACTTGCCCAAGCAGTTTTGCAGTTTTTTAGTATACCCTGAAGAAACTTCTGTTTTTTGTTTTCTTCTCCAGCCAACAGAAGAGCCGGCCATCTACCTTCAGGAGAGAACACTCTTCAGCCCTGTTTTGGTCTTTGATGGGTCCCGCTGTCTTCTGGCAATTGGAAACACTCCTGTCACTACATTTGCCAAAGAAGAACTTGGTGAAGGTTTGCTGTATCTGATGGGTTATTACTACACCCTGCATTTCACCTATTATAGGGGGGGCGTCTCTTCTCTCTGTCATTCAGACAGAAGTCTTACAGGACAGTATCCACGAGCGAGACACCACAGGCTCGTACAAAAGAGCCATGGCAGAGTGAAATGCTTTCATTAAGAAATAGAGCTGTTCAGGCTTGGAGGGGGGTGTACAAAACTCAAGCCCCTGTGTTTTTTTGAAGTTTTACACATACTGAAGACTTGCTGTCTATTTTTGTTTGTATTTTTTTGTCTCATATTTAAAATGTTATCAAAGATAATGAGGTTATAGCCTCTGTTACCTCTGAGTGTTTCAGAGGTACTTTTTTATGTTTGTTTTTGCAAACATTATGTTATAATGATTGTAATTACTGTAAGGAATCCAGCTATTCTGCAAGCACTTGAAAGAAATGTTGTTGACAATATTCTCTGTGTATGATTTTAAATGTATTGATTTAAGAAAAAAGCTAATCATAACTCTTGAATTAAGAAGAATCATCTTGTTAAGTTGCTCTTGATTTAGGTTTTTTTCACTCAATTTAAGTAAGAAACAAAAATTGAAATAAGAATTGAAAAGCTAGTTCTGAGATTATTTGGCTTACATACAGTACTTGGAATGAGTGTTTCACCACTTTTTAAAAGATATTTCTCACTTGCTTATTTTTTCTTGTTTTAAGAAATCTTACCAAGTGTGATTATCTTACTGCACTGGCAGAATTTTTCACTTAATTTTAGTCTATAGATGTCTAAAGATGCCCATGTACAGACACCAACTCCTCAGCGTGACTGGAGAAATCCTGTGCATTGATGGTGCTAGAAAAGTATCTATAAAGTACTTGTGATCATATAGAACAGACAGACTGTTAATAAACACCATGAATGTTCTGCTTTGTTTTCATAGGTCCTCAAAAAGTTATATGGCGATGGCCAGGGCACCATGCAGTACGTCACCAGTGTGCTGAACGAGTGGGGCCAGTTTGTGACGACAGCAGTGGTGGTGGCGGCAGCAGCTGAGTCTGAGGGGTTCTACGCGCGCATGGCGAGAGGTCTCATTGCCAGGTTTCGACGTGCCAATGCTCCTGCGCCAAAGTGTTGTATACAGACAACAACTGCTGTCGGTAAGTTTAATAACAGTTCCATTGAAACCTATGATGAAATTGATAATCCAAGTGATTTACATGTCAGTCTATATATATATATATATATATATATATATATATATATATATATATATATATATATATATATATATATATTGCAAGAAACACATGGTATAACAGTTATTAAAACATGTAACACAGGTACACACAATGTTGATATCATTTCAGTGACAGAATCAGAATCAGATAGATAGTGTTGTGGAGAAATTGCTGAAGTCAAAGGTCAATGGTGAGGTCCGGAGGGAAGAAAGTGTTCAGGAGCCTCTGATGTCTTATGCTGTATTATTTATTGACGCTTGGCCAAGGAGAACTAGAGACACTCTCAAAGTACATCTGAAGTGCTTAAGTCGGTCTCGCATTCTTACGAACTTGTGATGGTGCATATACTTTAAACCCAAAGCTCACACCCCAAATACTATACGCCCCAGAATTAGTAAAAGAGAATGTCTTTACTCTTGGAGGTGTTATTGTCAACACATCCTAGTCTGGAGACACAGATGTCCGCTTACGCAGATTGGAACGGCAAGAACAAGCTAACTATTATGACTAGGAAGGCAGCAACAGGTCTCTTCGACCCTGGCCACCACAGTGAGATATGGTGGCACCTAGTCATAAGACAAACAGTTAATACTGTTGTGGATCACAAGGCTCACACGTGGCCTCGTGTAACCTAAAAAGAGAAAATTCCATAACAATCCCCTCTTATTGATCATAAGATCAATACTAACTACCAAATAATAATATCTACCAAATTTAGAGACCACCAGGGAGTACAGTCAGAATGAGTTTGACACAAACAATATAAAACATTCATAATCACACAGAATTATTCAAAAGGCCATCCATAAAAATCATTCTTTCAAACAAAGCAGTCGGTTTAGATTAATTCATACAATCAGTGAAAAACCTTAGGAACCCTTCTTATGTACCCCATCATCCCATTCCCATGATGTGTGAGTTCCACTTTCAGGTCAACAAGGGCCTTTAAGCTAGCGAAGATCCCCTACAACACAAAGGTGTTAAAGAAGGTCATCAGGGAGGTCACAGATCATGTGCAAATATGCCACTGGGAGAGGAGAAAGATCAAATTTATTATTTCACCTAGTAGATAAAACCCTAGCAATTAGAAGGGGTTCCATAAAACAATTGATTTAACATTTCTAGAGCAAATTTCTTCTCTCTTTGAAATCAATCACAACAATCATCGTTGAAATCAAGACATTGCAAAATCTTCGACCCATGTACATTATGTACAGTAGAGGGTCACCACCATGGAGAGGTTACTAGCACATACGATGCATGGTGGCATGGAATCCATCTTCGTAGAACTTTCCATGAACAGTCGTTATCCATCAGTTGCATATCATCATAACAAAATTTTAACTTTGAACTTATAAGCATGTATTACATTACTGTGAAAACCATCATTGAAAATAGATTTTAAAAGTGATTCATAATATGGCAATTTCTAAATGATTAAAAATAACATCTCCTAGAATACTAAACAACCAGTAAAACCAGAATCATCACCTAAAGTTAACCTAAAATGAAACACAGAGGTAACAGAAGAAATAGACACCCTCCATTTACAGACCATAAGTCTCCTCTTCGTCATTTTCACCAAGAGAAAGATCATCAAGGTCAAAGCTTCGAATCCTTTCCCCAAAACCTTCAAAATGATAATACCTCTTACCCACTGGATTGGCAACCTCTGGACGTATACACACCTGGGGTGCTTGAACCACTGACCTTGTTGTCTTCTTCACGATTAGTTTAATCAATGAGATCATACAAGTGCAGAGGAAAAGAATAAAGAGTCCACCGACAAATTGAGTAATAATAATAATAATAATACATTGGAT
Organism: Collichthys lucidus; assembly: GCA_004119915.2. NCBI lineage: Eukaryota > Metazoa > Chordata > Actinopteri > Sciaenidae > Collichthys > Collichthys lucidus. The sequence goes on from ML241036.1 coordinate 32,761, forward strand.
TTATATAGCGCTTTTCAAAAACTCCAAGACGCTGTACACAGTAAGGAAAAATAAATAAATGAATAAATAAACATGAAAATAGCATGGGGTGGTGAAGGGGAGTCAGGGGCTGGGGTGAGGGCGATTGAAGGCTTGGGAAAAGAGAAAAGTTTTCAGTCTGGTTTTATAGATTGAGAGTGAGGGTGAGTCACGGACAGAGGGGGGGAGGGAGTTCCAAAGACGGGGTGCGGCACGTGAGAAGGCCCTGTCGCCGTAACCCTTCAGTTTAGAGGACGGTTGAGTGAGTGAAAGTATGGCAGAGGATCGAAGGACTCGGGGGGGACAGTGGGGGGTAAGAAGAAGAGTAGTCAAAAATTTAACTAACCCTGATCCCCATGACCCCAAGGTACCAGAAAAATCCCCAAAGTTGAACCCATGTTTATCATGTAACTCTTTGATACCTTGAGCTGTGTCATGCGCCATATCTATGACCTCAGCAGTCGCGTCGGAGATGTAGAAGCAACATTCAGTACCTATAACTTTACAAGTTCCTCCCTGTGCTGCCAACAGGAGACCAAGCGCCATACGATTCTGTAAAGCTACAGTTTTAACTTCCTGCAGCTCCCTATGTTCAGCTAACATGGCTCTACTGGAGGCATTGAGATGATTCTCCAGGACTTTAGACAGAGATTCAAGACCGGCGGTTCGATCCCCGGCTCCTCCGGTCTGCATGTCGAAGTGTCCTTGGGCAAGACACTGAACCCCAAAATTGCTCCTGAAGGCTGTGCCATCGGTGTGTGAATGTGTATGAATGGCTAGGTCCTCAAACTGATGAGCAGTTGGCACCTTGCATGGTAGCCAAGGCCATCAGTGTATGAATGTGTGTGAATGGGGTGAATGAGATATGTAGTGTAGAGTGCTTTGAGTGGTCGGAGGACTAGAAAGGCGCTATATAAGTACAGTCCATTTACCATTTAGATACACTCTCTCAGGTAACGACCACTGTCTCAGAGTGACATTTACTACTGTTTTACAGCTGCTTTGTCCTAAATTATCAGGTCCGTCTCCTACTCCCTGAAAACACAAGGAAACATTTTGCCGTTCATGGGTGAACACCGGAGGCACATAAGTTGAGGAGTTCGCTCCATCTGTTGTGGCACTGAGCAGTTACGTTTCTGTATCTGAAGTGACTCCATGGACCTAACACCGGACTACGGCTGCACAGAAACTAGGGTCTCCACCATTAAAGATGCAATATATGGTTGGGGAACACACACCTGATTTCCAAGAGGTTTTGAACAGTTTGTTTGGGCCAAAACTATTTGAACTCTATATTCAAAACCTAATTTCACATACATCTGTATATGAATAATGCGAAAAAGTGTAGTATAATTGAAACCGCTCGGCAGGTACTGTTCATTAACTGTTTTAGCAACGTATAAGGCAATTTCAGCATTATGTGAATACTTTGCCGAATCTATAGGGTAGGCAGGAGTATAGCACTCATCTGCTTCATCTTCAAATCTCATGGCCAAATTAT
>ML241037.1:0-17536 GCA_004119915.2 Collichthys lucidus
TATATTTTTTTTTCTTTATGAAAGTTTTTGCGACTTACCCGATGCTCCACTTGCCGTGGCGGCAGAGTTTCCTGCGTGTCCTGGGTGGTTGCGTCGTCCTAATCGCAGACGCTGTTTACGGACATGAGCTGATGCTGCAGGCTCTGTATAAAACATCATTGAAATCCAAGAGTCACTCTTTCCATCGTCAGAAATATATAATATATATATATATATATATTTTTTTTTTTCTTTATGAAATTTTTGCGACTTACCCGATGCTCCACTTGCCGTGGCGGCAGAGTTTCCTGCATCACCATCTAATAGATAGTTAGATACAGGCGTTCTAACACTCTGGAGCTGCGTCGCTCCGTCTAGAAGATCTATATATGAAAGTTTGGAGACGAGGAAAAAGTTTAAATAGTTACATCTCATCAGTTTACTGACAAAGTCAGAGAAAATAAAGAGCATATAATAGACTCACCGAGATCTGATTGCGTGAGATCGATGCCCTGAAACTCTTCAGGAGTCACTTCAAGAAATGAAAAAGACATTCAGTGTAGAAAACAAAATCCTGGATACAACCCAAAAAGCATAAAAAATGTCTTATAACACAGAAAAACATGTTAACATTACCGGCTAGTTTCTAAAATGTGTGTAAACTTCAGAAGTTACTCAAACTAGTCAGAAGTCACTTCAAGAAATGAAAAAGACAATTGTTGCAAAGCAGAATAAAAAAAAAGAAAAAAGGTAAATCACTTACCAGGAAATATGACTTGTTGGTCAGAAGGAGAAGTAGGAGGCTGAACCTCGGATAAAATGTTATTTTCTAAAAATAAATAAATATTATAGTTTACTTTTTTTTTGGTAGAAAAACAAAAGTTTAAGTTAAAGCTGCATACCATGCTCCATCTTCGTCAACCGTACGTTCAATGACTTTGGTGTCCGCGTGAAACTTTCTGCGTTCACTGACTCTTGAAGTCTGACTAACCAACTCTAAGGTATGGCTTTTATGCCCAGAAAATGAATGCTGAAGACAATTTATTAGTTTATGGTGTTTCAACCATTTGAGGTGTTAGCTTGCATCTCTACAACACCAGATGTCGGCCGAGTTTGTTTTCACAACTGAGTTTCCCTGCCCTTTCATTTCTAGGGTGTTGTGTGGGTCAGAGTGTAAGATACGCTTTTATACCCAGAAAACGAATGCCAGACAACCGTTTACGTTAATGACTTTATTTCAGCCATTTGAGGATTAGCCTTCCACCTCTCTAACCTGGGATGTCGGCCGAGTTTGTTTTCACAACTGAGTTTTCCACCATTTCATTTCTAGGGTGTTGTGTGGGTCAGAGTGTGTGTGTGTGTGTGTGTGCGTGTGTGTGTGTGTGTGTGTGTGTGTGTGTGTGCGTGTGTGTGCGTGTGTGTGCGTGTGTGTGTGCGTGTGTGTGTGTGTGTGTGTGTGTGTGTGTGTGTGTGTGTGTGCGCGTGTGTGTGTGAACCCTTTCTGGGTTCAAAGTTGTAAAACTTGTTGCTGTTGTAACACTTCTTCGCTGCTCGAGTCAGAAGCATCATTGGCTCTGTCGGGAGTAGATCTTTTCAGCGGCATGATGAGTTTCTTTCTTCACCAAGATGGTTTTCACTCATTCTCAGACGCACACCCGTTTTAAAGGAATCGTGCAAAGTGTTTTCCACACCTCCTTTCTCTCATTGGTTGTTTTTACAAATTTAATTTTTTTCTACAATTCTACAATATTCTAATTCTAATGATTCTAGTCTTTGTGTGTGTGTGTGTGTGTGTGTGGGTGGGTGCGTGTGTGTGTGTGTGAGTGAGTGAGTGGGTGGGTGCGTGTGTATGTGCGTGTGTGATGTCAGCACAGCTGTCAGTACAGGGGTGGGGTGAGGGGGGGGGGGGTGAGGGGGGGGGGCTTTCTGGGTAATAGTTCACTGGGTTTCTAGGTAAAAGTTCAAGAAAAGTTCAAAGTCGTAAAACTGTCAAAATTTGACGAAAGGTGTGCAATATAACTCTCTGGCACACTACCTGTAAAGGTCCTTTCTGCCCAAAACAGTCCTTGATGGTGAATCTAGCCATTGGTCGAAAATGGTTGATTCCGGCCCTCCTATGGCCAGAGAGAAAACAACAGCAGCCACAGCAAAAAAAGACATCAGCGGCTGAGCAAAAGAACAAGAAATACGTGCAAAGCAGAAATAGGCAATGTAGAGCCAGTTAAAGAGAATTAGAAGTAGGAAAAGGCCTTGAAGTCGTAGCTGACTTCCAGGCGACCTTGGCAGCATTTCCCAAGGTCGGGTGGACTGACCTTTTGACCACATGACTCAATGTATCAACAAATAACTAGCTGTGTTTCCGCCCGGTTTCGAACCGAGGACCTTTCGCGTGTTAGGCGAACGTGATGACCACTACACTACGGAAACCGAAACATGTAGCTGAGCGTGCACAGGCGCAGCCGGAAGCAGCTATATGCATGACAGAACTGATCCGTGAACTCCCCAAACGCAAACCGATTGCGAAATGCCCGATCAAAGAGGAGAACACTCTGGATGGCTGTAACACTACAAGCTGCAGTGCCTATCAAGAAATGGTAGGCCTCCCCATATTTATACCCTGGAACCGCTGTAACAGCGGCACCAGTTCAATTTCATGCCAAAAACAGCACCATGTCCTTCCTCGTTAGTATAGTGGACAGTATCTCCGCCTGTCACGCGGAAGACCGGGGTTCGATTCCCCGACGGGGAGATTCATCGTTTCTACCGGCTCTTTACCGCTCGCCGAAAGAGATAATAGTGACACGGCGGCGGCAGCAGCACAGCAAGGGTGTCCAACAGACGATGCGGTTAGCATCCCTACAAAAATAAGCAGCAGATGCATTCTGTTGTGCACACTGCCTAATAAGTTGTGTGTTTTTCCGACACTTTGACACCTGTTGCCCTAATCTTAGCTACTTACCTGTTGTCCTAATCCTAATCTTAGCTACTTACCTGTTGTCCTAACCCTAATCTTATCTACATTACATTACATTACATTACATTGCATTTAGCAGACGCTTTTATCCAAAGCGACTTACAGAGGAGGACATAAGCTGAGAAAGGTGTAAAGGAGCACAGAGTAGTTTGTTAGTTCTGTTAGGCAGGGAAGCATTCTCGAAACAGAAAGGTTTTTAGAAGTTTTTTAAAGGTAGAAAGGGATGTTGCAGTTCTTGTAGCCGTTGGTAGGTCATTACACCATTTGGGGACGACCACAGAGAAGAGTTTAGAGTGACCTCGCTTTGCGAGAGGCGAGGGTACAACTAGACGGTTTGTATGAGCTGAGCGTAACCCTAATCTTAGCTACTTACCTGTTGTCCTAACCCTAACCCGAATCCTAGCTACTTACCTGTTGTTCTAATCCTTATCTTAGCTAAATACCTGTTGTCCTAACCCTAATCTTATCTACTTACCTGTTGCCCTAACCCTAATCTTAGCTACTTACCAGTTGCCCTAAGCCTAATCTTATCTACTTACCTGTTGTCCTAATCCTAATCTTAGCTACTTACCTGTTGCCCTAACCCTAATTTTAGCTACTTACCTGTTGCCCTAACCCTAATCTTAGCTACTTACCTGTTGTCCTAACCCTAACCCGAATCTTAGCTACTTACCTGTTGTTCTAATCCTAATCTTAGCTAAATACCTGTTGTCCTAACCCTAATCTTATCTACTTACCTGTTGCCCTAACCCTAATCTTAGCTACTTACCTGTTGTCCTAATCCTAATCCTAGCTACTTACCTGTTGTCCTAACCCTAACCATCACTGACATGTTTCCTGTTGGTGGTCCAGCAGCAGTGGGGGTAGGAATGCAGGAGGGGGAGGAGCTGTGACTGAACCTATTGTTCTTCCGCCTTCCACCCACCAATCCTGACTGTGTGTGACGTGACACCTCATTTACCTGTTGCCCTAACCTTAATCTTAGCTACTTACCTGTTGCCCTAACCCTAATTTTAGCTACTTTCCTGTTGTCCTAACCCTAACCCTAATCCTAGCTACTTACCTGTTGTCCTAATCCTAATCCTAGCTACTTACCTGTTGTCCTAACCCTAACCCTAACAGGCAACAATGCTGCAGGCACACTACCTGTAAAGGTCCTTTCTGCCCAAAACAGTCCTTGATGGTGAATCTAGCCATTGGTCGAAAATGGTTGATTCCGGCCCTCCTATGGCCAGAGAGAAAACAACAGCAGCCACAGCAAAAAAAGACATCAGCGGCTGAGCAAAAGAACAAGAAATACGTGCAAAGCAGAAATAGGCAATGTAGAGCCAGTTAAAGAGAATTAGAAGTAGGAAAAGGCCTTGAAGTCGTAGCTGACTTCCAGGCGACCTTGGCAGCATTTCCCAAGGTCGGGTGGACTGACCTTTTGACCACATGACTCAATGTATCAACAAATAACTAGCTGTGTTTCCGCCCGGTTTCGAACCGAGGACCTTTCGCGTGTTAGGCGAACGTGATGACCACTACACTACGGAAACCGAAACATGTAGCTGAGCGTGCACAGGCGCAGCCGGAAGCAGCTATATGCATGACAGAACTGATCCGTGAACTCCCCAAACGCAAACCGATTGCGAAATGCCCGATCAAAGAGGAGAACACTCTGGATGGCTGTAACACTACAAGCTGCAGTGCCTATCAAGAAATGGTAGGCCTCCCCATATTTATACCCTGGAACCGCTGTAACAGCGGCACCAGTTCAATTTCATGCCAAAAACAGCACCATGTCCTTCCTCGTTAGTATAGTGGACAGTATCTCCGCCTGTCACGCGGAAGACCGGGGTTCGATTCCCCGACGGGGAGATTCATCGTTTCTACCGGCTCTTTACCGCTCGCCGAAAGAGATAATAGTGACACAGCGGCGGCAGCAGCACAGCAAGGGTGTCCAACAGACGCAGCAGATGCATTCTGTTGTGCACACTGCCTAATAAGTTGTGTGGTTTTCCGACACTTTGACACCTGTTGCCCTAACCCTAATCCTAGCTACTTACCTGTTGTCCTAACCCTAACCCGAATCTTAGCTACTTACCTGTTGTTCTAATCCTAATCTTAGCTAAATACCTGTTGTCCTAACCCTAATCTTATCTACTTACCTGTTGCCCTAACGCTAATCTAAGCTACTTACCTGTTGTCTTAACCCTAAGCCTAATTTTAGCTACTTACCTGTTGTCCTAACCCTAACCATCACTGACATGTTTGCCGTTGGTGGTCCAGCAGCAGTGGTGGTAGGAATGCAGGAGGAGGAGGAGCTGTGACTGAACCTATTGTTCTTCCGCCTTCCACCCACCAATCCTGACCGTGTGTGACGTGACACCTCATTGCATAGATCACCCAGACGCCCTCTGTGCTCTGCCTCTGTGACTAAAATAACCATAAAATATGTAATTTCTGGTTATTATGGCTCATGTTATGGAATTTTCTCTTTTTAGGTTACACGAGGCCACGTGTGAGCCTTGTGATCCACAGCAGTATTAACTGTTTGTCTTATGACTAGGTGCCACCATATCTCACTGTGCTGGCCAGGGTCGAAGAGACCTGTTGCTGCCTTCCTAGTCATAATAGATAGCTTGTTGTTGCCGTTCCAATCTGCGTAAGCGGACATCTGTGTCTCCAGACTAGGATGTGTTGACAATACCACCTCCAAGAGTAAAGACATTCTCTTTACTAATTCTGGGGCGTATAGTATTTGGGGTGTGATCTTTGGGTTTAAAGTATATGCACCATCACAAGTTCGTCAGAATGCGAGACCGACTCAAGCACTTCAGGTGTATTTTGAGAGTGTCTCTAATTCTCCTTGATCAAGCGTCAATAAATAATACAGCATAAGACATCAGAGGCTCCTGAACACTTTCTTCCTTCCTGACCTCACCATTGACCTTTGACTTCAGCAATTTCTCCACAACAATTGGCGTCACGAACAGGATTTCAACAGAACAAAGACGTGGTAAGTGCAAAGTTTTATTACTATGCCTTACCATGTCTGCGTTTGACGAAATCATAAAAAACTATGTGCGTATTTAATCTGCCTGGAATATAAAAACATCTAAGACCCACCAGGGGGTCAGGAGCTTCAGTGTCTTGGGGACAATGTCCTGGCTGAAACCTCTGGCATTGTTTGGAACGTATGTGTCATACAAACATCCCAGTTAGATGTTCAATTCGGCATATTGATTTAAAGTGAGAAATTAAGAAAGCTGACAATGGTAAAAAAACAACCTTAAAAATAAATGGAGCTGTAACAATAATTGAATTACAGAGCAGTGTACAGTGTGTGGATCTGAAGGGGGCAGGTTGGGTTTATGACCCACTGCATTGCCACTCTGTGGCTGTTTGTTTCCGGGGCAGTTTCGGGCTGCACTCGGCACAGAGAGACCCACCTGAGGTTTAAACTATAGAAAAGACATTTTCGGGGGAGTTTAAATACACCCTCGTTTGAATCAAGATCGGGGATCTGCTCTGTGTCCTTTGGGAAACGTTGGTTTTAAATGTGTATACACTGGGAGAGAAAAAGAAGTACATTTTTTCTCCTTTCACCTCAGATCACCACTGCTGCAGTTAGAAAAGTGTGGAGACTGACCTTTGATGCTGCTGTATTGTGGTTTGAAATCTGTTTGTCTGTATGTGTAATGTCCTACTGCGCAAGCGAAAATGGGTAATGATCTGTCCAAAGCAGTAGACAAACCTGAAATCATGCAAACTGACTCAGCAAAAGCTAAATCAAAGACAAAACATCTTTCTGTAAAAGATCAAAGAACTAATGTGAAGTTAGATGATCAACCTGTCATTGATATGCAGCATGCCGGAGCAGGCACACACACATACACATCTGACCAGATATCACAATTTAAAGCAATGTTTTCGCCGCATGTGCCAGCTGGACTCATCGGTAGACTGAAAGGATGGGATTTTGTTTTTCCGTTCACTTCTCTTATGTGTGAATGGACGAATGGCATGTGGCCGTATGAGGGAGCATTCGAGAGAGAGAAGCTGCAAATGGCTGAGATGAATGTTAACTCTAGTGTTGGAAATCCATCCTGGGACTTCAGATACATGAATGAGTGTATGCAAGTGTGGTTGACTGTGGCCCAAGAAAGATGTGGTGTGAGAGTGCATGACAAAAGCTGCGAGATTGGACCGGATGATTTAAAAAAGATGATTGAGCTGACTTCTAAGTGTGTTACTGCCTCTCATATGCCTGTACTAGAAGCTAAGTTGCAAATTAGAGCTTTAGAGATGGCTAAGATAAAGCAGCGACATGCCAAAATTGTGCAAAAGCTATGATGTATGGCTGGGCAAAGCGCCAAGCCAAGATTCCCACTCCTCGTGATTTGTTGAATATTTTAGCCGAGGTCGGGATAACACTGCTGGAACAACAAAACAATGAAAAAGCGATCTCTGTTTTTCCGCAACTTTCAAATACAAAGCCCTCTTGCAATGCTGAGATAGATGAACAACCAAGCACATCACAAACTAAAGCAGATGATGAGTTTATCCTAATGGCAGCTGCAGTAGAAGAAGAAAGGGTCAGAAAGGCCACTGAACAAAGGAACAGACAGATACAGGCCACGCTAGAGGAGAGCAGAGTTAGACAGGCCGCTGAAGAGAGGGCAAGGCAGGCTCAGGCAGCCGAAAATAGGGCGAGAAAGCAACAGGAGGAGATGGAGAGACAGCTCAGAGAAAAAGAGAGAATCAGGCAAGAAAAGAGAGATAAAGATGAGCGGGGCAGAGAGACGGCAGACTTAGAAAAACCAGTCAAGGCCAGACAGAGACAGGAGAAGGAAGAGAGCAGACAGTCAAATGAATCAGACTCGGAAGAGGACAGAGCCAGGCCCAGAGAGGAGGAGCCTAACACAGACCCTAGTGACGAGAAGGTCCAGGCTGTGAAACCAAAAACAAAGCAGGCTGTTTCTGAAACACACACGAGAGGAAGGAGAGGAACAATGAGAGGGTATCTGACTAGGAGTAGCAGAGGTACAGAAACCCACAGAAAAATAACATCAGAGACCCATATCTCAGAAGAATCACAAGCTTCTCCAATAAATGCTCCTAAAATAATGATTGGCAGCACAGCAGTCTGTAAACCATGGACTCCTTCTGAAATCATAGATATGACAAGCAGAGCTCCCAATCCAATTACAAGCCCAGATGAATATTGGATTTGGCTAGAACAAGTATGTACGGTTTATAGCTGTCTGATACCTGATGTTCAACAATTGGTCCGATTTACATACAAAACCGAATGGATCATGTGTAAAGATGAGTTTGTTTTCCCTGAAGCTGTTGAGGGTGGCCAGTGGCCCCCAACCAAAACTTTGACTGATTGGTTAAATGTTGAAGCAAAAAATGCAATAACCAAATGTGCACGGAAGCGTGCTGACTTTTCAAAGGTAATTCACTGCGTTCAAGGAGCAAGAGAGTCAGTGCCAGAATTCATCCAGAGATTCATACAAACATGGGATATGAATGCTGGAAAAAAGCGATATGAACATGAATGTCTCATGGTGCAAATTTTTGTGCAAAATCTAAGACCGAATGTTCAAGCCGCTTACAAACTATCAGTCCTTGACTCGAGCACCAACGACTGGAAGTCAACTATAAACAAAATAATGGCTATGCATAGGAACGATGTTTTCTCCGCTGGTAATAATGCTCCCAGCTCAAAACAAATGCTGCAGTATGTACAACAGCAGGGTGGTCAAAACAATAACAAAAACAGGGATAATCCGAAACGTGGAAATTGTCACAAATGCGGTGCAGCGGGACATTGGGCTAAAGAGTGTAAGAGCGGTCGTCGTCGCCGGAATAAATCCAATAACCAGAACCAACAACAAGCCACTACATCATTTCCGGCTCTACCCACTCCACAAGCTACTACGTCATTTCCTGCTCTTCCAGCCCCACCCACACAAGCTGCTTACACCCAGCCAACATATTACAATCAAGCATAGGGAGGCCATGGAGGGGTGGGATCAGAACAACCATTTCATATTCAAGCTGCAACTATTCAACTCTCTAGTAATCCCGATGAAGACCCGATAATGCCCGTTCAAGTTAATGGAAATACCGTTGAAATTTTGGTAGATAGTGGAGCAACTATTTCTACTGTAAAAACTGCAGAGCATGTATGCACACCTACATCCAACTTTATCACCACTGTAGGCGTTTCCGGGGTTCCCATTGCGAAACCGTTATCTCAGAGAACTAAAACAACTGTTGAAGGCTCTGAAGTGATGCATTCTTTTCTGATATCTGATAAAAGCCCAATTAATCTCATGGGGAGGGATCTGCTTTGTAAACTGCATGCTACTATTCAGTGCACCCCGGATGGATTGTTTTTGACCCTCCCTGATGAAAAAGCTGCTCTAGCATTTCAGTTTTTGCAGAGTACGGAAGACAGTTTGTATTGCTGGGAATTGATAGGTTTTAATATGCTTCCCAGTTTCACTGTTTCAGATATTCAGAAAATCGCCAAGTCATCTCCAGCATGTGCAACATTGATGTCTACAATGAGGCCTCTTTTGCATTGTCATTGTACTGCAGCATTTAACCCTTCTGAGCAGTATAAACAATTGGTTTCCAGGTTTTTAAATAAACAAGAGGGGTTAAAATGTGAACAATGTTTGTTTGTTGGTCTGCAGGGATGTGCCATACCAGTCCAACTATCTAGTGAACAGCAGAGGTTGTTTAATGTTGAAAATTCATATCCACATATCGCGGTGGCCGTCACACCTGGCTGTGAGCTGAAACACCTTGGACACATGGTGGCTCAGTGCCAGGCATTGAGAGAAGCTGTACCAGCTTCTCAACACCAAACAGTAACATATTTAGGGGAGGAACTGTATATGTTGTCTTTAGATGAACATATGCAATTACCGATGTCTACATTTGTTACTCATCAGCCGCCTCTTCCCGCACAGTATGGACCTCCTTCTGGATTGTCTGAGGTTCCACCTATTTTGTGGGCTAAACATAAAAATCATGTGGGTTTTGTAAATTCGGCTCCGCCACATAAAGTTACACTTAAGCCTAATGCTAAGCTACCTATGATTAGACAATACAATTTGCCTCACAGAGCTGTAGTAGGAATTGAAAGTGTCATTCAGTCTCTATTGGATCAAGATGTGCTAGTTCAAACCACTAGCCCATGTAACACTCCCATTTTACCAATCCCCAAAGCAAATCGCCCTGATGAATGGCGGTTCGTGCAGGACCTGCAAGCTATTAATAATATAGTGGTACCTGCAGCTCCAATTGTGCCTGACACCAATTCGATTTTAGCTTCTTTACCACCTAACTCCACGCACTACACAGTCGTTGATCTGAGTTCTGCATTTTTCTCGATACCGTTGCATCCAGATAGCCAGTATCTGTTTGCATTCACATTCAAAGGTAAGCAATACACTTGGCGACGGTTGCCGCAGGGTTTTGTCGAGAGTCCCACGGTGTATGCAGCGGCGGTAAAAAGAGATCTAGATGGGCTCCACCTGCCAGGTGGCTCCACTCTCTTGCAGTACGCTGATGACCTCCTAATAGCTTCTCCATCAAAAGAAGCTTGCCACACAGACTCTATCTTGCTGCTACAGAGACTGGCCGAGTGTGGTCACAGAGCGTCGCTGGCAAAGTTGCAATTCTGTCGACCGGAGGTGACATACTTGGGTCATGTTCTGAAGGATGGACAACGCCTTTTGTCACCGGAGAGGGTGAAACTGCTAGTAAACATGCCTCCCCCCACAACCAAGAAACAGATGCTCTCTTTTCTGGGGATGGCTAATTATTGCAGACACTGGATTTTTGAATATGCAACTATGGACTCTGTTTTGCGAGCCGCCGCACTGCAATCAGCTCCACCCGTGGTACAGTGGACTGAGGAAATGCACAAAGCCTTTCAAGATCTGAAAAATGCTCTCACAATGGCTCCAGCGTTGGGTTTGCCTGATTATCATTAGCCGTTCCATCTACATGTGCATGAGAGAGATGGCTTCGCCACTGGCATTCTGGTACAGAAACATGGTTCTCATTATCGTCCCGTTGCGTACTACTCCTCTCGACTGACCCCTGTAGTTCTCGGTATGCCAGGTTGTCTAAGAGCAGTGGCCGCTGTTGCCATTTTGATCGACAAATCTTCTCCCATTGTAACTGGCTCATGACTGTGTCGTGCACGTTCCACATGCAGTATTACACATTTTAAACACATCTGCAACACAACACATGACGGCAGCACTTCGCTCAGGTTACGAGGCAATAATTCTATCAAGTCCCCACATAACTTTAAAGCGCTCACCTCCAATAAATCCAGCTACTCTGCTACCATTGATTGATACAGATGATGAGCATGACTGTATCGCCCTTATTGAAATGTGCACATCTCCGAGACCAGATCTGCTGCAAACAGTGATACCAAATTCTGATATGGTTCTTTATACTGATGGTTCGGCCAGCAGACCATCTGACAACGTACATTTGGCTGGTTATGCAGTAGTAAATGATTCTAAAGTCGTTGAAGCAGGATCCCTGCCTCATGGAACTTCAGCCCAAGCAGCTGAGCTGTATGCTCTTAGTAGAGCCTGCATACTTGCTTCTGGTAAAGTTGCCACTATCTACACTGACTCGCGATACGCATTCGCCGCTGCGCATGACTTTGGACAGTTATGGAAAATGAGAGGTTTTGTCTCATCCTCTGGTAAGCCATTACAGCATCACGCGTTGGTAAATGATCTATTAGAGGCTATTTTGCGCCCGTCACAGCTTGCGATTGTAAAATGTGCAGCCCACACTAAAGGAAATGATCCTGTTTCACGAGGAAATGCAATGGCTGATACTGCAGCCAAACAAGCCGCACTTTCCTCCTCCTCCATGGTCCATCAATATACCTCCACACAACCCGTCAATCCAATTCCAGTACCTTCCGCTAATAATGTCGTGAAAATGCAAAATCACGCTGATGACAGGGAGAGAAGTCTTTGGTTGCGTAAAGGTTGTGCAGTTGATTCGGAGTCTGGCTTGTGGCTCCACCCGGATGGGCGACCAGTTTGCCCAGGAGCTCTCCTACATGTCTTGGCACGTGTGGCACATGGACCAACACATGTAGGAAGAGGGGTAATAAATGATGTTATTCGTTCACAATGGTTTGCACCAGGCATTACACAAGTCTCACAAACACTTGTAGACAGTTGTATGACGTGTCAACAGACCAGAGAGAAGAATAGCACAGTGAAGCATGACCATCTGGAACCTCCAACAGGTCCCTTTGTAAATTTGCAAATAGACTTTGTACATATGCCAAGTTGTCAAGGCTACAAATATTTGTTAGTGGTGACAGATAGATTCTCAAAATGGGTTGAGGCTTTCGCGACAAGGAAAGAAGACGCTCGAACAGTTGGTCAGTGTCTGCTAAAAGAGGTGATCCCTAGGTTTGGAGTGCCACAGGGAATAGATAGTGACAGAGGTCCAGCTTTTGTATCAAGAATAACGCAGGGTCTGTCAGATATCTTAGGGTTCAAGTGGCATTTACATGTTCCATATCACCCACAAAGTTCTGGTCAAGTTGAGAGAATGAACGCAACTATCAAAGATCGGTTGACCAAAACAGTGCTGACAACAGGCCTAAAATGGCCTGATGCACTGCCTATTGTGTTGTATTCCATCCGAAGCGCACCGAGCGCAACAACAGGACTAAGTCCTCATGAGGTGTTAATGGGGAGACCAATGTCCACAGGGATAAGTCCCCCTTTGACACCACACAAAACTTCTCTGCTTTGGACAGATGAGTTTATGACTGAATATGTAAAAAGACTAACTGAAATTTTGAGAAAATATCATTTTCAGGTGGCTGACAGGCTCCCAAAACCTTCTGAGGAGCCAATTCATCCTTTTAAGGAAGGAGATTTTGTATTAATCAAATGTCTGGAAAAAGTGTCTTTGTCTCCCAGGTGGAAAGGTCCCTACCAGGTGTTGCTGACAACTAGGACGGCCCTAAAAGTCGAAGGCAGAGCAGAATGGGTTCACGCCACAAGATGCAGGTTGGCACCACCAGCCGCTGGCGAAAGACTGCTGAACCCTGGCGAGTAACCGGGAGGTTACTTTTCGTCTTCTTCCTACTGTCCAGGCTTGGACAAGGAGCTGATCGGGGCTTTCTGGATCGTGGAGAGCGGGACGGCTCTTCGACTGCGACTTCGCAAAGCAAGGAGCAGGGAGGCTTTCCTGCTCAGGGCACAGTCAGTGTCATTGACCCTCACCCCAAAAAGAGGGGCGTTCTTTGCTGAGTGTTCTTGAAAAGACGAACACTGAGCTCAACTCTGAACGTGAGAACAGTTTGACAGGTTCCTGTCGAAGCTGCAGCAACGTGAGTCTTGACATAGCAAAAACACAAGTTAATGATGTTGCTAAAAGAGAACTTAAAGGAAAAGTGCTTGAAAAGACTGATAAATTTGTATTTCCTGCTCTCTTACGAACTAAACGAACTGTTGAGCCTATTGTGTTTGAATGTCCAATTGACAGATGTGATGAGAATCATTGCTATGTTGCTCAACCTTTGATTTTCTCCCAAGGTAAATGGTCGTGGAAAACGCATGATAAAGCTCAGATTAAGACAGAGTTGAGTGCATCCAGGTTAATGAAGGTAACATTCACACCTACAGTATCTATGATTGAACCTTTGGAGCTGTGGTGTTTCACCAAACTGCAATTGGAGAATGACCCAGATTGTAAATTGTGGAATGTTAATTATCAAGATTTCCCAGGGGAGGCGCACAGCTGTAAAACCTCGGATGAGGAAAAAACAGATGAAGGTGATAGTTTTAGATTTCTTTATGCTGGTCATTTTTCTTCCATAAATACACTTGAGGCAGCCAAACCTAAATCAACAAGGAGTGATGGAGGTACAGGTGAATTTTCTCAAACTCTAGTGCAAAAAACAAATTCGGCCCTCAGTCTAATGGTTAATTATGCTCGCGATCGTAATCTCAGTAACTGTTGGCTATGTCAAAATATGCCTTCGTCCATACACTCACCAATGTCTCATCCAATTCCATTCACTAGAACGGATTATGAAATGTTCAACTGGAATAATTTGGCCATGAGATTTGAAGATGAAGCAGATGAGTGCTATACTCCTGCCTACCCTATAGATTCTGCAAAGTATTCACGTAATGCTGAAATTGCCTTATACGTTGTTAAAACAGTTAATGAACAGTACCTGCCGAACGGTTTCAATTATACTACACTTCTTCACATTATTCATATACAGATGTATGTGAAATTAGGTTTTGAATATAGAGTTCAAATAGTTTTGGCCCAAACAAACTGTTCAAAACCTCTTGGAGATCAGGTGTGTGTTCCCCAACCATATGTTGCATCTTTAATGGTGGAGGCCCTAGTTTCTGTACAGCCGTGGTCCGGTGTTAGGTCCATGGAGTCACTTCAGATACAGAAACGTAACTGCTCAGTGCCACAACAGACGGAGCGAACTCCTCAACTTATGTGCCTCCGGTGTTCACTCATGAACGGCAAAATGTTTCCTTGTGTTTTCAGGGAGTAGGAGACGGACCTGATAATTTAGGACAAAGCAGCTGTAAAACAGTAGTAAATGTCACTCTGAGACAGTCGTCGTTACCTGAGAGAGTGTATCTAGTCTGTGGAGATAAAGCTTATCGCTGCATGCCCTATGAGTTGTTTCATGGCGTCTGTTATTTGGCATACCTAATTTCCTTGATCAGGGAAGTGAAATCCGCTGAGATTGCTTCATTATACCCGCCTCTACATAAATATAAAAGAGAAATCTCAACATCTCAATAGATAGCCAGCATCTTCTTGCCTTGGTACGGTATGTATATAACTCAACAGAAGCTTGAATCTCTGTCTAAAGTCCTGGAGAATCATCTCAATGCCTCCAGTAGAGCCATGTTAGCTGAACATAGGGAGCTGCAGGAAGTTAAAACTGTAGCTTTACAGAATCGTATGGCGCTTGATCTCCTGTTGGCAGCACAGGGAGGAACTTGTAAAGTTATAGGTACTGAATGTTGTTTCTACATCTCCGACGCGACTGCTGAGGTCATAGATATGGCGCATGACACAGCTCAAGGTATCAAAGAGTTACATGATAAAAATGGGTTTAACTTTGGGGATTTTTCTGGTACCTTGGGGTCATGGGGATCAGGGTTAGTTAAATTTCTGACTACTCTATTTGTCGGTGGACTCTTTATTCTTTTCCTCTGCACTTGTATGATTTCATTGATTAAACTAATGGTGAAGAAGACAACAAGGTCAGTGGTCCAAGCACCCCAGGTGTGTATACGTCCAGAGGTTGCCAATCCAGTGGGTAAGAGGTATTATCATTTTGAAGGTTTTGGGGAAAGGATTCGAAGGCTTTGACCTTGATGATCTTTCTCGTGGTGAAAATGATGAAGAGGAGACTTATGGTCTGTAAATGGAGGGTGTCTATGTTTTCAGTTACTTCTGTGTTTCATTTTAGGTTAACTTTAGGTGATGATTCTGGTTTTACTGGTTGTTTAGTATTCTAGGAGATGTTATTTTGAATCATTTAGAAATTGCCATTTTATGAATCACTTTAAAAAATCTATTTTCAATGATGGTTTTCACAGTAATGTAATACATGCTTAAAAGTTCAATGTTAAAATTTTTGTTATGACGATATGCAACTGATGGATATCGACTGTTCATGGAAAGTTCTACGAAGATGGATTCCACGCCACCATGCTATGTGCTAGTAACCTCTCCATGGTGGTGACCCTCTACTGTACATAATGTACATGGGTCGAAGATTTTGCAATATCTTGATTTCAGCGATGATTGTTGTGATTGATTTTAAAGAGAAAAGAAAGGTGCTCTAAAAGGGTTAATTTAATTGTTTTATGGAACCCCTTCTAATTGCTAGGGTTTTATCTACTAGGTGAAATAATAAATTTGATCTTACTCCTCTCCCAGTGGCATATTTGCACATGATCTGTGACCTTCCCTGATGACCTTCTTTAGCACCTTGGTGTTGTAGGGGATCTTCGCTAGCTTAAAGGCCCTTGTTGACCTGAAAGTGGAACTCACACATCATGGGAATGGGATGATGGGGTACATAAGAGGGGTTCTTAAAGTTTCTCACTGATTGTATTAATTAATCTAAACTGATTGCATTGTTTAGAAGATGATTTTTATAGATGGCCTTTTGAATAATTCTGTTTGATTATGAATGTTTTATAATGTTTGTGTCAATCTCATTCTGACTGTACTCCCTGGTGGTCTCTAAATTTGGTAGGTATTATTATTCTGTAGTTAGTATTGATCTTATGATCAATAAGAGGGGATTGTTATGGAATTTTCTCTTTTTGGGTTACACATGGTCACGTGTGAAGCCTTGTGGTCCTCTGCAGTATTAATTGTTTGTCTTTAACTGGGTGCCACCATATCTCAACACTGTGGTGTCCAGGGTCGAAAAGACCTGGTGCTGCATTCCCAGACATAATAGATAGCTAATTGTTGACGTTCCATTAGCATGAGCAAGACAACAGTGTCTTCAGGCTAAAATATGTTGAAGGTGGACACGAACATGAATGGCATGTGACCGTGTGAATGGATGAATGGCATGTGACCGTATGAGGGAATATTTGAGAAAGAAAAGCTGCTAATGGCTGAGATAAATGTTAACCTTAATGGTGAAAATCTATCCTGTGAGTCCAGATTGCATCCAATAATGTATGCAAGTGTGGTTGACTGGTCTGTAAAAAGATGTAGTGGTGGTGTGAGAGTGAGTGACAAAAGCTGCAAAGTTTGAATCCAGTGACTTAAAAAGGTAACTGATCTAAGTGTCAATGCAAGTTCTAGAAGCTGAGTTGTAAACTAGAGCTTTAGAGATGGCTAAGATAAAGCAGCGACATGTTGATAATTTGGAAAACTGTGCAAAAGCTATGATGTATGGCTGGGCAAAGCGCCAAGCTAAGATTCCCACTCCTCGTGATTTGTTGAATATTTTAGCCGAGGTCGGGATAACACTGTCGGAACAAAAAACAATGGAGAAGCGCTCTTCGTCTTTCTGCAACTTTTACATACAAGGCAATCTTGCAATGCAACGATACTGTAGATGAACAACTGTAGTATATTTTCTGTATATTTTCTTCTAAGTCTCTTTGCCCTTGGCAGTGTGCCATGTGTTGTATGTCCACACTTGAATGGTTTATGACTTTCGGAGGAGATATTTAAGGAAAGAATGTCTACACTTGAATGGTTTATGACTTTTGGAGAGAATGTATGTCCTTGTGTGTTGTGCTTTTTTTTAGGAAAGACAATATGCAGGCCTTCTTTGGAGTTGCTTAGGTATGCATGCTTGGGGATATAAGACCTAGCCCAAAAGGAGGAAGAGAATTAGGATTGAAAGAACTACTGGGACAATTTGGCATGAGGCTTGGAAGAGATGCATCTCAAACTCACTTGTTTCTTTGAATAAAGTCCTAATTATTCAAGTCAAGAAGAGTTGCAGTTCTTTTATTTTCAAGTATCCACAGACCGACTTCGGCAGCCACG
>ML241038.1:0-23634 GCA_004119915.2 Collichthys lucidus
CGCATAGCTCTCAGCAGCTTCCATTCATAAAATTGCTTAGTGTGTGGTGCTGTGAGTGTGATGAAATGGATCTGATCAGCCAATAATTCAATTGTTTTTGCTTTGTTTTATCCATTTTGGGTTTTGATTGCTGCACAACAAGCAGTTTTGAAAAACTCAAAATGTCTGATGATACACTGAAAGAGCCTGAATTGGTGCCAGCTAAAAGGACATTTAAACTCAGATCTAAATGATTGTGTTTCTATATAGAAATGAGCCAGGAAAAAAGGAGTGTGAAGTTCAAACAAGCAAAAAAGTCTGTGGAAAAAATCACTGTGTTAATGGAATCAAATGATAATGTCGATTCTGTGAACTTGGAGCTTGCAAATCTTATCCAGTGTTGTCAAGACGCAAAAGAGCGGCATCTTTCTTTTATAAACTTACCTTTGCCACAAGATGAAATTAAAAGACAATGTGAATACTTCGAGGCAAAGATGAAAAAGTTGAATGATTTCACTGAAACAAACGGAAATGTTGAATCTCCTGATGATCGAGGTGTCACTGATGAAATAAATCCTGACAATAAGGCTTCCAATGTGTCAAGTGTAAAGATAAACTCTGTAAAACCACACTCCCAGTTATCATGGACATCCTCGACCGCATCAGCTCGCATTAAAGCCCAGGACGAAAAGGCAGCACTGATGCAGCGCGTTGCTGTGCTCAAAAGGAAACATTTAATCGAAGATAAAGAGGAAAAACTGAAAGTACAACTGGCTGCAACAAGTGCAAAACTTAATGTTCTGGAGATTAATTCATCTGTGTGTGGCTCAAAACGTTCAGACGGGAGGAACTCTTATTTTGAAAAGAACATTTGTCAAAGTGCAAATGTATTGAATTCTGATGCTAACATGTTTGTACCAGTAACTTTGGATAAAAAGGTGAATGTTACTGATGTGCCTGTCATACCTCAACCACAAGCTGTTATGCCTAAAAAAAGCAGAGAAACACGAAGGGATGGGACATTTTTGAATTTTGGTCAATCAGTGCATCATTGCATCGGCTGCTGATCAAGATCAAGAAGGACTACACCCTCAATATCATGCTCTGACAAATGGTTCTCACGATGCTGATCATCAGTCCATAGACTGATGATCAGTATGGATTGTTTTGTTCAACACGTTTTGTAACATCTTCGACATCAGCGCGACACGGCTTGTGGCTCAGATAAGCAAAAGTGCTGCTCAGCCTATCCCCACAAGAAACTTGTATGGATACTACTGCTGTATTGGACAACAGCCAAACAAGTGGAGTTTGGAAGTTAGTATTTCATGTCAAATCGGAAAAGTTTGAAAGGCGCTGAATAGTCGGCGCTAATAGTACGTCAACATTACGCACACTTTACGCATAGCTCTCAGCAGCTTCCATTCATAAAATTGCTTAGTGTGTGGTGCTGTGAGTGTGATGAAATGGATCTGATTGTTATGGAATTTTCTCTTTTTAGGTTACACGAGGCCACGTGTGAGCCTTGTGATCCACGACAGTATTAACTGTTTGTCTTATGACTAGGTGCCACCATATCTCACTGTGGTGGCCAGGGTCGAAGAGACCTGTTGCTGCCTTCCTAGTCATAATAGATAGCTTGTTGTTGCCGTTCCAATCTGCGTAAGCGGACATCTGTGTCTCCAGACTAGGATGTGTTGACAATAACACCTCCAAGAGTAAAGACATTCTCTTTTACTAATTCTGGGGCGTATAGTATTTGGGGTGTGATCTTTGGGTTTAAAGTATATGCACCATCACAAGTTCATCAGAATGCGAGACCGACTCAAACACTTCAGATGTACTTTGAGAGTGTCTCTAGTTCTCCTTGGCCAAGCGTCAATAAATAATACAGCATAAGACATCAGAGGCTCCTGAACACTTTCTTCCCTCCTGACCTCACCATTGACCTTTGACTTCAGCAATTTCTCCACAACATTTGGCGTCACGAACAGGATTTCAACAGAACAAAGACGTGGTAAGTGCAAAGTTTTATTACTATGCCTTACCATGTCTGCGTTTGACGAAATCATAAAAAACTATGTGCTTATTTAATCTGCCTGGAATATAAAAACATCTAAGACCCACCAGGGGGTCAGGAGCTTCAGTGTCTTGGGGACAATGTCCTGGCTGAAACCTCTGGCGTTGTTTGGAACGTATGTGTCATACAAACATCCCAGTTAGATGTTCAATTCGGCATATTGATTTAACGTGAGAAATCAAGAAAGCTGACAATGGTGTAAAAAACGATTTTAAAAAATAAATGGAGCTGTAACAATAATTGATTACAGAGCAGTGTACAGTGTGTGGATCTGAAGGGGGGCAGGTTGGGTTTATGACCCACTGCATTGCCACTACGTGGCTGTTTGTTTCCGGGGCAGTTTCGGGCTGCACTCGGCACAGAGAGACCCACCTGAGGTTTAAACTATAGAAAAGACATTTTCGGGGGAGTTTAAATACACCCTCGTTTGAATCAAGATCGGGGATCTGCTCTGTGTCCTTTGGGAAACGTTGGTTTTAAATGTGTATACACTGGGAGAGAAAAAGAAGTACATTTTTCCTCCTTTCACCTCAGATCACCACTGCTGCAGTTAGAAAAGTGTGGAGACTGACCTTTAATGCTGCTGTATTGTGGTTTGAAATCTGTTTGTCTGTATGTGTAATGTCCTACTGCGCAAGCGAAAATGGGTAATGATCTGTCCAAAGCAGTAGACAAACCTGAAATCATGCAAACTGACTCAGCAAAAGCTAAATCAAAGACAAAACATCTTTCTGTAAAAGATCAAAGAACTAATGTGAAGTTAGATGGTCAACCTGTCATTGTTACGCAGCATGCCGGAGCAGGCACACACACATACACATCTGACCAGATATCACAATTTAAAGCAATGTTTTCGCCGCATGTGCCAGCTGGACTCATTGGTAGACTGAAAGGATGGGATTTTGTGTTTCCGTTCACTTCTCTTATGTGTGAATGTATGAATGGCACGTGGCCGTATGATGGAGCATTCGAGAGAGAGAAGCTGCAAATGGCTGAGATGAATGTTAACTCTAGTGTTGGAAATCCATCCTGGGACTTCAGATACATAAATGAGTGTATCCAAGTGTGGTTGACTGTGGCCCAAGAAAGATGTGGTGTGAGAGTGCATGACAAAAGCTGCAAGATTGGACCGGATGATTTAAGAAAGATGATTGATCTGACTTCTAAGTGTGTTACTGCCTCTCATATGCCTGTACTAGAAGCTAAGTTGCAAACTAGAGCTTTAGAGATGGCTAAGATAAAGCAGCGACATGTTGATAGTTTGGAAAATTGTGCAAAAGCTATGATGTATGGCTGGGCAAAGCGCCAAGCCAAGATTCCCACTCCTCGTGATTTGTTAAATATTTTAGCCGAGGTCGGGATAACACTGCCGGAACAACAAAACAATGAAAAAGCGATCTCTGTTTTTCCGCAACTTTCAAATACAAAGCCCTCTTGCAATGCTGAGATAGATGAACAACCAAGCACATCACAAACTAAAGCAGATGATGAGTTTATCCTAATGGCAGCTACAGTAGTGAATTAGAAAGGAAAGTCAAGATTATGCACAGACAGGAGAAGGAAGACAGCAGACAGTCTAATGAGTCAGATTTAGAAGGAGAAGGAGCCAGACCCAGAGAGGAGGAGCCTTACACAGACTTTAGTGACGAGGAAGTGCAGATTGTAAAGCCAAAACAAAACAACATCTCTGCTCTCCCTCTTCAAGGATTATACTGTTAAAGTTTAGCTCTGTTCAACTTCATTTAAAAGTTTATTTTTAAGTTATTGTAACAATCATCGCATACTATTTTGGTGTGGTACAATCTTCTTTAAACTTAATTAACACATGTTTCAACCTAAAGAATATGTTTCACACACTTTAAATCAACTCAGAATCAACTTCAACTCCAATCATGTTGCTCATTATGAATCGATAATTGTGCAGTTTGTGCTCAAATAATAATAGAAATAACTGTATATGTCAAGCTAAAAAAATCAAACTGGCTCTACTTAAAAGCACACTTTGTTTACACTACTACATAAATGCCTAAATCTGATGTTACACTCGATTAGGCAGACCAGAAACACAGAGGCACATAGGAAAACAACTTTGCCCCTGCCTCTGAAGTGTCACAGACATCCTTAATAAATGCTTGTAAAAATAATGATTGACAACACAGCAGTTTGAAAACCATGGACTTCTGAGTTCATGGAAGAATACCAGAAAAAACACTTAATCCAGTTCACTTGTAGAACTGAGTGGATCTTGTGTTAAGATGAGTTTGTTTTCCCTGATTCATACAAACATGGGATATTAAAGCTGGAATAAAGCGAGATGAACATGAAGGTCTCATGGTGCAAATTTTTGTGCAAAATCTAAGACCGAATGTTCAAGCCGCTTACAAACTATCAGTCCTTGACTCGAAGTCAACTATAAACAAAATAATGGCTATGCATAGGAACGATGTTTTCTTCGCTGGTAATAATGCTCCCAGCTCAAAACAAATGATGCAGTATGTACAACAGCAGGGTGTCACAAATGCGGTGCAGCGGGACATTGGGCTAAAGAGTGTAAGAGTGGTTGTCGTCGTCGGAATAAATCCAATAACCAGAACCAACAACAAGCCGCTACATCGTTTCCGGCTCTACCCGCTCCACAAGCTACTACGTCATTTCCTGCTCTTCCAGCCCCACCCACACAAGCTGCTTACACGCCAACATATTACAATCAAGCATAGGGAGGCCATGGAGGGGTGGGATCAGAACAACCATTTAATATTCAAGCTGCAACTATTCAACTTTCTAGTAATCCCGCTGAAGACCCGATAATGCCTGTTCAAGTTAATGGAAATACTGTTGAAATTTTGGTAGATAGTGGAGCAACTATCTCTACTGTAAAAACTGCAGAGCATGTATGCACACCTACATCCAACTTTATCACCACTGTAGGCGTTTTCGGGGTTCCCATTGCGGAACCGTTATCTCAGAGGACTATAATAACTGTTGAAGGCTCTGAAGTGATGCGTTCTTTTCTGATATCTGATAAAAGCCCAATTAATCTCATGGGGAGGGATCTGCTTTGTACACTGCATGCTACTATTCAGTGCACCCCGGATGGATTGTTTTTGACCCTCCCTGATGAAAAAGCTGCTCTAGCATTTCAGTTTTTGCAGAGTACGGAAGACACTTTGTATTGCTGGGAATTGATAGGTTTTAATATGCTTCCCAGTTTCACTGTTTCAGAAATTCAGAAAATCGCCAAAATATCTCCAGCATGTGCAACATTGATGTCTACAATGAGGCCTCTTTTGCATTGTCATTGTACTGCGGCATTTAACCCTTCTGAGTAGTATAAACAATTGGTTTCCAGGTTTTTAAATAAATAAGAGGGGTAGTGAACAGCAGAGGTTGTTTAATGTTGAAAATTCATATCCACATATCGTGGTGGCCGTCACACCTGGCTGTGAGCTGAAACACCTTGGACACATGGTGGCTCAGTGCCAGGCATTGAGAGAAGCTGTACCAGCTTCTCAACACCAAACAGTAACATATTTAGGGGAGGAAATGTATATGTTGTCTTTAGATGAACATATGCAATTACCGATGTCTACATTTGTTACTCATCAGCCGCCTCTTCCCGCTCAGTATGGACCTCCTTCTGAATTGTCTGAGGTTCCACCTATTTTGTGGGCTAAACATAAAAATCATGTGGATTTTGTAAATTCGGCTCCGCCACATAAAGTCACACTTAAGCCTAATGCTAAGCTACCTATGATTAGACAATACAATTTGCCTCACAGAGCTGTAGTAGGAATTGAAAGTGTCATTCAGTCTCTATTGGATCAAGATGTGCTAGTTCAAACCACTAGCCCATGTGACACTCCCATTTTAACAATCCCCAAAGCAAATCGCCCTGATGAATGGCGGTTCGTGCAGGACCTGCAAGCTATTAATAATATAGTGGTACCTGCAGCTCCAATTGTGCCTGACACCAATTCGATTTTAGCTTCTTTACCACCTAACTCCATGCACTACACGGTCGTTGATCTGAGTTCTGCATTTTTCTCGATACCGTTGCATCCGGATAGCCAGTATCTGTTTGCATTTACATTCAAGGGTAAGCAATACACTTGGCAACGGTTGCCGCAGGGTTTTGTCGAGAGTCCCACCGTGTATGCAGCGGCGGTAAAAAGAGATCTAGATGGGCTCCACCTGCCAGGTGGCTCCACTCTCTTGCAGTACGCTGATGACCTCCTAATAGCTTCTTCATCAAAAGAAGCTTGCCACACAGACTCTATCTTGCTGCTACAGAGACTGGCCGAGTGTGGTCACAGAGCGTCGCTGGCAAAGTTGCAATTCTGTCGACCGGAGGTGACATATTTGGGTCATGTTCTGAAGGATGGACAACACCTTTTGTCACCGGAGAGGGTGAAACTGCTAGTAAGCATGCCTCCCCCCACAACCAAGAAACAGATGCTCTCTTTTCTGGGGATGGCTAATTATTGCAGACACTGGATTTTTGAATATGCAACTATGGACTCGAGCCGCCACACTGCAATCAGCTCCACCCATGGTACAGTGGACTGAGGAAATGCACAAAGCCTTTCAAGATCTGAAACATGCTCTCACAATGGCTCCAGTGTTGGGTTTGTCTGACTATCATCAGCCGTTCCATCTACATGTGCATGAGAGAGATGGCTTCGCCACTGGCATTCTGGTACAGAAACATGGTTCTCATTATCGTCCCGTTGCGTACTACTCCTCTCGACTGACCCCTGTAGTACTCTGTATGGCAGGTTGTCTAAGAGCAGTGGCCGCTGTTGCCATTTTGATCGACAAATCCCATTGTAACTGGCTCATGACTGTGTTGTGCACGTTCCACATGCAGTATTACACATTTTGAACACATCTGCAACACAACACATGACAGCAGCACTTCGCTCAGGTTACGAGGCAATAATTCTATAAATTCCCCACATAACTTTAAAGCGCTCACCTCCAATAAATCCAGCTACTCTGCTATCATTGATTGATACAGATGATGAGCATGACTGTATCGCCCTTAGTGAAATGTGCACATCTCCGAGACCAGATCTGCTGCAAACAGTGATACCAAATTCTGATATGGTTCTTTATACTGATGGTTCGGCCAGCATCTGACCATCTGACAACGTACATTTGGCTGGTTATGCAGTAGTAAATGATTCTGAAGTCATTGAGGCAGGATCCCTGCCTCATGGAACTTCAGCCCAAGCAGCTGAGCTGTATGCTCTTAGTAGAGCCTGCATACTTGCTTCTGGTAAAGTTGCCACTATCTACACTGACTCGCGATACGCATTCGGCACTGCGCATGACTTTGGACAATTATGGAAAATGAGAGGTTTTGTCTCATCCTCTGGTAAGCCATTACAGCATCACGCGTTGGTAAATGATCTATTAGAGGCTATTTTGCGCCCGTCACAGCTTGCGATTGTAAAATGTGCAGCCCACACTAAAGGAAATGATCCTGTTTCACGAGGAAATGCAATGGCTGATACTGCAGCCAAACAAGCCGCACTTTCCTCCTCCTCCATGGTCCATCAATATACCTCCACACAACCCGTCAATCCAATTCCAGTACCTTCCGCTAATGATGTCGTGAAAATGCAAAATCACGCTGATGACAGTGAGAGAAGTCTTTGGTTGCGTAAAGGTTGTGCAGTTGATTCGAAGTCTGGCTTGTGCCTCCACCTGGATGGGCGACCAGTTTGCCCAAGAGCTCTCCTACATGTCTTGGCACGTGTGGCACATGGACCAACACATGTAGGAAGAGGGGTAATAAATGATGTTATTCGTTCACAATGGTTTGCAGCAGGCATTACACAAGTCTCACAAACACTTGTAGACAGTTGTATGACGTGTCAACAGACCAGAAAGAAGAATAGCACAGTGAAGCATGACCATCTGGAACCTCCAACAGGTCCCTTTGTAAATTTGCAAATAGACTTATATGCCAAGTTGTCAAGGCTACAAATATTTGTTAGTTGTGACAGATCGATTCTCAAAATGGGTTGAGGCTTTCGCGACAAGGAAAGAAGACGCTCGAACAGTTGTTAAGTGTCTGCTAAAAGAGGTGATCCCTAGGTTTGGAGTGCCACAGGGAATAGATAGTGACAGAGGTCCGGCTTTTGTATCAAGAATAACGCAGGGTCTGTCAGATATCTTAGGGTTCAAGTGGCAGTTACATGTTCCATATCACCCACAAAGTTCTGGTCAAGTTGAGAGAATGAACGCAACTATCAAAGATCGGTTGACCAAAACAGTGCTGTTGTGTTGTATTCCATCCGAAGTGCACCGAGCGCAACAACAGGACTAAGTCCTCATGAGGTGTTAATGGGGAGACCAATGTCCACAGGGATAAGTCCCCCTTTGACACCACACAAAACTTCTCTGCTTTGGACGGATGAGTTTATGAATATGAATATGTAAAAGATTAGCTGACGTTTTGAATTTTATCATTACAGGTGTCTGAACGGCTCACAAAACCATTGGAGGAACCAATTTATCCTTTTAATGACGGAAATTTTGTATTAATCAAATATTTAAAAAAAAAAGTTTTTGTCTTCCAGGTGGAACCAGGTGTTGTTGACAATGAGGAATTGTATTTCCTGCACTTTAACCAAACTGCCTATTAACAAAACTAACCAAACTGTTAACCCTGTTATGTTTGACTGTCCAATTGACAGATGTGATGACTGTTATATTGTTTACCCCCTGACTTGCTCTCAAGGTAAATGGTCGTGGACAACGCATGACCGATTAAGACAGTGCTGTGCACCCAGGTAATGAAGGTAACATTCACAGCTGCTGTACCTTTGACTGAACCTCTGGAGCTGTGGTGTTTCACTAAACAACCATTGAAAAGTTATCCCGATTATAAACTGTGGGCTGTTAATTACTGAGATGTTCCAGGGGAGGTGCAGAGCGGTAAGATCTGTACTATGGTGAAACTGATAAGGGTGATAGTTTTCTATATATTGGTCAATTTCTTCCATAAATACACTTGAGGTAGCCAAACCTAAATCAACAAGGAGTAATGGAGGTACAGGTGAAGTTTCTCAAATTTTAGTGCAAGAAACAAATTCGGCCCTCAGTCTAATGGTTGATATGCTCACGATCGTAATCTCAGTAACTGTTGGCTGTGTCAAAATATGCCTTCGTCCATACACTCACCAATGTCTCATCCAATTCCATTCACTAGAACGGATTATGAGATGTTCAATTGGAATAATTTGGCCATGAGATTTGAAGATGAAGCAGATGAGTGCTATACTCCTGCCTACCCTATAGATTCGGCAAAAATATTCACATAATGCTGAAATTGCCTTATACGTTGCTAAAACAGTTAATGAACAGTACCTGCCGAGCGGTTTCAATTATACTACACTTTTTCGCATTATTCATATACAGATGTATGTGAAATTAGGTTTTGAATATAGAGTTCAAATAGTTTTGGCCCAAACAAACTGTTCAAAACCTCTTGGAAATCAGGTGTGTGTTCCCCAACCATATATTGCATCTTTAATGGTGGAGGCCCTAGTTTCTGTGCAGCCGTGGTCCGGTGTTAGGTCCATGGAGTCACTTCAGATACAAAAACGTAACTGCTCAGTGCCACAACAGATGGAGCGAACTCCTCAACTTATGTGCCTCCGGTGTTCACCCATGAACGGCAAAATGTTTCCTTGTGTTTTCAGGGAGTAGGAGACGGACCTGATAATTTAGGACAAAGCAGCTGTAAAACAGTAAATGTCACTCTGAGACAGTCGTCGTTACCTGAGAGAGTGTATCTAGTCTGTGGAGATAAAGTTTATTGCTGCGTGCCCTATGAGTTGTTTCATGGTGTCTGTTATTTGGCATACCTAATTCCCTTGATCAGGGAAGTGAAATCCACTGAGATTGCTTCATTATACCCGCCTCTACATAAATATAAAAGAGAAATCCCAACATCTCAAAAGATAGCCAGCATCCTCTTGCCTTGGTATGGTATGTATATAACTCAACAGGAACTTGAATCTCTGTCTAAAGTCCTGGAGAATCATCTCAATGCCTCCAGTAGAGCCATGTTAGCTGAACATAGGGAGCTGCAGGAAGTTAAAACTGTAGCTTTACAGAATCGTATGGCGCTTGGTCTCCTGTTGGCAGCACAGGGAGGAACTTGTAAAGTTATAGGTACTGAATGTTGCTTCTACATCTCCGACGCGACTGCTGAGGTCATAGATATGGCGC
The DNA here is from genome assembly GCA_004119915.2 of Collichthys lucidus. NCBI lineage: Eukaryota > Metazoa > Chordata > Actinopteri > Sciaenidae > Collichthys > Collichthys lucidus. The sequence continues at coordinate 10,304 of ML241038.1, forward strand.
ATGACACAGCTCAAGGTATCAAAGAGTTACATGATAAACATGGGTTCAACTTTGGGGATTTTTCTGGTACCTTGGGGTCATTGGGATCAGGGTTAGTTAAATTTTTGACTACTCTATTTGTCGGTGGACTCTTTATTCTTTTCCTCTGCACTTGTATGATCTCATTGATTAAATTAATCGTGAAGAAGACAACAAGGTCAGTGGTTCAAGCACCCCAGGTGTGTATACGTCCAGAGGTTGCCAATCCAGTGGGTAAGAGGTATTATCATTTTGAAGGTTTTGGGGAAAGGATTCGAAGCTTTGACCTTGATGATCTTTCTCTTGGTGAAAATGATGAAGAGGAGACTTATGGTCTGTAAATGGAGGGTGTCTATTTCTTCTGTTACCTCTGTGTTTCATTTTAGGTTAACTTTAGGTGATGATTCTGGTTTTACTGGTTGTTTAGTATTCTAGGAAATGTTATTTTTAATCATTTAGAAATTGCCATATTATGAATCACTTTTAAAATCTATTTTCAATGATGGTTTTCACAGTAATGTAATACATGCTTAAAAGTTCAAAGTTAAAATTTTGTTATGATGATATGCAACTGATGGATAACGACTGTTCATGGAAAGTTCTACGAAGATGGATTCCATGCCACCATGCATCGTATGTGCTAGTAACCTCTCCATGGTGGTGACCCTCTACTGTACATAATGTACATGGGTCGAAGATTTTGCAATGTCTTGATTTCAACGATGATTGTTGTGATTGATTTCAATAAGAGAAGAAACTTGCTCTAGAAATGTTAAATCAATTGTTTTATGGAACCCCTTCTAATTGCTAGGGTTTTATCTACTAGGTGAAATAATAAATTTGATCTTTCTCCTCTCCCAGTGGCATATTTGCACATGATCTGTGACCTCCCTGATGACCTTCTTTAACACCTTTGTGTTGTAGGGGATCTTCGCTAGCTTAAAGGCCCTTGTTGACCTGAAAGTGGAACTCACACATCATGGGAATGGGATGATGGGGTACATAAGAGGGGTTCTTAAGGTTTTTCACTGATTGTATGAATTAATCTAAACCGACTGCTTTGTTTGAAAGAATGATTTTAATGGATAGCCTTTTGAATAATTCTGTGTGATTATGAATGTTTTATATTGTATGTGTCAATCTCATTCTGACTGTACTCCCTGGTGGTCTCTAAATTTGGTAGATATTATTATTTGGTAGTTAGTATTGATCTTATGAATCAATAAGAGGGGATTGTTATGGAATTTTCTCTTTTTAGGTTACACGAGGCCACGTGTGAGCCTTGTGATCCACGACAGTATTAACTGTTTGTCTTATGACTAGGTGCCACCATATCTCACTGTGGTGGCCAGGGTCGAAGAGACCTGTTGCTGCCTTCCTAGTCATAATAGATAGCTTGTTGTTGCCGTTCCAATCTGCGTAAGCGGACATCTGTGTCTCCAGACTAGGATGTGTTGACAATAACACCTCCAAGAGTAAAGACATTCTCTTTTACTAATTCTGGGGCGTATAGTATTTGGGGTGTGATCTTTGGGTTTAAAGTATATGCACCATCACAAGTTCATCAGAATGCGAGACCGACTCAAACACTTCAGATGTACTTTGAGAGTGTCTCTAGTTCTCCTTGGCCAAGCGTCAATAAATAATACAGCATAAGACATCAGAGGCTCCTGAACACTTTCTTCCCTCCTGACCTCACCATTGACCTTTGACTTCAGCAATTTCTCCACAACACTGATCAGCCAATAATTCAATTGTTTTTGCTTTGTTTTATCCATTTTGGGTTTTGATTGCTGCACAACAAGCAGTTTTGAAAAACTCAAAATGTCTGATGATACACTGAAAGAGGCTGAATTGGTGTCAGCTAAAAGGACATTTAAACTCAGATCTAAATGATTGTGTTTCTATATAGAAATGAGCCAGGAAAAAAGGAGTGTAAAGTTCAATCAAGCAAAAAAGTCTGTGGAAAAAATCACTGTGTTAATGGAATCAAATGATAATGTCGATTCTGTGAACTTGGAGCTTGCAAATCTTATCCAGTGTTGTCAAGACGCAAAAGAGCGGCATCTTTCTTTAATAAACTTACCTTTGCCACAAGATGAAATTAAAAGACAATGTGAATACTTCGAGGCAAAGATGAAAAAGTTGAATGATTTCACTGAAACAAACGGAAATGTTGAATCTCCTGATGATCAAGGTGTCACTGATGAAATAAATCCTGACAATAGGGCTTCCAATGTGTCAAGTGTAAAGATAAACTCTGTAAAACCACACTCCCAGTTATCATGGACATCCTCGACCGCATCAGCTCGCATTAAAGCCCAGGACGAAAAGGCAGCACTGATGCAGCGCGTTGCTGTGCTCAAAAGGAAACATTTAATCGAAGATAAAGAGGAAAAACTGAAAGTACAACTGGCTGCAACAAGTGCAAAACTTAATGTTCTGGAGATTAATTCATCTGTGTGTGGCTCAAAACGTTCAGACGGGAGGAACTCTTATTTTGAAAAGAACATTTGTCAAAGAGCAAATGTATTGAATCCTGATGCTAACATGTTTGTACCAGTAACTTTGGATAAAAAGGTGAATGTTACTGATGTGCCTGTCATACCTCAACCACAAGCTGTTATGCCTAAAAAAAGCAGAGAAACACGAACGGATGGGACATTTTTGGATTTTGGTCAATCAGTGCATCATTGCATCGGCTGCTGATCAAGATCAAGCAGGACTACATTACGCACACTTTACGCATAGCTCTCAGCAGCTTCCATTCATAAAATTGCTTAGTGTGTGGTGCTGTGAGTGTGATGAAATGGATCTGATCAGCCAATGATTCAATTGTTTTTGCTTTGTTTTATCCATTTTGGGTTTTGATTGCTGCACAACAAGCAGTTTTGAAAAACTCAAAATGTCTGATGATACACTGAAAGAGGCTGAATTGGTGCCAGCTAAAAGGACATTTAAACTCAGATCTAAATGATTGTGTTTCTATATAGAAATGAGCCAGGAAAAAAGGAGTGTAAAGTTCAAACAAGCAAAAAAGTCTGTGGAAAAAATCACTGTGTTAATGGAATCAAATGATAATGTCGATTCTGTGAACTTGGAGCTTGCAAATCTTATCCAGTGTTGTCAAGACGCAAAAGAGCGGCATCTTTCTTTAATAAACTTACCTTTGCCACAAGATGAAATTAAAAGACAATGTGAATACTTCGAGGCAAAGATGAAAAAGTTGAATGATTTCACTGAAACAAACGGAAATGTTGAATCTCCTGATGATCAAGGTGTCACTGATGAAATAAATCCTGACAATAGGGCTTCCAATGTGTCAAGTGTAAAGATAAACTCTGTAAAACCACACTCCCAGTTATCATGGACATCCTCGACCGCATCAGCTCGCATTAAAGCCCAGGACGAAAAGGCAGCACTGATGCAGCGCGTTGCTGTGCTCAAAAGGAAACATTTAATCGAAGATAAAGAGGAAAAACTGAAAGTACAACTGGCTGCAACAAGTGCAAAACCTTATTGTTCTGGAGATTAATTCATCTGTGTGTGGCTCAAAACGTTCAGACGGGAGGAACTCTTATTTTGAAAAGAACATTTGTCAAAGAGCAAATGTATTGAATCCTGATGCTAACATGTTTGTACCAGTAACTTTGGATAAAAAGGTGAATGTTACTGATGTGCCTGTCATACCTCAACCACAAGCTGTTATGCCTAAAAAAAGCAGAGAAACACGAACGGATGGGACATTTTTGGATTTTGGTCAATCAGTGCATCATTGCATCGGCTGCTGATCAAGATCAAGCAGGACTACATTACGCACACTTTACGCATAGCTCTCAGCAGCTTCCATTCATAAAATTGCTTAGTGTGTGGTGCTGTGAGTGTGATGAAATGGATCTGATCAGCCAATAATTCAAATGTTTTGCTTTGTTTTGTCCATTTTGGGTTTTGATTGCTGCACAACAAGCAGTTTTGAAAAACTCAAAATGTCTGATGATACACTGAAAGAGGCTGAATTGGTGTCAGCTAAAAGGACATTTAAACTCAGATCTAAATGATTGTGTTTCTATATAGAAATGAGCCAGGAAAAAAGGAGTGTAAAGTTCAAACAAGCAAAAAAGTCTGTGGAAAAAATCACTGTGTTAATGGAATCAAATGATAATGTCGATTCTGTGAACTTGGAGCTTGCAAATCTTATCCAGTGTTGTCAAGACGCAAAAGAGCGGCATCTTTCTTTAATAAACTTACCTTTGCCACAAGATGAAATTAAAAGACAATGTGAATACTTCGAGGCAAAGATGAAAAAGTTGAATGATTTCACTGAAACAAACGGAAATGTTGAATCTCCTGATGATCAAGGTGTCACTGATAAAATAAATCCTGACAATAGGGCTTCCAATGTGTCAAGTGTAAAGATAAACTCTGTAAAACCACACTCCCAGTTATCATGGACATCCTCGACCGCATCAGCTCGCATTAAAGCCCAGGACGAAAAGGCAGCGCTGATGCAGCGCGTTGCTGCGCTCAAAAGGAAACATTTAATCGAAGATAAAGAGGAAAAACTGAAAGTACAACGGGCTGCAACAAGTGCAAAACGTAATGTTCTCGAGATTAATTCATCTGTGTGTGGCTCAAAACGTTCAGACGGGAGGAACTCTTATTTTGAAAAGAACATTTGTCAAAGAGCAAATGTATTGAATCCTGATGCTAACATGTTTGTACCAGTAACTTTGGATAAAAAGGTAAATGTTACTGATGTGCCTGTCATACCTCAACCACAAGCTGTTATGCCTAAAAAAAGCAGAGAAACACGAAGGGATGGGACATTTTTGGATTTTGGTCAATCAGTGCATCATTGCATCGGCTGCTGATCAAGATCAAGCAGGACTACACCCTCAATATCATGCTCTGACAAATGGTTCTCACGATGCTGATCATCAGTCCATAGACTGATGATCAGCATGGATTGTTTTGTTCAACACGTTTTGTAACATCTTCGACATCAGCGCGACACGGCTTGTGGCTCAGATAAGCAAAATTGCTGCTCAGCCTATCCCCACAAGAAACTTGTATGGATACTACTGCTGTATTGGACAACAGCCAAACAAGTGGAGTTTGGAAGTTAGTATTTCATGTCAAATCGGAAAAGTTTGAACGGCACTGAATAGTCGGCGCTAATAGTACGTCAACATTACGCACACTTTACGCATAGCTCTCAGCAGCTTCCATTCATAAAATTGCTTAGTGTGTGGTGCTGTGAGTGGGATGAAATGGATCTGATCAGCCAATAATTCAAATGTTTTGCTTTGTTTTATCAATTTTGGGTTTTGATTGCTGCACAACAAGCAGTTTTGAAAAACTCAAAATGTCTGATGATACACTGAAAGAGGCTGAATTGGTGCCAGCTAAAAGGACATTTAAACTCAGATCTAAATGATTGTGTTTCTATATAGAAATGAGTCAGGAAAAAAGGAGTGTAAAGTTCAAACAAGCAAAAAAGTCTGTGGAAAAAATCACTGTGTTAACGGAATCAAATGATAATGTCGATTCTGTGAACTTGGAGCTTGCAAATCTTATCCAGTGTTGTCAAGACGCAAAAGAGCGGCATTTTTCTTTAATAAACTTACCTTTGCCACAAGATGAAATTAAAAGACAATGTAAATAATTCGAGGCAAAGATGAAAAAGTTGAATGATTTCACTGAAACAAACGGAAATGTTGAATCTCCTGATGATCAAGGTGTCACTGATAAAATAAATCCTGACAATAGGGCTTCCAATGTGTCAAGTGTAAAGATAAACTCTGTAAAACCACACTCCCAGTTATCATGGACATCCTCGACCGCATCAGCTCGCATTAAAGCCCAGGACGAAAAGGCAGCGCTGATGCAGCGCGTTGCTGCGCTCAAAAGGAAACATTTAATCGAAGATAAAGAGGAAAAACTGAAAGTACAACGGGCTGCAACAAGTGCAAAACGTAATGTTCTCGAGATTAATTCATCTGTGTGTGGCTCAAAACGTTCAGACGGGAGGAACTCTTATTTTGAAAAGAACATTTGTCAAAGAGCAAATGTATTGAATCCTGATGCTAACATGTTTGTACCAGTAACTTTGGATAAAAAGGTAAATGTTACTGATGTGCCTGTCATACCTCAACCACAAGCTGTTATGCCTAAAAAAAGCAGAGAAACACGAAGGGATGGGACATTTTTGGATTTTGGTCAATCAGTGCATCATTGCATCGGCTGCTGATCAAGATCAAGCAGGACTACACCCTCAATATCATGCTCTGACAAATGGTTCTCACGATGAAATTGTAAACATTATGCAGAGACAAAATGACATCGCTGCTTTGCTGGCTCAACAAAATCTAAGCTCTGTCCTTATAATAATATAATAATATCCTCTGCTGCCAACGGGAGGAGCCAGCCACACCCCCTGCAACACACAAGCTCTGCAGGGAAACAGAAATGGAAGGGGGAAACAGAAAGAGCACAAACAGAAAAAATACAACAACCAAGACATAATAAACTCAACCTCCCCCTACACTTTGTCCATTTACATATTGTTTGATCACAGTTGTCTTACTTTATAAAAGTGCTCCATTTCATTTTCTCGGGTCAACTCAGTGGCTCAGATGCACTCTGTGTCTGTAAGTACTCCAGTATGCTGGCATGCTTTAGGATAAACACACACCACCACAGCAAACATCTGAGCTGGACTCAGTGACTTCTTTGAGAATACCTAGAAAAAAACATGAACAAATATTTAGATTATCAGACTGTATCATAAACAAGGACAAATAAAGCAAATCTCCAAACACCAATGTCTACCAAACTCATGACTTAAAATCCTACAACCTACAATTCGGAAAATACAAGGCACTGCATAGAATTCACTTCACTGGGCAAAGGATGTTTAAAATGTGATTTCGGGAACTGATTATAAAGAGTCTAGACCTGCTCTGTATGAAAAGTGTCATTAGATAACCTTTGTTGTCTATGATATAGCAGCTATATAAATAAAATTGAATTGAATTGAAGTGAATTTCCAGGGATTCAGAATGTGATTGTTGCAGGTTTTGCCCAGCAGGTGGCAGCAAACACCACACAATGATGACAGTTTAGGCAACGTTTAGAACTGTTCATCTTTATGTCATATTATTGGGAGCTGTGTTTGATATTTAGATCTGTACAGTAAGGGAATTATTTAGAGATAAGATTATTTTATTCTTATTTTTCTGTTTCACACGAACATGTATGTGCGCCCACACACAGAGCATACTTCAGGATTAAGTTTTTCTTTTTTACAGATTTTACAAGCATGTAAAATAACACAAACAGGATTTTACTCCACTATCTGTTTAGTTTCAGCCTGCAGAAACATGATTTAGAATTGTGCTCCTTTTGTAGATATGTTTAGGCCACTTATTTTACTTTTAGTTCTCATTCTGTGTTAGAGACCTTAACCAGAAATATGTTTATACTAGTTTTTACCTCAGAAACATGTTAAGTTAAAAGAATATTAGGGCAAATATAGTTTTGCCTCACCATTAGACACATTAGGTGAAAACTTAGTTCTTAATAACAATAAAAGGTCATTTAGACCTGTCTTACTTGAGGCTGGCAGTTACTACCAGAAATATCTGAGAGCAAGTCCATATATATGTGTGTGTGTGTGTGTGTGTGTGTGTGTGTGTGTGTGTGTGTGTGTGTGTGTGTGTGTGTGTGTGTGTGTGTGTGTGTGTGCTCTCCCTCTGATGTACTCATTCCTGATCCTATCCATCTTGGTCACTCCCAAAGAGAACCTCTCTCACCACAGTTTTGTACACCTTTCCTTTCATTTTAGCTGAAACTGTTCTATCACACATCACACCTGACACTTTTCTCCACCTCTGCTTCACCTCTTTTCCACACTCTCCATTGTTCTGGACTGTTCCCTAATTACTTAAAATCCTCCACCTTCTTTATCTCTTCTCCCTGTAATTTCACTCTTCCACTTGCGTCCCTCTCATTCACACACATATACTCCGTCTTGCTGTGGCTAAACTTTATTCCTCTCCTTTCCAGGGCGAACCTCCACCTCTCTAGCTTCTCCTCCACCTGTTCCCTGCTCTCACTACAGATCACAATGTCATCTGCAAACATCATAGTCCATGGACAGACCTCATCTGTCAGCCTGTCCATCACGATAGCAAACAAGAAGGGGCTCAGAGCTGATCCCTGATGCAGTCCCACCTCCACCTTGAACTCCTCTGTCACACCTACAACACACCTCACCACTGTCTTACAGCCCTCATACATGTCCTGCACCGCTCCAACATACTTCTCTGTCACTCCAGACTTCCTCATACAATAACACAGTTCCTCTCTGGGCACCCTGTCACAAGCTTTCTCCAGATCTACAAAGACACAGTGCAGCTGACCTTCTCTGTACTTCTCTGTCAACATCCTCAAAGCAAATACTGCATCCGTGGTAGTCTTTTTTTTGGCATGAAACCACACTGCTGCTCACAAATGCTCACTTCTGCCCTTAGTCTAGCTTCTACTACTCTTTCCCATAACATCATTGTATGGCTCATCAGCTTTAAAAAAGCTTTAATAAAGTGTTGTATGCAGACAACAACTGCTGTCGGTAAGTTTAATAACAATTCCATTGAAACCTATGATGAATTTGATAATCCAAGTGATGTACATGTCAGTTAACTTAAGATAGTTAACTTAAGAAGAAGATATACCACAAAAATGTATCAACTGCATTGCTTGATACATACTGATGAATTTCACATGGCACAAACACACAAGTCCCAGCAGGTCCACAGCATAATACAAAGTCATTTCATGTTCATTTCAGCATAATATTACCTGCAGCAGCCAACAATTCAGCATCACTTGCATAGTTTGGATGCTGCTGGACCTCGGAGATGGTTGATTCAGCCGTTTCTTTCTTTGACTGCTGTTTCTGCAGAAAATAAAACACAACAGTAGAATATTTTTATTAAAACATACTTTTACTAGTACTGATCACTGTGCAACATCTCATAAATTACTCAGGTCTAAAAGATAACCCAGTTTATCTTACCTTCAACCTCCTGTCAAGATGCAATGTGACGGGAGGGAACTCTCTAGCATACTCCAGCAATCGCTCCTTTTGCCACATCAGAAGCTCATTTTTCTCACCTTTCTGGCAGTACTCAAAGAGCAAACGTACAAGCCAGCCGACATCATTTTCAAGAAGCCATCTGAATGTCTGTCCAGCGTACTTCCCGAATGTAATGACCAGCTGGCCTTTCCACAGTTCACCCCCGGATATCTTGGCAGCTGCCTCTGCTTTTTTGGGATCCAGCCATGTAGGGTCTTCTACCTTGCTGGGGACCTGTGCCACAGACTTTGCTGCATCTGTACACTGCAGCCTGGCCTCTCCTCGCCTGTACAAACAAATGTGTGGATACTGGTGCTGCTTTTGATGAATGTTCAACGATGATTTGGTGGTGAAGCTTTTGCTACACACATCACAGACCCAGTTCTCCTTGGCAAAATGATTTTTCCTGTGCTTTGTCAGGTTAGACTTCTCAGTGAACGTCTTGTTACACACACTGCAATGGTGTCCAGGTCTCTCCATGTTTCACCTGGTGCAGTAAAATATGAAGAAATATGAGTAAAATTAAAAACAGATCATTTAGACTTAGAAAAATATTTAAATTAGTATAGATATATTTAATATAGTACAGCACTACATAAAATCTGTCTATAATTTAAATTAAATTTTCAATCAAAAAGCCCCTAGTTTAACCTCAGATAGTTATGCACGATGAAACAGCACATTGTATCACTGTGTCTCTGTGTCACCGGTCCCGTTAGCTGCTAGTGTTACTTATGTAGCTCACCGGCAGGTTGTCAGTGTCATGTCGTTGCAGAGTCATTACACATTAACAAGCCAAATCCCGCATATGTCAACGATGTCAGTTTCTGATTTCCAGACAATCTTTTCTCCTCTGACAAAATTGGCACAGCTTCATACATGCCTAACAAATGTCTAATTAGCAGCGAAGGATGAAGACATAAAACTCACCTGAATGAAGAGATGTCGACCATAACATTCACCGCTAGTGGCCCAAAAAATTAGATGACGTTTCAATTCCTCGCTCTATGATTGGTCTGTTGAGCGCTCAACTTTGCTCAGCTCTGCTCAACCATTGGTCGGCTGACAGCCGCATAGGGGAATGCCAGGTGCCGTAAGCATTACATTACATTACATTACATTACATTACATTGCATTTAGCAGACGCTTTTATCCAAAGCGACTTACAGAGGAGGACATAAGCTGAAAAGGTGTAAAGGAGCACAGAGTAGTTTGTTAGTTTTGTTAGGCAGGGAAGCATTCTCGAAACAGAAAGGTTTTTAGAAGTTTTTTAAAGGTAGAAAGGGATGTTGCAGTTCTTGTAGCCGTTGGTAGGTCATTCCACCATTTGGGGACGACCACAGAGAAGAGTTTAGAGTGACCTCGCTTTGCGAGAGGCGAGGGTACAACTAGACGGTTTGTATGAGCTGAGCGTAACGCCCTGGTCGGGACGTGAGCCTTGATTAAGACGCTGAGATAGGCAAGCTTATTGTAAGCTTATTCACATCTCGGCAGGGAACAAAGCTTTTCTTCTTCAATAGTCATTGTTTATTATCATTAGTTGTAGTAGTAGTGGTACACTGTAAAACCAAACAGTACAAGTTTGTTAAAAGGATTAAGTTGTGTTAACTCAAAACTTTAAAAAAGTGAATTCACTGCTAATTTTTTCAGTCATCTTAATGGATTTTCACTTTTAAGTACACAGTATTTAAAAAATTCAATTCAGTTTTGTCACTGTAAATGGTTTGACTTGTCGCATGTGACGTCGCCTCCAACCCCAGCTGTACTAGGGGCACGAGGCTCCTGCCAGCGGGGCTATTGGGTTTTAACCAAGGGAAGGGTGCTTAAGAGTAGGTACGCAGGTTCGGCTGGAGAGCCTGGTCTAGTGGGGTTGGTTGGTTGGCCCATACACCAGGGAGGAGGTCAGGGGGTCCCTGGGGCCAGCGCAACCCAGTCCCGGAGAGCAGGCCCCTGAGAGTGAGGTGAGGCATGGGAGGGCCTGGTTCCTGGAGATGTCTGAGGCCTCCACTGTGTCTGTGTTTATGTGTGTGTGATTCTCTCTCTCTCACTCTCTCTCTCTCTCTCTCTCTCTCTCTCTCTCTCTAAAGCTGAGAAAGAAATGTGATTATTGTTACAGTGTGCTCAACATGAGGCAGCAAGGGAGGGCAACAGAGATGCCAAGGCCAGCCTGAAACATTTGGGGACTGTTCGAATGAGTCTGAATAAGTGGCCTAAACATATCATATCAAACATAAACATGCTTGAAAACGCTGTAAAAAAGAAAAACTTAATCCTGAAGTATGCTCTGTGTGTGGGCGCACATACATGTTCGTGTGAAACAGAAAAATAAGAATAAAATAATCTTATCTCTAAATAATTCCCTTACTGTACAGATCTAAATATCAAACACAGCTCCCAATAATATGACATAAAGATGAACAGTTCTAAACGTTGCCTAAACTGTCATCATTGTGTGGTGTTTGCTGCCACCTGCTGGGCAAAACCTGCAACAATCACATTCTGAATCCCTGGAAATTCACTTCAATTCAATTCAGTTTTATTTATATAGTGCTATATCATAGACAACAAAGGTTATCTAATGACACTTTCCATACAGAGCAGGTCTAGACTCTTTATAATCAGTTCCCGAAATCACATTTTAAACATCCTTTGCCCAGTGAAGTGAATTCTATGCAGTGCCTTGTATTTTCCGAATTGTAGGTTGTAGGATTTTAAGTCATGAGTTTGGTAGACATTGGTGTTTGGAGATTTGCTTTATTTGTCCTTGTTTATGATACAGTCTGATAATCTAAATATTTGTTCATGTTTTTTTCTAGGTATTCTCAAAGAAGTCACTGAGTCCAGCTCAGATGTTTGCTGTGGTGGTGTGTGTTTATCCTAAAGCATGCCAGCATACTGGAGTACTTACAGACACAGAGTGCATCTGAGCCACTGAGTTGACCCGAGAAAATGAAATGGAGCACTTTTATAAAGTAAGACAACTGTGATCAAACAATATGTAAATGGACAAAGTGTAAGGGGAGGTTGAGTTTATTATGTCTTGGTTGTTGTATTTTTTCTGTTTGTGCTCTTTCTGTTTCCCCCTTCCATTTCTGTTTCCCTGCAGAGCTTGTGTGTTGCAGGGGGTGTGGCTGGCTCCTCCCGTTGGCAGCAGAGGATATTATTATATTATTATAAGGACAGAGCTTAGATTTTGTTGAGCCAGCAAAGCAGCGATGTCATTTTGTCTCTGCATAATGTTTACAATTTCATCGTGAGAACCATTTGTCAGAGCATGATATTGAGGGTGTAGTCCTGCTTGATCTTGATCAGCAGCCGATGCAATGATGCACTGATTGACCAAAATCCAAAAATGTCCCATCCCTTCGTGTTTCTCTGCTTTTTTTAGGCATAACGCTTGTGGTTAGGGAAGACAGGGCACATCAGTAACATTTACCTTTTTATCCAAAGTTACTGGTACAAACATGTTAGCATCAGGATTCAATACATTTGCTCTTTGACAAATGTTCTTTTCAAATAAGAGTTCCTCCTCGTCTGAACGTTTTAAACCACACAGAGAGGATTAATCTCGAGAACATTACGTTTTGCACTTGTTGCAGTCCCGTTGTACTTTCAGTTTTTCCTCTGAAAAACTGAACGTACGCTGATGCGGTCGAGGATGTCATGATAACTGGGAGTGTGGTTTTACAGAGTTTTATCTTACAACACTTGACACATTGGAAGCTTTTGTCAGGATTTATTTCATCAGTGACACCTTGATCATCAGGAGATTCAAACATTTGCCGTTGTTTCAGTGAATCATTCCTTTTTCATCTTTGCCTCGAAGTATTCACATGTCTTTTAATTTCATCTTGTGGCCAAGGTAAGTTTATTAAAGAAAGATGCCGCTCTTTTTGCGTCTTGACAACAATGGATAAGATTTGCAAGCTCCAAGTTCACAGAATGACATTCATTTGATTCCATTAACACAGTGATTTTTTCCACAGACTTTTTTTGCTTTTTGAACTTTACACTCCTTTTTTCCTGACTCATTTCTATATAGAAACACAATCATTTAGATCTGAGTTTAAATGTCCTTTTAGCTGGCCCCAATTCAGCCTCTTTCAGTGTATCATCAGACATTTTGAGTTTTTCAAACTGCTTGTGTGCAGCAATCAAAACCCAAAATGGACAA
>ML241039.1:0-16120 GCA_004119915.2 Collichthys lucidus
GGCGCATTCAGGGTGGTATGGCCGTAAGCCTCTGGGAAGTGAGAAATACTGTGTATATGCAGTCAGTCATCACCGCCATGGCGATTGAAGGAGAAAAGCTTTGTTCCCTGCCGAGATGTGAAAAAGCTTACAGCACCTGGTATTCCCAGGCGGTCACCCATCCAAGTACTAACCAGGCCTGACCCTGCTTAGCTTCCGAGATCAGACGAGATCGGGCGCATTCAGGGTGGTATGGCCGTAAGCCTCTGGGGAAGTGAGAAATACTGTGTATATGCAGGTCAGTCATCACCGCCATGGCGATTGAAGGAGAAAAGCTTTGTTCCCTGCCGAGATGTGAAAAAGCTTACAGCACCTGGTATTCCCAGGCGGTCACCCATCCAAGTACTAACCAGCCAAGATCAAAGAACTTAGATGTCTTTGATATCACAGGCAGGCAAGATCAAAGAACTATGATGTCATCAGATTCTGGTTCCAAGTTCCATAGTAATGTAAACAAGTTTTACAGAAGATGAGCACATGATTTCATTTTACTGTAAAAGGAGAGAGAGAGAGAGAGAGAGAGAGAGAGAGAGAGAGAGAGAGAGAGAGAGAGAGAGAGTCACACACACATAAACACACACATGGTGATGGCCTCAGACATCTCCAGGAACCAGGCCCTCCCATGCCTCACCTCACTCTCAGGGGCCTGCGCTCCGGGACTGGGTCACGCTGGCCCCAGGGACCCCCTGACCTCCTCCCTGGTGTATGGGCCAACCAACCAACCCCACTGGACCAGGCTCTCCAGCCGAACCTGCGTACCCACTCTTAAGCACCCTCCCCTGGGTTATACCCCAATAGCCCCGCTGGCAGGAGCCTCGTGCCCCTGGGAGACTAGCTGTGGTAGTAGACTTTGCCGTTTTTTTTTTTTTTTTTTATGGTTGGACGCGACGTCACAGGCGACAAGTCAAACGATTTGAGTACAGTGACAAAACTGAATTGAATTTTTGAGTACTGTGTACTGGGAAAATCCATTAAGATGACTGAAAAAAATAGCAGTGAATTAACTTTTTTAAAGTTTTGAGTTAACACAACTTAATCCTTTTAACCAACTTTACTGTTTGGTTTTACAGTGTACCACTACTACTACTACTACTACTACTACCACAAATGATAATAAAAATAAAATAAAAATCATCTGAGTGAGAAATACTGTGTATATGCACGTCAGTCATCACCGCTATGGCTATTGAAGAAGAAAAGCTTTGTTCCCTGCCGAGATGTGAAAAAGCTTACAGCACCTGGTATTCCCAGGCGGTCACCCATCCAAGTACTAACCAGGCCTGACCCTGCTTAGCTTCCGAGATCAGACGAGATCGGGCGCTTCAGGGTGGTATGGCCGTAAGCCTCCGGGCAGTGAGAAATACTGTGTATATGCACGTCAGTCATCACCGCCATGGCGATTGAAGGAGAAAAGCTTTGTTCCCTGCCGAGATGAAAAAGCTTACAGCACCTGGTATTCCCAGGCGGTCACCCATCCAAGTACTAACCAGGCCTGACCCTGCTTAGCTTCCGAGATCAGACGAGATCGGGCGCATTCAGGGTGGTATGGCCGTAAGCCTCTGGGGAAGTGAGAAATACTGTGTATATGCAGTCAGTCATCACCGCCATGGCGATTGAAGGAGAAAAGCTTTGTTCCCTGCCGAGATGTGAAAAGCTTACAGCACCTGGTATTCCCAGGCGGTCACCCATCCAAGTACTAACCAGGCCTGACCCTGCTTAGCTCCGAGATCAGACGAGATCGGGCGCATTCAGGGTGGTATGGCCGTAAGCCTCTGGGAAGTGAGAAATACTGTGTATGCAGGTCAGTCATCACCGCCATGGCGATTGAAGGAGAAAAGCTTTGTTCCCTGCCGAGATGTGAAAAAGCTTACAGCACCTGGTATTCCCAGCGGTCACCCATCCAAGTACTAACCAGGCCTGACCCTGCTTAGCTTCCGAGATCAGACGAGATCGGGCGCATTCAGGGTGGTATGGCCGTAAGCCTCTGGGAAGTGAGAAATACTGTGTATATGCAGGTCAGTCATCACCGCCATGGCGATTGAAGGAGAAAAGCTTTGTTCCCTGCCGAGATGTGAAAAAGCTTACAGCACCTGGTATTCCCAGGCGGTCACCCATCCAAGTACTAACCAGCCAAGATCAAAGAACTTAGATGTCTTTGATATCACAGGCAGGCAAGATCAAAGAACTATGATGTCATCAGATTCTGGTTCCAAGTTCCATAGTAATGTAAACAAGTTTTACAGAAGATGAGCACATGATTTCATTTTACTGTAAAAGGGAGAGAGAGAGAGAGAGAGAGAGAGAGAGAGAGAGAGAGAGAGAGTCACACACACATAAACACACACATGGTGATGGCCTCAGACATCTCCAGGAACCAGGCCCTCCCATGCCTCACCTCACTCTCAGGGCCTGCGCTCCGGGACTGGGTCACGCTGGCCCCAGGGACCCCCTGACCTCCTCCCTGGTGTATGGGCCAACCAACCACCCCACTGGACCAGGCTCTCCAGCCGAACCTGCGTACCCACTCTTAAGCACCCTCCCCTGGGTTATACCCCAATAGCCCCGCTGGCAGGAGCCTCGTGCCCCTGGGAGACTAGCTGTGGTAGTAGACTTTGCCGTTTTTTTTTTTTTTTTTTATGGTTGGACGCGACGTCACAGGCGACAAGTCAAACGATTTGAGTACAGTGACAAAACTGAATTGAATTTTTTGAGTACTGTGTACTGGGAAAATCCATTAAGATACTGAAAAAATAGCAGTGAATTAACTTTTTTAAAGTTTGAGTTAACACACTTAATCCTTTTAACCAACTTTACTGTTTGGTTTTACAGTGTACCACTACTACTACTACTACTACTACACAAATGATAATAAAAAATAAAATAAAAATCATCTGAGTGAGAAATACTGTATATGCACGTCAGTCATCACCGCCATGGCTTGAAGAAGAAAAGCTTTGTTCCCTGCCGAGATGTGAAAAAGCTTACAGCACCTGGTATTCCCAGGCGGTCACCCATCCAAGTACTAACCAGGCCTGACCCTGCTTAGCTTCCGAGATCAGACGAGATCGGGCGCATTCAGGGTGGTATGGCCGTAAGCCTCCGGGCGTGAGAAATACTGTGTATATGCACGTCAGTCATCACCGCCATGGCGATTGAAGGAGAAAAGCTTGTTCCCTGCCGAGATGTGAAAAAGCTTACAGCACCTGGTATTCCCAGGCGGTCACCCATCCAAGTACTAACCAGGCCTGACCCTGCTTAGCTTCCGAGATCAGACGAGATCGGGCGCATTCAGGGTGGTATGGCCGTAAGCCTCCGGGGAAGTGAGAAATACTGTGTATATGCAGTCAGTCATCACCGCCATGGCGATTGAAGGAGAAAAGCTTGTTCCCTGCCGAGATGTGAAAAAGCTTACAGCACCTGGTATTCCCAGGCGGTCACCCATCCAAGTACTAACCAGGCCTGACCCTGCTTAGCTTCCGAGATCAGACGAGATCGGGCGCATTCAGGGTGGTATGGCCGTAAGCCTCCGGGCAAGTGAGAAATACTGTGTATATGCACGTCAGTCATCACCGCCGCCATGGCGATTGAAGGAGAAAAGCTTTGTTCCCTGCCGAGATGTGAAAAAGCTTACAGCACCTGGTATTCCCAGGCGGTCACCCATCCAAGTACTAACCAGGCCTGACCCTGCTTAGCTTCCGAGATCAGACGAGATCGGGCGCATTCAGGGTGGTATGGCCGTAAGCCTGGGAAGTGAGAAATACTGTGTATATGCAGTCAGTCATCACCGCCATGGCGATTGAAGGAGAAAAGCTTTGTTCCCTGCCGAGATGTGAAAAAGCTTACAGCACCTGGTATTCCCAGGCGGTCACCCATCCAAGTACTAACCAGCCAAGATCAAAGAACTTAGATGTCTTTGATATCACAGGCAGGCAAGATCAAAGAACTATGATGTCATCAGATTCTGGTTCCAAGTTCCATAGTAATGTAAACAAGTTTTACAGAAGATGAGCACATGATTTCATTTTACTGTAAAGGGAGAGAGAGAGAGAGAGAGAGAGAGAGAGAGAGAGAGAGAAAACCACACACATGGTGATGGCCTCAGACATCTCCAGGAACCAGGCCCTCCCATGCCTCACCTCACTCTCAGGGCCTGCGCTCCGGGACTGGGTCACGCTGGCCCCAGGGACCCCCTGACCTCCTCCCTGGTGTATGGGCCAACCAACCAACCCCACTGGACCAGGCTCTCCAGCCGAACCTGCGTACCCACTCTTAAGCACCCTCCCCTGGGTTATACCCCAATAGCCCCGCTGGCAGGAGCCTCGTGCCCCTGGGAGACTAGCTGTGGTAGACTTTGCCGTTTTTTTTTTTTTTTTTTTATGGTTGGACGCGACGTCACAGGCGACAAGTCAAACGATTTGAGTACAGTGACAAAACTGAATTGAATTTTTTGAGTACTGTGTACTGGGAAAATCCATTAAGATGACTGAAAAAAATAGCAGTGAATTAACTTTTTTAAAGTTTTGAGTTAACACAACTTAATCCTTTTAACCAACTTTACTGTTTGGTTTTACAGTGTACCACACTACTACTACTACTACTACTACACAATGATAATAAAAAATAAAATAAAAATCATCTGAGTGAGAAATACTGTGTATATGCACGTCAGTCATCACCGCCATGGCGATTGAAGAAGAAAAGCTTTGTTCCCTGCCGAGATGTGAAAAAGCTTACAGCACCTGGTATTCCCAGGCGGTCACCCATCCAAGTACTAACCAGGCCTGACCCTGCTTAGCTTCCGAGATCAGACGAGATCGGGCGCATTCAGGGTGGTATGGCCGTAAGCCTCCGGGCAGTGAGAAATACTGTGTATATGCACGTCAGTCATCACCGCCATGGCGATTGAAGGAGAAAAGCTTTGTTCCCTGCCGAGATGTGAAAAAGCTTACAGCACCTGGTATTCCCAGGCGGTCACCCATCCAAGTACTAACCAGGCCTGACCCTGCTTAGCTTCCGAGATCAGACGAGATCGGGCGCATTCAGGGTGGTATGGCCGTAAGCCTCCGGGCAAGTGAGAAATACTGTGTATATGCACGTCAGTCATCACCGCCATGGCGATTGAAGGAGAAAAGCTTTGTTCCCTGCCGAGATGTGAAAAGCTTACAGCACCTGGTATTCCCAGGCGGTCACCCATCCAAGTACTAACCAGGCCTGACCCTGCTTAGCTTCCGAGATCAGACGAGATCGGGCGCATTCAGGGTGGTATGGCCGTAAGCCTCCGGGAAGTGAGAAATACTGTGTATATGCACGTCAGTCATCACCGCCATGGCGATTGAAGGAGAAAAGCTTTGTTCCCTGCCGAGATGTGAAAAAGCTTACAGCACCTGGTATTCCCAGGCGTCACCCATCCAAGTACTAACCAGGCCTGACCCTGCTTAGCTTCCGAGATCAGACGAGATCGGGCGCATTCAGGGTGGTATGGCCGTAAGCCTCCGGGGAAGTGAGAATACTGTGTATATGCACGTCAGTCATCACCGCCATGGCGATTGAAGGAGAAAAGCTTTGTTCCCTGCCGAGATGTGAAAAAGCTTACAGCACCTGGTATTCCCAGGCGGTCACCCATCCAAGTACTAACCAGCCAAGATCAAAGAACTTAGATGTCTTTGATATCACAGGCAGGCAAGATCAAAGAACTATGATGTCATCAGATTCTGGTTCCAAGTTCCATAGTAATGTAAACAAGTTTTACAGAAGATGAGCACATGATTTCATTTTACTGTAAAAGGGAGAGAGAGAGAGAGAGAGAGAGAGAGAGAGAGAGAGAGAGTCACACACACATAAACACACATGGTGATGGCCTCAGACATCTCCAGGAACCAGGCCCTCCCATGCCTCACCTCACTCTCAGGGGCCTGCGCTCCGGGACTGGGTCACGCTGGCCCCAGGGACCCCCTGACCTCCTCCCTGGTGTATGGGCCAACCAACCAACCCCACTGGACCAGGCTCTCCAGCCGAACCTGCGTACCCACTCTTAAGCACCCTCCCCTGGGTTATACCCCAATAGCCCCCTGGCAGGAGCCTCGTGCCCCTGGGAGACTAGCTGTGGTAGTAGACTTTGCCGTTTTTTTTTTTTTTTTTTTTTGGACGCGACGTCACAGGCGACAAGTCAAACGATTTGAGTACAGTGACAAAACTGAATTGAATTTTTTGAGTACTGTGTACTGGGAAAATCCATTAAGATGACTGAAAAAAATAGCAGTGAATTAACTTTTTTAAAGTTTTGAGTTAACACAACTTAATCCTTTTAACCAACTTTACTGTTTGGTTTTACAGTGTACCACTACTACTACTACTACTACTACTACTACTACACAATGATAATAAAAATAAAATAAAAATCATCTGAGTGAGAAATACTGTGTATATGCACGTCAGTCATCACCGCCATGGCGATTGAAGGAGAAAAGCTTTGTTCCCTGCCGAGATGTGAAAAAGCTTACAGCACCTGGTATTCCCAGGCGGTCACCCATCCAAGTACTAACCAGGCCTGACCCTGCTTAGCTTCCGAGATCAGACGAGATCGGGCGCATTCAGGGTGGTATGGCCGTAAGCCTCCGGGCAAGTGAGAAATACTGTGTATATGCACGTCAGTCATCACCGCCATGGCGATTGAAGGAGAAAAGCTTTGTTCCCTGCCGAGATGTGAAAAAGCTTACAGCACCTGGTATTCCCAGGCGGTCACCCATCCAAGTACTAACCAGGCCTGACCCTGCTTAGCTTCCGAGATCAGACGAGATCGGGCGCATTCAGGGTGGTATGGCCGTAAGCCTCCGGGCAAGTGAGAAATACTGTGTATATGCACGTCAGTCATCACCGCCATGGCGATTGAAGGAGAAAAGCTTTGTTCCCTGCCGAGATGTGAAAAGCTTACAGCACCTGGTATTCCCAGGCGGTCACCCATCCAAGTACTAACCAGGCCTGACCCTGCTTAGCTTCCGAGATCAGACGAGATCGGGCGCATTCAGGGTGGTATGGCCGTAAGCCTCCGGGCAAGTGAGAAATACTGTGTATATGCACGTCAGTCATCACCGCCATGGCGATTGAAGGAGAAAAGCTTTGTTCCCTGCCGAGATGTGAAAAAGCTTACAGCACCTGGTATTCCCAGGCGGTCACCCATCCAAGTACTAACCAGCCAAGATCAAAGAACTTAGATGTCTTTGATATCACAGGCAGGCAAGATCAAAGAACTATGATGTCATCAGATTCTGGTTCCAAGTTCCATAGTAATGTAACAAGTTTTACAGAAGATGAGCACATGATTTCATTTTACTGTAAAAGGGAGAGAGAGAGAGAGAGAGAGAGAGAGAGAGAGAGAGAGAGTCACACACATACACACACATGGTGATGGCCTCAGACATCTCCAGAACCAGGCCCTCCCATGCCTCACCTCACTCTCAGGGGCCTGCGCTCCGGGACTGGGTCACGCTGGCCCCAGGGACCCCCTGACCTCCTCCCTGGTGTATGGGCCAACCAACCAACCCCACTGGACCAGGCTCTCCAGCCGAACCTGCGTACCCACTCTTAAGCACCCTCCCCTGGGTTATACCCCAATAGCCCCGCTGGCAGGAGCCTCGTGCCCCTGGGAGACTAGCTGTGGTAGTAGACTTTGCCGTTTTTTTTTTTTTTTTTTTATGGTTGGACGCGACGTCACAGGCGACAAGTCAAACGATTTGAGTACAGTGACAAAACTGAATTGAATTTTTTGAGTACTGTGTACTTAAAGGGAAAATCCATTAAGATGACTGAAAAAAATAGCAGTGAATTAACTTTTTTAAAGTTTTGAGTTAACACAACTTAATCCTTTTAACCAACTTTACTGTTTGGTTTTACAGTGTACCACTACTACTACTACTACTACTACTACTACAAATGATAATAAAAAAAAATAAAAATCATCTGAGTGAGAAATCTGTGTATATGCACGTCAGTCATCACCGCCATGGCGATTGAAGGAAGAAAAGCTTTGTTCCCTGCCGAGATGTGAAAAAGCTTACAGCACCTGGTATTCCCAGGCGGTCACCCATCCAAGTACTAACCAGGCCTGACCCTGCTTAGCTTCCGAGATCAGACGAATCGGGCGCATTCAGGGTGGTATGGCCGTAAGCCTCCGGGCAGTGAGAAATACTGTGTATATGCACGTCATCATCACCGCCATGGCGATTGAAGGAGAAAAGCTTTGTTCCCTGCCGAGATGTGAAAAAGCTTACAGCACCTGGTATTCCCAGGCGGTCACCCATCCAAGTACTAACCAGGCCTGACCCTGCTTAGCTTCCGAGATCAGACGAGATCGGGCGCATTCAGGGTGGTATGGCCGTAAGCCTCCGGGCAAGTGAGAAATACTGTGTATATGCACGTCAGTCATCACCGCCATGGCGATTGAAGGAGAAAAGCTTTGTTCCCTGCCGAGATGTGAAAAAGCTTACAGCACCTGGTATTCCCAGGCGGTCACCCATCCAAGTACTAACCAGGCCTGACCCTGCTTAGCTTCCGAATCAGACGAGATCGGGCGCATTCAGGTGGTATGGCCGTAAGCCTCCGGGCAGTGAGAAATACTGTGTATATGCAGTCAGTCATCACCGCCATGGCGATTGAAGGAGAAAGCTTTGTTCCCTGCCGAGATGTGAAAAAGCTTACAGCACCTGGTATTCCCAGGCGGTCACCCATCCAAGTACTAACCAGGCCTGACCCTGCTTAGCTTCCGAGATCAGACGAGATCGGGCGCATTCAGGGTGGTATGGCCGTAAGCCTCCGGGAAGTGAGAAATACTGTGTATATGCACGTCAGTCATCACCGCCATGGCGATTGAAGGAGAAAAGCTTTGTTCCCTGCCGAGATGTGAAAAAGCTTACAGCACCTGGTATTCCCAGGCGGTCACCCATCCAAGTACTAACCAGCCAAGATCAAAGAACTTAGATGTCTTTGATATCACAGGCAGGCAAGATCAAAGAACTATCATGTCATCAGATTCTGGTTCCAAGTTCCATAGTAATGTAAAAAGTTTTACAGAAGATGAGCACATGATTTCATTTTACTGTAAAAGGGAGAGAGAGAGAGAGAGAGAGAGAGAGAGAGAGAGAGAGAGTCACCACACATAAACACACACATGGTGATGGCCTCAGACATCTCCAGGAACGGCCCCTCCCATGCCTCACCTCACTCTCAGGGGCCTGCGCTCCGGGACTGGGTCACGCTGGCCCCAGGGACCCCCTGACCTCCTCCCTGGTGTATGGGCCAACCAACCAACCCCACTGGACCAGGCTCTCCAGCCGAACCTGCGTACCCACTCTTAAGCACCCTCCCCTGGGTTATACCCCAATAGCCCCGCTGGCAGGAGCCTCGTGCCCCTGGGAGACTAGCTGTGTAGTAGACTTTGCCGTTTTTTTTTTTTTTTTTTTATGGTTGGACGCGACGTCACAGGCGACAAGTCAAACGATTTGAGTACAGTGACAAAACTGAATTGAATTTTTTGAGTACTGTGTACTTAAAGGGAAAATCATTAAGATGACTGAAAAAATAGCAGTGAATTAACTTTTTTAAAGTTTTGAGTTAACACAACTTAATCCTTTTAACCAACTTTACTGTTTGGTTTTACAGTGTACCACTACTACTACTACTACTACTACTATAATAAAAAATAAAATAAAAATCATCTGAGTGAGAATACTGTGTATATGCACGTCAGTCATCACCGCCATGGCGATTGAAGAAAAAGCTTTGTTCCCTGCCGAGATGTGAAAAGCTTACAGCACCTGGTATTCCCAGGCGTCACCCATCCAAGTACTAACCAGGCCTGACCCTGCTTAGCTTCCGAGATCAGACGAGATCGGGCGCATTCAGGGTGGTATGGCCGTAAGCCTCCGGGCAAGTGAGAAATACTGTGTATATGCACGTCAGTCATCACCGCCATGGCGATTGAAGGAGAAAAGCTTTGTTCCCTGCCGAGATGTGAAAAAGCTTACAGCACCTGGTATTCCCAGGCGGTCACCCATCCAAGTACTAACCAGGCCGACCCTGCTTAGCTTCCGAGATCAGACGAGATCGGGCGCATTCAGGGTGGTATGGCCGTAAGCCTCCGGGCAAGTGAGAAATACTGTGTATATGCACGTCAGTCATCACCGCCATGGCGATTGAAGGAGAAAAGCTTTGTTCCCTGCCGAGATGTGAAAAGCTTACAGCACCTGGTATTCCCAGGCGGTCACCCATCAAGTACTAACCAGGCCTGACCCTGCTTAGCTTCCGAGATCAGACGAGATCGGGCCATTCAGGGTGGTATGGCCGTAAGCCTCCTCGGAGTGAGAAATACTGTGTATATGCACGTCAGTCATCACCGCCATGCGATGAAGGAGAAAGCTTTGTTCCCTGCCGAGATGTGAAAAAGCTTACAGCACCTGGTATTCCCAGGCGGTCACCCATCCAAGTACTAACCAGGCCTGACCCTGCTTAGCTTCCGAGATCAGACGAGATCGGGCGCATTCAGGGTGGTATGGCCGTAAGCCTCCGGGCAAGTGAGAATACTGTGTATATGCACGTCAGTCATCACCGCCATGGCGATTGAAGGAGAAAAGCTTTGTTCCCTGCCGAGATGTGAAAAAGCTTACAGCACCTGGTATTCCCAGGCGTCACCCTCCAAGTACTAACCAGCCAAGATCAAAGAACTTAGATTCTTTGATATCACAGGCAGGCAGATCAAAGAACTATGTGTCATCAGATTCTGGTTCCAAGTTCCATAGTAATGTAAACAAGTTTTACAGAAGATGAGCACATGATTTCATTTTACTGTAAAGGGAGAGAGAGAGAGAGAGAGAGAGAGAGAGAGAGAGAGAGTCACACACACATAAACACACACATGGTGATGGCCTCAGACATCTCCAGGAACCAGGCCCTCCCATGCCTCACCTCACTCTCAGGGGCCTGCGCTCCGGGACTGGGTCACGCTGGCCCCAGGGACCCCCTGACCTCCTCCCTGGTGTATGGGCCAACCAACCAACCCCTGGACCAGGCTCCAGCCGAACCTGCGTACCCACTCTTAAGCACCCTCCCCTGGGTTATACCCCAATAGCCCCGCTGGCAGGAGCCTCGTGCCCCTGGGAGACTAGCTGTGGTAGTAGACTTTGCCGTTTTTTTTTTTTTTTTTTTATGGTTGGACGCGACGTCACAGGCGACAAGTCAAACGATTTGAGTACAGTGACAAAACTGAATTGAATTTTTTGAGTACTGTGTACTTAAAGGGAAAATCCATTAAGATGACTGAAAAAAATAGCAGTGAATTAACTTTTTTAAAGTTTTGAGTTAACACAACTTAATCCTTTTAACCAACTTTACTGTTTGGTTTTACAGTGTACCACTACTACTACTACTACTACTACACAAAGATATAAAAAATAAAATAAAAATCATCTGAGTGAGAAATACTGTGTATATGCACGTCAGTCATCACCGCCATGGCGATTGAAGAGAAAGCTTTGTTCCCTGCCGAGATGTGAAAAAGCTTACAGCACCTGGTATTCCCAGGCGGTCACCCATCCAAGTACTAACCAGGCTGACCCTGCTTAGCTTCCGAGATCAGACGAGATCGGGCGCATTCAGGGTGGTATGGCCGTAAGCCTCCGGGCAGTGAGAAATACTGTGTATATGCACGTCAGTCATCACCGCCATGGCGATTGAAGGAGAAAAGCTTTGTTCCCTGCCGAGATGTGAAAAGCTTACAGCACCTGGTATTCCCAGGCGGTCACCCATCCAAGTACTAACCAGGCCTGACCCTGCTTAGCTTCCGAGATCAGACGAGATCGGGCGCATTCAGGGTGGTATGGCCGTAAGCCTCCGGGCAAGTGAGAAATACTGTGTATATGCAGTCAGTCATCACCGCCATGGCGATTGAAGGAGAAAAGCTTTGTTCCCTGCCGAGATGTGAAAAAGCTTACAGCACCTGGTATTCCCAGGCGGTCACCCATCCAAGTACTAACCAGGCCTGACCCTGCTTAGCTTCCGAGATCAGACGAGATCGGGCGCATTCAGGGTGGTATGGCCGTAAGCCTCCGGAAGTGAGAAATACTGTGTATATGCACGTCAGTCATCACCGCCATGGCGATTGAAGGAGAAAAGCTTTGTTCCCTGCCGAGATGTGAAAAAGCTTACAGCACCTGGTATTCCCAGGCGGTCACCCATCCAAGTACTAACCAGGCCTGACCCTGCTTAGCTTCCGAGATCAGACGAGATCGGGCGCATTCAGGGTGGTATGGCCGTAAGCCTCCGGGCAAGTGAGAAATACTGTGTATATGCACGTCAGTCATCACCGCCATGGCGATTGAAGGAGAAAAGCTTTGTTCCCTGCCGAGATGTGAAAAAGCTTACAGCACCTGGTATTCCCAGGCGGTCACCCATCCAAGTACTAACCAGCCAAGATCAAAGAACTTAGATGTCTTTGATATCACAGGCAGGCAAGATCAAAGAACTATCATGTCATCAGATTCTGGTTCCAAGTTCCATAGTAATGTAAACAAGTTTTACAGAAGATGAGCACATGATTTCATTTTACTGTAAAGGGAGAGAGAGAGAGAGAGAGAGAGAGAGAGAGAGAGAGAGAGAGTCACACACACATAAACACACATGGTGATGGCCTCAGACATCTCCAGGAACCAGGCCCTCCCATGCCTCACCTCACTCTCAGGGGCCTGCGCTCCGGGACTGGGTCACGCTGGCCCCAGGGACCCCCTGACCTCCTCCCTGGTGTATGGGCCAACCAACCAACCCCACTGGACCAGGCTCTCCAGCCGAACCTGCGTACCCCTCTTAAGCACCCTCCCTGGGTTATACCCCAATAGCCCCGCTGGCAGGAGCCTCGTGCCCCTGGAGACTAGCTGTGGTAGTAGACTTTGCCGTTTTTTTTTTTTTTTTTTATGGTTGGACGCGACGTCACAGGCGACAAGTCAAACGATTTGAGTACAGTGACAAACTGAATTGAATTTTTTGAGTACTGTGTACTGGGAAAATCCATTAAGATGACTGAAAAAAATAGCAGTGAATTAACTTTTTTAAAGTTTTGAGTTAACACAACTTAATCCTTTTAACCAACTTTACTGTTTGGTTTTACAGTGTACCACTACTACTACTACTACTACTACTACACAATGATAATAAAAATAAAAATAAAAATCATCTGAGTGAGAAATACTGTGTATATGCACGTCAGTCATCACCGCCATGGCGATTGAAGGAGAAAAGCTTTGTTCCCTGCCGAGATGTGAAAAAGCTTACAGCACCTGGTATTCCCAGGCGGTCACCCATCCAAGTACTAACCAGGCCTGACCCTGCTTAGCTTCCGAGATCAGACGAGATCGGGCGCATTCAGGGTGGTATGGCCGTAAGCCTCCGGGCAAGTGAGAAATACTGTGTATATGCACGTCAGTCATCACCCCGCCATGGCGATTGAAGGAGAAAGCTTTGTTCCCTGCCGAGATGTGAAAAAGCTTACAGCACCTGGTATTCCCAGGCGGTCACCCATCCAAGTACTAACCAGGCCTGACCCTGCTTAGCTTCCGAGATCAGACGAGATCGGGCGCATTCAGGGTGGTATGGCCGTAAGCCTCTGGGCAAGTGAGAAATACTGTGTATATGCACGTCAGTCATCACCGCCATGGCGATTGAAGGAGAAAAGCTTTGTTCCCTGCCGAGATGTGAAAAAGCTTACAGCACCTGGTATTCCCAGGCGGTCACCCATCCAAGTACTAACCAGGCCTGACCCTGCTTAGCTTCCGAGATCAGACGAGATCGGGCGCATTCAGGGTGGTATGGCCGTAAGCCTCCGGGCAAGTGAGAAATACTGTGTATATGCACGTCAGTCATCACCGCCATGGCGATTGAAGGAGAAAAGCTTTGTTCCCTGCCGAGATGTGAAAACTTACAGCACCTGGTATTCCCAGGCGGTCACCCATCCAAGTACTAACCAGGCCTGACCCTGCTTAGCTTCCGAGATCAGACGAGATCGGGCATTCAGGGTGGTATGGCCGTAAGCCTCGGGCAAGTGAGAAATACTGTGTATATGCACGTCAGTCATCACCGCCATGGCGATTGAAGGAGAAAAGCTTTGTTCCCTGCCGAGATGTGAAAAAGCTTACAGCACCTGGTATTCCCAGGCGGTCACCCATCCAAGTACTAACCACCAAGATCAAAGAACTTAGATGTCTTTGATATCACAGGCAGGCAAGATCAAAGAACTATCATGTCATCAGATTCTGGTTCCAAGTTCCATAGTAATGTAAACAAGTTTACAGAAGATGAGCACATGATTTCATTTTACTGTAAAAGGGAGAGAGAGAGAGAGAGAGAGAGAGAGAGAGAGAGAGAGAGTCACACACACATAAACACACCATGGTGATGGCCTCAGACATCTCCAGGAACCAGGCCCTCCCATGCCTCACCTCACTCTCAGGGGCCTGCGCTCCGGGACTGGGTCACGCTGGCCCCAGGGACCCCCTGACCTCCTCCCTGGTGTATGGGCCACAACCAACCCCACTGGACCAGGCTCTCCAGCCGAACCTGCGTACCCACTCTTAAGCACCCTCCCCTGGGTTATACCCCAATAGCCCCGCTGGCAGGAGCCTCGTGCCCCTGGGAGACTAGCTGTGGTAGTAGACTTTGCCGTTTTTTTTTTTTTTTTTTATGGTTGGACGCGACGTCACAGGCGACAAGTCAAACGATTTGAGTACAGTGACAAACTGAATTGAATTTTTAGTACTGTGTACTTAAAGGGAAAATCCATTAAGATGACTGAAAAAAATAGCAGTGAATTAACTTTTTTAAAGTTTTGAGTTAACACAACTTAATCCTTTTAACCAACTTTACTGTTTGGTTTTACAGTGTACCACTACTACTACTACTACTACTACTACACAATGATAATAAAAAATAAAATAAAAATCATCTGAGTGAGAAATACTGTGTATATGCACGTCAGTCATCACCGCCATGGCGATTGAAGAAGAAAGCTTTGTTCCCTGCCGAGATGTGAAAAGCTACAGCACCTGGTATTCCCAGGCGGTCACCCATCCAAGTACTAACCAGGCCTGACCCTGCTTAGCTTCCGAGATCAGACGAGATCGGGCGCTTCAGGGTGGTATGGCCGTAAGCCTCCGGGCAAGTGAGAAATACTGTGTATATGCACGTCAGTCATCACCGCCATGGCGATTGAAGGAGAAAAGCTTTGTTCCCTGCCGAGATGTGAAAAAGCTTACAGCACCTGGTATTCCCAGGCGGTCACCCATCCAAGTACTAACCAGGCCTGACCCTGCTTAGCTTCCGAGATCAGACGAGATCGGGCGCATTCAGGGTGGTATGGCCGTAAGCCTCCGGGCAAGTGAGAAATACTGTGTATATGCACGTCAGTCATCACCGCCATGGCGATTGAAGGAGAAAAGCTTGTTCCCTGCCGAGATGTGAAAAAGCTTACAGCACCTGGTATTCCCAGGCGGTCACCCATCCAAGTACTAACCAGGCCTGACCCTGCTTAGCTTCCGAGATCAGACGAGATCGGGCGCATTCAGGGTGGTATGGCCGTAAGCCTCCGGGCAGTGAGAAATACTGTGTATATGCAGTCAGTCATCACCGCCATGGCGATTGAAGGAGAAAAGCTTTGTTCCCTGCCGAGATGTGAAAAAGCTTCAGCACCTGGTATTCCCAGGCGGTCACCCATCCAAGTACTAACCAGGCCTGACCCTGCTTAGCTTCCGAGATCAGAGATCGGGCGCATTCAGGGTGGTATGGCCGTAAGCCTCGGGGAAGTGAGAAATACTGTGTATATGCACGTCAGTCATCACCGCCATGGCGATTGAAGGAGAAAAGCTTTGTTCCCTGCCGAGATGTGAAAAAGCTTACAGCACCTGGTATTCCCAGGCGGTCACCCATCCAAGTACTAACCGCCAAGATCAAAGAACTTAGATGTCTTTGATATCACAGGCAGGCAAGATCAAAGAACTATGATGTCATCAGATTCTGGTTCCAAGTTCCATAGTAATGTAAAAAGTTT
>ML241041.1:0-27743 GCA_004119915.2 Collichthys lucidus
CAAAATTTTATTACAAATGCGTTGGGGCAGTTATTACAAAATGCGGCTTTATTACAAAATTAAATTAAAAAGTTATTACATTTTGGACGTTTATTACAAAATGCACCGTTATTACGAAATGCGGCTCAACAGGCCTCAGGAGGAGCTCAGTCCGGACCTGAACTTCAGCCTCACAAACTTTATCGTCCTTGCTGGGAAACAGTGGAGTGACTCGTCCCAAAGCTCAATCATTTCCTCTCAGTTGGCGAGCACAATGTTTTCAGGATCAAGGTTGGCTCTCTTCCTCCGTGGCTGTGGAGAACAAAGGTCCAGCCTTTTCCGTCCCAGACGGTTTGAGCTGAGTGCTGAACTTGGTGACGCCGACGTGTGAAAGTCAACAGCAGGAGCAGAAAGCAGGCTCACTTTCTGAGTGAGGACAGTGGCAGGTGTCAGCGGGTCACCAGGTCAGCAGACTCAGGGATGAGCGGTCACCTCTGCCATGAGAGTGGTGAGTGCCTCATGGGTCGACTGAGAGGATCCATGTTGGAGAGACTCTTCCTTTCCTAATAAACTTTAGAGGCTAATCTGGCCTAAACACTGAGAGAGGAGCATTTTATTTGCAGCATTATGTGTTAGCATCATCTGTCATCAATAACTATGGACTTCTATTGGCCACATTTCTGTGATGTCATTTTTGAATGAGTGATGCTGACTGTGAGTTCTGAGCAGCCCCGCCGACAGGGGGGGACTAAAGGGCTTTTTGTCCCGGGCCCTGGGAATTCTGGAATAGAGGGGGGCCCATGACGTCGGGCTCAATTATGATACGTTCACTTCAAAATGTGTTGGTTTTTAGGGTAGAAAAGTGCTTTAATTGCATTCAAACAATGACTTATAGATGTTTGCCTTCATTGCCCTTGAAAAAACGGCCAATAACCCCCTATCACCCCTATTCCAAAATGGTTTGGTCTTTCTAGAAAAAAAGACGACAGCATTCGATAAGTGGTCAGTGTGCGCGAGCCTGTTAGTAAACATGCACAAGTCGGGCGCGGCTGCCGGTGGACGCCCGCGTCTCCGCGCTGACCGCCCCCCAGCTGTGCGCCGGCCCCGGCGGGGAGAGGGAGAGCATATTACTAAGCGGAGGAAAAGAAACTAACCAGGGGGGGGGGTTAGGGTTAGGGTTAGTACTTAATATATACTGAATTGAGTACTTAATACTGAATATAATGCTGCTCAATCAAACATTGTGAACTACTTACAGCCTCATAAATAATGTTAGAG
Source organism: Collichthys lucidus (assembly GCA_004119915.2). Taxonomy (NCBI): domain Eukaryota; kingdom Metazoa; phylum Chordata; class Actinopteri; family Sciaenidae; genus Collichthys; species Collichthys lucidus. The sequence continues at coordinate 1,258 of ML241041.1, forward strand.
AATTTTTAATAAGATGAAAAGTTTGATTTCCTGCATCAACATTTCAAATGCACAAACAGTAGACTGCCCTCCTCGTATAACAGCTCTCAACTTTGAATGTATTCATCCTGTTTGTAGTCGCAGACAGGCCGGCTTCTGTTTCACTGCTCGAACTTACACGCTTATGGACTGTTGGGAATTCACAAATGGTTAAAAGGGCAAATTTGTTTATTTGCAAAAAAAAGAAGATATTATTAAAGTTGATCAATAAAAGTTATTCAAAATATGCTACAGTCTCAAATATGAGTTCACTAAGTGAACAGTGAAGCAGTGAGTCCGATGAAACAGCAGAGACAAAGGACGATGTGAAGCGGGAGATTTGAACGAGCACACCTGAGCACAGTGTCCGACGTCAGAGAAATCACATGATCACATGATGTACTTCTACTACCTGTCCACTAGATGGTGCTAACTAACCATGTAATGAACTAAAGATCAGCACTGAAAGATGGAGTGAAGCAGCAGTGTGGATCACATGGACACGACACATCTGACCCACCAAGAAATGAGTTGGTGTCAGCGGCTGTGGTTCACACAGACTTGACTCGGTTCTGCTGGATACCACCACCGGGCCCTGCACTGCCTCCGCGCTGAGCTTCACCGTTGTTGGAGCAGGAGAGCCAAATGTGTGAAGGTTGAATGTCCCTTGTCTGATAACAGGTAGTTTCAGTGCCTTCACTACATGCTCGTGCACAAAGCTTCCCTGACTGCCTCCATCTAGCAAGCAACGGACTATCTGTGTAGCTGCTGGACCCACAGCCCATGCCTTGACAGTCTGTAGCAGCACAGTGTTTTCATGGTCAGGGTGAATCTGGGCGGTGTGGGGCATTACTGAGGAAATGAGTGTGACATGCCCTTTACTCTGCAGAACCTTGCCATATGTTTAGGTCCTAAACCAGTGGCTGGTGGAAAATATTCCAGGTGGGGCTGTGCCATATTCAGTCAGTGTCAGGAACCATCCCATCCTGATACAATGAACACAAACCGCAGGAGACCAGAGCTCTGTGAAATAATGAGGAATTATTTAATGCCAATATAAAAAATATGAGACATTCTGATACAAAAACAAACAATCACAAGTTTACATGGAAAACAGAACCTGAAAACAACTGACCTATGAGTTTCTAACAAAGTGACAGAGGTGATCAGCTGGGACAGGTGATCAGCTGGGACAGGTGATCAGCTGGGACAGCTCTTCACACGCAGTTTGTCCGGCAGAGTCCTCCTCTCAATCGGATGCTGAAGGAGTGATTTCACCGGAGTGAGCTTGGTCTTGGAGGAGTACCGTCACGTACGCCATTGTCATGTAGAATAGCGCTTGTACGTAGCGGCCCTGACTTCAGCCGTAGCTGGCTTCAATAGATTTGAGGACGCTGATTGGCTGAATCGTATGTCAAACGTTCCCACCTTGAATTAGTGATTGGTTTACCTGCTTCATAGACCCGCCTCCTCTGGGCCAGTTCTCCAGAGCTGCTGAGACATGCGCACAAGGGACAGCATGTTGCTGCGCAGTGGATTTTAGATCATATTTGACACATATTCATGGATGTACAACATTATTTAAACACACACGCTGAAAACATGAATGATTTCATATTGTTCTTGTGGTATATTTCTGAGTCTGCTTTATTTGAACTTATAGGAATTCGCAGAGTAAACAGATGTCTTAAGTAAAATTGGAGAAAGCTTTTAGCACCATAGAATTGAGCGATTGGCTGTCATCTTAAGATCAACTATTCTCTGTAGGCCTCCCCATTTAAGGTATACATGTGAGGATTGCTGTAAGCCCTTGAGATGACAAGATCCAGGCTTGCACCCCTGGTCATCATTACCAAATACGGAAGAATGTATGGTGAAACGTTCATAACATTAATCGCTTCATTTGCATATTAGTATGTAGCAGGGCAACGCCTTAACACAGTGAGGGAATCGGGGCTGCAATCTGACCATAGGGACCTCAGCAGTCTTTAATCTGACCTCAAGGATTCTCTTAATGCACTCAGAGTATGTGATGGCTTATAATAAAAAAAGGAGCATTCCTTAAGAAAGAAGCCTCGAGTTCTGTTTATTCTTTTCCACTCAAACAAGCACGAAGAGAGTCGTCAATACACGACAGAAAATTCCTGGCACCCCAGATGGGACTCTGCATCTGAAAAAACTCCAGCTCTCCAACCCCAGGGAGAGAGGGAGACAGACAGCTGTTAGAGGTGAGTCTTCTCTCTTTTTCCTTTTTTATGGTTGGAGAGGCCTTGGAGGCCTCAGACAGAGCGAACGTGTGCTTGAGTGAGAAAGAGTGCAGAAAAGCTAAATTAATGAGGTCCCTAAAAACTAAATTGTAATGATAAAGAGAAGATTCTCACAATTGGAAGCCCTAAATTTTAAAGTTTTATGAAGTAAAGAAAAGAGATGGAATACAAGCTCATTGATCCGGAGTATATAGTGTGCACCTATAACTCAAAGGAAATGCAGCTTTGCAGCTAGAAGAAATATTGAAAATGAAAAATGAAAGTGAAAATATGTGTGCAAAAATTTGATGCTAAAATTCTCATTATGGAGATTTTTTAAAGTCGTATCCGGCGTCTGGGATTTCGTGCAGCCCTAAGCTTGTTACGCGCATTTGAGACCAAAAGGTGAAAGGTGACAGTGATAAATGAAAGTCGCACATATTATTTGAACCTATACATGCGTGTGCGAATTGGAAAAAGTCCTAGGCAAATTATAAAAGATAGGGTGTATGGTAAGTATGTATTTAGCAAGTCGCACGCCCAAATTAAGAAGTGTCAGAGATTAAGGATTTGTGTCTGATCAGCACTAAAAATCCTATAAAGAAAAGAAGTTATAACAGAGAAGAGCTCAGTGAAGTTAACTTATTTCATTCTTGTCTTTCGTACTGTATTGGGAGGACGACGTGAGGATTCCGCAGGAGAAAGGTTACTCCTGCAAGTGTACGAAACTGAGATTTGAAGACAACAAAGGTTGGCGTATCTTTAATTACTGATGTGGAATTCCTGGTTAATTTTGACGACCTTTTTAATCTAAATTCGTCTGAAGGCCTTGTATAGCAGCTGCCCCCTCCCTTCTCTGCTCCTTCTAAGTTTTTTTCCTTTTTCTTCCTCTCACACACACACCCTGTCTAATATAAACAAAGAGGAACACACAGACACACAGAGCTACACACACACCCATAGGCTCATGTGAAGGGGGCTATCCAGCTTCTACCTTGCTGAAACTCGGGGGGACTAGAGCGTGCGAGTGACCCTCCAACAAAACTCACCCGATCTGGTGTTTGCCGCGCACCAGCCGTAAATTGGGCGTGTCCAGGCGCGAAACTGGACAAGGCCCTAAGCCCGGTCAGTGCGTGAACAGGCCCAGTCAGGAAGTTGCGTGTGGGGTCCCGAGGGCGTGATAGTGCCTCGTGACGACATAAACACACACACACACACACACACACACACACACACACACACATCCACTTTAATTCACCCTTCTCCCTATCTCTCCTTTTTTTCTCCTCTTATTTTGCCGCTATTGTTGTTTGTGGCTTGTTTTTGGGAAGTTTGTGTTTTTAGATTGTTTTCTTGTGCATATTTTCGTTTGTCTGTCTTGATTGGAAGCTTGTTAAGTGTCATGTTGTTAGTGTGATGGCATGTGTGATTGCTGAATAATATGTGTGATTGCTGAGTGAGTCTAGTGTTAATTAGTTGATCAGCTGCGCGTTGTATATAAAAATTGATTTTTGTACTATTTTAATGTGACCAATTTTTGACCTGCCTACAGACTGACTTTTTGACTTGTTTTGGAGCTAATGATAGTTATTTTGCTTGTTTTGATTACTTGTTTAATTGTTAATTGTTTGGGTGATATATTCATTGCTTTGATTGATTGCAAATTGTTTGACTGAATTAAGTGTTTTTTTGATTTATTGAATAATTGATTTATTGATTGATTTGAGTAGTTGGTTTGATTGTTGATTTGATTGATTGCTTAATTGAGCGATTCGCTTGATTAATTGATTGAATAGTTGTTTGATTAATTTATTGGTTGATTGATTTGATTGATTGATTGATTAATTGATTAATTGATTGCTTAATTTATTGATTGGTTACTGATTGATTTATTGATTATTGATTCCATTTTTGAGCATTTGGTTTGCCGGATTTAATAAATTTTAGTTAGTAATTAGCACTGGATTCAATTGATGATGAAATAGTTTATGGTTACATCTTGATTAATTGGCTTACAGTTGTCTTATCTGCTTATTGAGGTTGCAGAAGACTAACATAGTTGAGTGGAATTGATTAATTGATTATTGAGAAATCTATTTAAGACAAGGATTGCCGATTTGGGGAATTGGAATTTGACCATGCCATACTAAACTAATTATAACTAACCTAGCCTAACTTTTGATATTAAAATTTGATTTAATCAATTAAAATAAACATAACCACACTGGTGTCCATTGCCTTACCTCCATGGTTATATAGTCTCTTTATAATACAGTTGAAATTAGAAATTTTAAACAAGTACTGAAAACATTAAAACGATTATATATATTTGCATATGATATACACATCCAGCATATGACATTGTTGCATCACTGACTCTCTTAAAATACATGAATAAATCAAGGTTGTTCACTAGCAATGATGGTTTCTGATCTGCGCACAATTTAAGGCATTTAATTTAAACACCTGAAAAAATGAAATAACGTCTAAAACGTGGTTTGAATAAGTAATCTTGGGAAAAAGGGTGAGTGAGTCTTGTTTGTTGAGATTCAGAAAGGGTGTTTGAATAAAACAATTTTGACAAACTGTTGGTTTACTCCAACTACTTTTTTTGGGGGCCCTAAGAAAAACGGGTGGTCTATTGTTTATTTCGGGGATTGCATAATAACTTAAGTACAAGAAGCTACAGTGTAAACCAAAGATCTGAACCTTCCACTTTCCTGTACCAATGTTAAAGAAACTGAAAAATAAAAACTCCAGTGTGGCAATGGGTGCGAGTTCAGCAAGAGCAACCACGCCAGTGGAGATTGTTGAGAAAAATAATCCCCTTGTGAAGGGTATTGGTAAAATATCTAAGAAGTTTAACCGAAGATGGCCAGAAATAGATCAAGTTTGGCCTTCAGAAGGGACCTTTGACCCAGAAGTGATACGAACGTTGCAAGTGCTCATCAACACATACAAAGCAGAACAGAAGAAAGGCAGAAAGGGGCAGATAAGAAAGGAAAAACGGGAAATTGAATTGGCAATTTTGGAGCTGTTTAATCAAGAGGGGCAAAAACTATTAAAAGTAGCAAAGGCCAGGTTAGACAAAAATATAGAAAGATCTCTGGAGACCGAAAAATTAGCCGAAAAACACAATGCTCCCTTCTCGCACATTTCTCCGCTTATGACGCCTCCACCTTACGAGACAAAAAGCGAAAGCACATCACTTTATCCACAGTTACCCCTACTTACGACAGAAGGAAGATACAGTCTGGAAAGTGATGATCACCAGATACTGGAGACTGGAAGAGCAACAACAACTATAGTGATGACACCTGAGACCAAAAGTAAACAACGACCGACCTCATCAGCTAGTGGAGGCCCATGCACATTGAAGACACAGCTGAAGGATAAAGATGCAGATGGGAAGAAGAAGACATTGAAAAGCATCAGAGAAGACTCTAATGATGACATATTCATTGGAGGATATGCTCCTTCAATCAAGAAGCTACTCGCCAGAGCTGAAAGACGAGGCAAGAAGACGAGTAATGCACGCAAGACACCTGATCCTAGTGACAGCGATGACGATAGCAACACCTCTATATCGAGTGTAGACAGCGACTCCAGTCAGAAATGGGAAGAAGTGCTGAAGGAAGAATTCTGCAGATTGGAACAGGCAGATGAAAAAATATGCTCTATGAAAAAAGAACTAAGGAAAATGAAAGAAGCACAGGATCGACTGAGTGAGACACTGCAGGAAGAATCCTCCCCAGAAGAGCGAAAACACGTGGAAGGGATGATGGAAGAGGTTCAATTAGCGGAGACCCGATGCCAGATAGAGGTTGAAAAAGCAATAGAGGAGCGTGACACAACCACAAAGAAGCTGAAAGCCCGGCTTCAAAGTAGACAAAGTACACCAAAGAAATCTTACAAGCAATATCCAGTGCTTGTAAGAGGAAGAAAGTTGGAGTACAAGCCATGGCCAAACACAGATATGACAGAGATAATAGACAAGCTACCTCTGTAAAGGGTTAAAAAGATAAAAAGTAGTTCATTAAGTGTAAAGGGTTAAAAAGATAAAAAAGTAGTTCATTAAGTGTAAAGGGTTAAAAAGATAAAAAGTAGTTCATTAAGATTTAAGAAAAGGTTAAAAAGATGTTTGTTTAAAAAGTTAATACAAGAGTTGAGTATAAGTTAAAAACAAACAAACAGACACCCCCCATATAATTTTTATTTTATTGTGTCTAAAGTGATGAAAATCACTCTTTGTACTTCACTGGTTGAACAGAGCGACACCAAAACATCATCGTCAGCAGAGGGCGCATAGCGCTGATGAGGCTCAAACCTTCTACGAGGCAGGAACTGCAGAGTAAAGCCTGCAGTGAAACCGTACTGACGTTCATGTCTACTGCCTCTTTTGTTTATATATACAGGTGGGTTAATCTTCATTTATAATGCAGACATGTATCCCAGCATAAGGGACGAGTGTTTTGGTATCATTGAGGAGAAGTTGTTGTTGGTAGTGTTGCCGTGGTGTGTAGTTTTTTCCATGTTTTGTGTATGACGGCGAATGCTAGCTAACTGATGCTAACTGATATACACGTAACTACAGTAGAAGTACTTGACATGCGGGGCTTGTTTTGTTTGGTTAAGGAGCTAAAATTGGAATGATATTAACTGTTTCTCTTTATACTGTGCGTGTTTTGTCACTGATTCTGTGTATTATATGCACTTTATTGTTTTAAATGGTACTAGGTAGATGTGATTGTTACTTGATATGTTTGGAAAATGTTTAATGTAATTGTATGTATTTAATACAAACCATTGCTTATGTCATCTGTAACAGTTATGATTTGATGACAGAGAGTAAAGCCTGCAGTGAAACCGTACTGACGTTCATGTCTACTGCCTCTTTTGTTTATATATACAGACCCTCCCTGACACCCCTAGGTCAGGTGGGCAACACCTCCATTGCAAGAGGGTGCTCACCCCTTTCAAAACTGGAAGAGGCAACGATGGGCATACAGCCAGCCATGTGAGACATCAAGAGACTCCTAGCCAACTTATTGGGAGTGCCAGAAATGGAAGAAATATTAACAAGAGCAGGACTCCACAGATACGTGGCTACGTCTGTTCATGACCCAGAACTTTTTTCAGCCAATAAGGGTTGTTTGTGGAAAGCATTGAAGGGTATGTACCCTACCAATGTGCATCCTGATAATATTCTCATTGATCTATTGGGAGAAAGTGAAAACCCGAGGGCTTATGTGGCCAGAGCTCACCAACAGTGGAGAAATGTCACTGGGAGAGACCCAGATCTCAATGAATTGGAGAAATCCATAATGAGAGACAAGATTCAACAAGGATTACCCCTGCCAGTGAAAAATAAGCTAGCAGAGGTTGTGGGCTTGAATAGCAGGACAAGGAGTGTCTTCACCGACCATATTGCCCATCAAGTTGAACTGCATCGTAAAAAAGAACATGCACAGAAGGCACAAGATCAAGAGACACTCAGGAAACTCAATCAAATCCAGCTGGCAGGACACAAAGACAAAAAAAAGAAGCAAGCACCAGTCATGCAGGAGCCGTCACCACCAGCTCAACCACCACACCTTCTAGCAACTACACCAGTCACTGCTCAACCTCCACCGGTCCCAGTACAACATCAGGGATGGAGAATACCAAACAGCAGAGGTGCTGGACGAGGCGGCAGAGGAATGGGTAATAGAGACGCTTATTTACCACCGCCACAATGTTTTAACTGCGGCCAAGTGGGCCACCTAGCTCGAAACTGTGGAAGACAAGTAACAGGGAACCTGAAAGGGGGGTACCCCTACAGAGGGCCTGGACCTCGTGCACAGCAATGGCAACAACAGCGACCACCAACAGGACCGGTGAACCCTTATAGGGGACCGGCACCAGGATTTTAGGGCTGCCCAGATAACCCGAAAGGGGGGTGTCAGCTAGTAGTGTCTAAACCGGAAGATGATCCAACCATTTGGGTAAAAGTAAACGATCGACCATTGAAACTGATGGCAGATTGCGGAGCCACTTTTACCTGTATCCGACCTCATGATGCTACACACCTTCTTATGTCTGGCAAATATGTTCGGACAATCGGATTTGAGGGAATAAAACAGCTGATACCTTCTACAAAACCTGTAGAGCTCCGCTACAAGAATCAAAAGACGACAATACCTATCCTTGTTTCAGAACAAACCCCCATAGGACTTCTTGGAAGAGATGCACTATGCAGACTGAGGTGCACAATAAAATGCACACCTGACGGCTGTCTGGTGGAAGTGCCACATGATTATGACCACCAAATGACTATGAGAGCAGAAGCAGAAGCACCATTGGTCTACTGGATTGGAAATCTCAGTCAAGATCTGATTGAACCAGCGAGAGTGTGGGAAAAGTTCATCATCGCAAACCTACCAGGAGCTAGGTTACCAGAGTAAACACCACACTGCACACTCCAATATTTTAAGGATCCAGCGAAGTCAGACCCAGATGAATGGCTGAAAACACAACTGAAAGAAGTTCCACTCAGCTCAGGATGTATAATACTGGGCCCACAAGGTGCAGCAATGAAATTAAATAAAGACATCTATTTGAATCAAGAACACAGAATCGAGGGGAGTATCCCCCATGTGACTCTAATGATTGCCGCAGATTATGAACAGAAGCATATTGGGGCAATGATGGCAGAATCGGAAGATGCCATCTTTGTAACAACAAAAGAAAACCCAGCTGTCTGGATAAGTAAAGATCGGCAATTCATCAAGATTATGATCTCAGTACAGGGAGTTGGTCAGCCACAGACCGTACAAATGACGAATAAGTCAATGCTTTCTATAACACCTGACAGGAACCTCATGGAGGAAATGTTACAGCAGGTCCAGAAATGCTTGTGGTCTCAACACAACACAGACATAGGACTGGTGAAATCAGCGCAACCAGTGAGAGTGGAACTCAGACCGGGGACTAAACCGCCCTGGAGATCGCAATATCCTTTGAAAGAAGAAGCAGCCCAAGGAATTGAACCTCAAATAGAGGGTCTGCTGCAGGCAGGAGTTTTGAAGACAACCAACGACCCCCAAAGCAATATGCCTCTTCTGCCAACAAAGAAGCCTGATGGATTGTATCGCCATGTACATGACCTCAGAGCCATAAATGAAGTGGTCATAGACTATACTGCAGATGTGCCAGATCCACACACGCTGTTAGCCCAAATTCCACCAGAAGCTACCTGCTTCACAGTCATTGATCTGTGTGGAGCTTTCTTCAGCGTTCCACTGGCCGAAGAAAGCCAGGGATTATTTGGATTCACATACAAAGGACAATCCTATGAGTATACACGTTTGCCAATGGGATTTAAGCACTCTCCTCACCTCTTCAATAAGGTGTTGAAAGATGATTTGGAAGGAGTGGGATCTCAAGTGAGCAGCACAATCATACAGTATGTAGATGATATACTTCTCTGCTCAACGGATAAAGAAACATGCCACAAAGACTCAATTAAGCTGCTGCAGATACTAGCAGAGAAAGGACATAAAGTCTCACAGAAGAAATTACAGTACTGTCAAGCCAAGTTGTGTATTTGGGCCAGACAATTATGCAAGGACATCGAAGCACTTCCGACAATCATCTGGAAGCCATAAGGAAAGCACCAAGACCCAGGACAGTCAGAGAAACGATGAAATTTCTGGGAATTACATGCTATAGTTCTGCATGGGTTGAAGATTACACCAAATTTACAGGACCTTTGAGAGCTATGATCAAAGATGCAGGAAGTGGTCAATTGCATTGTAATCTCACCTGGACACAAGAAGGTTGTCTAGCATTTGCAACGATTAAACAGAAGCTACTTGAGGCACCAGCATTGGCATTGCCTGATTATTCTAAAAAATGTGTGATGTATTTCTCTTTGTCTCCTGAAGGCAGATATGCATGTGCAGTTCATGCTTAGCCCACTGGTACAGGGACTAGCCCTCAGCCTATAGCATACTATTCTTCTGCTTTTTCAGAAGTGGAAATGGGCCTTGCCCCATGCTATAGAGCGCTGACTGGAGTTTATCGAATGTATGAGAAAGCAGCAGCTATTACTATGGGCTATGCATTAACTATTGTAACTCACCACAGTCTGAGAAATCTTTTGAATCATGGCAAATTTATTCTAACAATGCCTAGAATTAGAGACTATCACAGACTCGTAGAACAAGAGGATGTCACTTTAGCCATTACATTACATTACATTGCATTACATTGCATTTAGCAGACGCTTTTATCCAAAGCGACTTACAGAGGAGGACATAAGCTGAGAAAGGTGTAAAGGAGCACAGAGTAGTTTGTTAGTTTTGTTAGTTTTGTTAGGCAGGGAAGCATTCTCGAAACAGAAAGGTTTTTAGAAGTTTTTTAAAGGTAGAAAGGGATGTTGCTGTTCTTGTAGCCGTTGGTAGGTCATTCCACCGTTTGGGGACGACCACAGAGAAGAGTTTAGAGTGACCTCGCTTTGCGAGAGGCGAGGGTACAACTAGACGGTTTGTATGAGCTGAGCGTAACGCCCTGGTCGGGACGTGAGCCTTGATTAAGACGCTGAGATAGGCAGGGGCAGATCCTGTGATGGTTTTGTAGGCTAGCGTCAGAGCTTTGTGTTTAACTCTGGCAGCTACAGGCAGCCAGTGCAGGTCGCTGAAGAGTGGGGTGACATGTGACCTTTTAGGTTGATTGAAAACCAGTCGCGCTGCGGCATTCTGGACCATTTGCAAAGGTTTGATTGCGCAAGCAGGTAGGCCAGCCAAGAGCGAGTTGCAGTAATCAAGGCGGGAGATGACTGTAGCCTGAATCATCTAGTAGCACGCCCAGGTTTTTTGCAGCATGCTTAGGGGTGATAGTGACGGTGCCAATTTTCAGGTTGAAGTCATGGCAGAGTGACTCATGGGCAGGGATGACCAGGAGTTCGGTTTTTGACAGATTAAGCTGGAGATGGTGGTCTTTCATCCAGGTTGACAGATCAGAGAGACAGGCGGAGATGCGTGCGGAGGCCGTGGTGTCGTCCGGCTGGAACGACAGGTATAGCTGTGTGTCGTCGGCGTAGCAGTGGTAGGAGCCAGGTGCAGCACGATTAACCCGGCTGACACTTTGCCGACTCCTGAGGACGGGGAGCCCCACGATTGTCTAAGAGAAACAGCGAAATATTCTAAACTTCGATCAGACCTTCAAGCACTCCCACTTAGGGAGCCATATTTAGAATACTGGACTGATGGATCTTGTTACAGAATTGGAGACAAATTAAATGCAGGATATGCAGTTGTTAAAGCGGAAGGCTCTAATTTTGTAACTGAGAAAGTGCTCTAACACAAGCTTGTCTAATGGCAGAGGGTAAGCGTGTGACAATTTACACTGACTCTCCATATGCTCATTCAGTTTGTCATCTTTTTGCTGCTGTATGGAAGGGTCGCGGCTTTAAGAAGACTGACGGATCCCCCATACAACATTGTGCGCAAATTGTGAAATTGCTAAATGCTGTAATAAAACCTAAAGGAATAGCAATAGCTAAATGTGCAGCACATAAATCCGATTCATCTCGAGTCACACGAGTTCTTTTAGTCACACATGCAGTAGACTTAGAAGACAATATCACACTCAGAGACATAGTATTGATGCAAGAAGGAGCCAATGTAATGGACAAACAGCTGTGGGAAACTAGAGGTGCAAGTCAAGATGCCACGGGCCTGTGGAGAAATCATGAGGGCCTGGTGGTTGCACCTCCAGACTTATTGGGGCTACTGATTCAGGACGCTCATGGGCTCGCCCATGCAGCGAGGGGGGAAGTAAGAAGGAAAATTACAAAGGAGTATGGTTTTTGGGCACCGTACTTGCTCGAACAGATTGATTACATCATAGGCAGATGTGCTATCTGTCTAAAAAACAACGTTCGGAGGGGAATGATTGTTTCTCCTGGTCACATACCAACCCCAAGAGGCCCTATGCGTGAACTAGTCATTGATTTCACTGATATGATTCGTCCAGTAGGAGGTAAGAGATACATGTTGGTGATTGTTGACAGGTTTAGCAGGTGGGTGGAAGCATGACCCACTAAAAAAAAAGATGCTTCATCAGTAGCTAAGTTCCTTGGCAGAGAGGTAATCCCTCAATGGGGACTACCAGATAGGATTTCATCAGATAATGGTAAAGAGTTTGTTGATAAAACAGTGAAGCTTATTTTGCAAAAATTAGGCATTAAGCAACGTTTTGGAGCGGTGTATCATCCACAAAGTCAAGGTATTTGTGAAAGAATGAATGGAGTTCTTAAAAACCGTCTCATTAAGATCTGTCAACATACGGGGCTCAATTGGATTGAAGGACTCCCATTAGCATCGATGGCTTGCAGATCCAGTGAGCTTCGTGAGTTGCATATGACACCATTTGAGTTAGCTGTAGGTCTCTGCATGACCACACCTAGCCTGCTCAATAGCGGGAAGGGCCCAAGCCTATCTCTGCTGGAAGACAATATGAAAGCTTATGTCAAATACATGTCTAACGTCCAAAGGAGTATTTCTGCTTATGTCACCCAAAAACAGGAGCAGACCAAGAAAGAGGAACACAGAGGTGCCACCATCCTACCAGGGGATAAAGTGTTTGTGAAAGTGTTCCGCAGGAAGTGGTTTCACCCTCGTCGAGAAGGACCATTCCAAGTCCTTCGCAGCACAGGAACTGCAGTTCAGGTAGAGGGATCACCTACCTGGTTCCACGTCAACCACTGCATCAAAGAACCAGAGGATAACAAAGGCGATGGAGAACAGCCACAAGACACAGAGAGCGGTGACGATCCGGAGGAGGAACAGAGGCATAACGACGATGATGGAAGTAATGTTGATCATGCATCTGCTTCAATGGGCGCCGAGGGCCATGCTTGCTTCGACACCATCGACTTTCAGCATGCTCCAGAACCAACGGAGCCACAACAAGGGAGAAAACCAAGAAGCCCCAGACCGGTTCGGGAGATCCGATTCCCGATTCGGTTCAAAGACTACAGTTAAAGGAGAAATCGGGAGCTCCATCTTGCTTCCGTGTAGCTGCCAGATAGGAGCCAAGGCAGACTTCGATCTAGCTCTATGGCAAAAAGAGGGAGCAGCAGTGGCCATAGTAGGAGCTGGAAGAAGCTAGCTCTCGAAGGACGAAAGGACGAGGAGCCTAAGGAATTTTGTCACCCTATCATTTCTATCTTTCTCTCACCCCTCTATCTTCTATCTTAATGGCCCAGGCAGTAATTGTGATGGCCCCAGGCCATTTTGTCTTTTTTGCTGGCCTCTTTGTGCTCCTCCTTCCCTAGGTTCTCCTTGCCTGTCCCCTCCCACCTCGTCAGGGAGATCCATCCCACATGTGGCCTCACCTATAAAGACATGGCTTTTTCAAAATGGCTCTCTCTCTTTCCCCATGGATGGATGGTGCCATTGGGCACCCCAGCGTCATGTTTGTTTGGTTTGGTTTGCTTGTGTTATGTTGCCTTCTTGTTTCTTTATCACTACATATACTTTAAAAATTCTGTTATTTAAATAAATTCCTGGTTACTTTAACTGGTTGCTGTGTAGTTCTCCCTCCTTGGTTGTGCTTTTGAACGAGCAGGGCATAACAAGTGGGGGCTCGTCCAATTTTGAACTTGGGAATATCAGTGTTGTTATTTGTGTGGCAGTAAAAGGGGGAGGCTCACAGTGGCCTGGTTTGTGAGTATAGTGTTAACCAGGGGGGTAGATGGTATGATTCTCTCTCTTTGTTGACCTGTGTTCAGTCAACGATGGCTTTACATTGCAAGGTGTATGACTACAGGGAGGTTGTGGCTGGAGTAGTTGTGTCCCTCATGTAGGCTGTAGTGGCAGCTCTCTCACAAGGAGGGGTTGCTCTGTTTTTTTTTTTGCAGGGCTGGTTGTTGTTTTTGTGTGTTGTCCGTGCGGTTAGTAGCAGTTGTCTCGGGAGCACCCTGGAGTATTGGCTGGGACAAGTTGTCTTCCCCAATACAGATGGTTTAAAGGTGCATAAATACCCACCGCCAGTACGCACATGAAGACTAGGGTGCAGTTAATTAGTTTGAGTTAGGCAGCTAGGAGGGTGCGCTCCTTTGTCGTTCAATCTCTCTGTGGTTGTACTATAACTTGTTTTTCTTTTTGCACTGGTTGTGACTTAGGCTAACCGTTAACATGAATACCGAGCACAGTAATACACTGGTTTCTGAGTTTCTCCAGCGACCATCTCGTAGCACTTTAGCTCAGTTTTCCAAATCAGACTTAGTGGACTTAGCAGTACATTTGGGTTGGTCTGAGACCAAGGGGGTACCAAAAAAGGCTGAATTAAGGGGTATTGTTGAGGGGCTGGCTGTGTCTGCTGGTCTTTTGGAAGTGACTCAGGCTCCAGAAGCTCTTGTTGGTCCAGGTGTTGGGGATGGGGCTTGGTCATTTGAGCAGTGCCTGCAACTGGAGAGGGAAAAGGCAAAACTGGAGAGGGAGAGATTTCAGTTTGAATTGGAGCAGGAGAAGCTGAGGGCTACAGCAGCACTGGAGAAAGAGAGGGTTAAAATAGAGCGTCTGAGGTTGGAGCTAATGAGTGAAGGTAGAAGTGGGGCTACAGGGCTGCATCATAGCTTCGATGTTGCTGAAGGTTTGCGTTTGTTGCCAAAATTTGATGAAAAAGACCCTGACACGTTTTTTGCATTGTTTGAAAGAGTAGCAGGTATTAGGGGCTGGTTAGATGCTCACCAAACCTTGATGCTGCAGTGTATCTTCACAGGTAAGGCCCAGAGAGCTTTCTCTGCCCTTAGTTCTGTTGACAGTGCTAGTTATAGCAAAGTTAAAGCTGCAGTCCTTAAGGCGTATGAACTAGTGCCAGAAGCTTACAGGCAGAGGTTTAGGAACTGGAAGAAAAGAGATCAGCAAACACATATTGAGTTTGTTCAAGACATTTCAACTCAT
Source organism: Collichthys lucidus (assembly GCA_004119915.2). Classification (NCBI taxonomy): domain Eukaryota; kingdom Metazoa; phylum Chordata; class Actinopteri; family Sciaenidae; genus Collichthys; species Collichthys lucidus. Next base: position 16,472 of record ML241041.1, read on the forward strand.
TTCAATCGGTGGTGTTCAGCATCTAATGTGGAATCTTATGATGATTTGTGTGATCTGGTTGTGCTAGAACAGTTCAAAAGTTCATTACCTGCCCAACTAGCCGTCTATATCACTGAAAAAAAAGTTAAAACAGCAACAGCAGCGGCAGTGTTGGCAGATGAATATGTTTTAGTGCATGGCAGTGGTTCATCTGGTGGACAGGGCCAAATGGATGGACAACGGACGGAGAATTTTAGGTTTAGGCCTAGCAGGCCTCCAGTAGCTCATGAGGTTTCGCATGCTGCTGTCAGACATGTCCCAGGGACAGATGGGAAGTTTGATCCAGGCAAGATTTGTCATGCCTGTAAAAACAAAGGACACTGGAGAGGAGAGTGTCCACTTAATAAAACAGGTCAGAAATCAACAGATGCTAGTGTGTACGTGAAACCGGCTGGCCTGGTGACCTCTGCACTTCACACTAACATGTCTGAGTCTGTTCACCCACCAGGGACTGGACCATCTAAGAATGTGGATGAGATGTACACCCCTTTTGTATCAACTGGTTTTGTATCTTTAGATGGACAGGGGAAAGTACCTATTAAAGTTCTGAGGGACTCAGGGGCTAATCAGAGTCTGGTCTTGAGTAGTGTGCTACCTTTTTCAGCCCATACAGCGACTGGTGGAAAAGCTCTTGTACAGGGAATTGGGATGGTTACACTCTGGGTTCCTGTTCATCGCTTCCATCTGGAATCAGATTTGGTGTGTGGTGAAGTTGATATGGCCGTCCGTCCTCAGTTGCCAATACAAGGGGTTGATGTCATCCTGGGCAATGATCTGGCAGGGTCAAAAATTTGGAAGGAAGGTCCACCACTTCTGTATGTAGCTTCAGTCTTGCAGGTGCCCAAAGAGTCGGAGGGTGCTAATGAGAAGCCTAAAGTGTTTTCCTCCTGTGCTGTGACCCGGGCCATGAGTAAAACACTATCAGAACATGCTGAGCTTTCTGAACAAGGTCAGTATTCTCAGGCAGGTCTCTCTGAGGGACAGGAAGCGTGCAAGTTTTTTTCTATTCCTTTGCCTACATTTTCTAGGAAGGAATGCATTAAGGAACAGGCTCTAGATCTTACACTGAAGCCTTTATTTGAGATGATTGGTTCGAAGGGTGATCTCAAGAATGTCTCCAGTGGTTATTTTTTCAGTGATGGTTTACTGTTGAGGAAGTGGGCTCGTGTGGTGAGTGGGGTACAGGTTGACAGTGTGGTCCAGGTCGTGGTTCCTTTAAAGTTCAGAAATGTGGTGTTGAGCACTTCACATGATGGTGTGGCAGGCCATCTTGGGGTAAAGAAAACGTACGATAAAGTGCTTCGCCATTTTTTCTGGCCTCGACTGAAAAGGGATGTTGCCAACTACTGTAAGACCTGTAAAACATGTCAGTTAACCGGAAAGCCCAATCAAAAGCTGAAACCAGCTCCACTGTATCCAATCCCTGTTGTGGAAAAGCCTTTTGAGTATCTGTTGCTTGACTGTGTTGGCCCGCTTCCAAAAAGTAAAGGGGGTAACCAATATCTTTTAACGGTGATGTGTAAGAGCACACGCTATCCTTCTGCTTTTCCGTTGCGCTCTATAAAGGTCAAACCTGTGCTGAAGGCACTAACTTCCTTTATTTCAACTTTTGGTGTTCCAAAAATAGTGCAAACAGACCAAGGCAGTAATTTCATGTCTCGTACTTTTTCCCAAGTGTTAAAACAATTGAGGATTGAACATCATGTGTCCAGTGCCTATCATCCAGAGTCTCAGGGGGTTCTGGAACGTTTTCATCAAACGCTAAAATCTATGTTGCGTTCGTATTGTACCGAACTGTCTCAAGACTGGGAAGAAGGCCTGCCATGGTTACTGTTAGCAATACGGGAGGTGGCGCAGACCAGTACTGGTTTCAGTCCAAATGAGCTAGTGTTCGGTCACTCTGTTCGGGGTCTCTTAGCAGTTCTGGGGGATGATTTGAAACCTAAAGAGCCACCAGAGAATGTTTTGGAGTATGTAAATGATTTTCGTCGTCGACTGTGTATTGCCTGCGCTACTGCTCACAAGAATCTTGGTGGAGCTCAAATAAAAATGAAGGAGGGCTTTGATCAAAAAGTTGAGATCCGGCTGTTTGAGCCAGGGGACCAGGTTCTGGCTTTGCTACCTGTGGTTGGTTCACCATTTCAGGCAAGATTTAGTGGGCCTTATACAGTAAAAAGTAGAATGTCTGACAGGGATTATTTGATTGCCACACCTAACAGGAGGAAGAAAGTACAGTGGTGTCATGTAAATCTGTTGAAGCCCTTTTTGACCCCCTCAACCATGAAGAATAGTGACACACTTTGTATAGGTGATGGTGTTGCAAAGGCCGTGGCCACAGTTGGTGCTGCGCCTTCAGATGATTTTGACATTCCCTCTGAGGCCATTCTGACTGGAAAGCTTAAAAATTCAGAATATTTGAACAGTCTTCCCAGTCAGTTTGGTTATCTTTCAGATGCTCAGCAAGAAGATGTGATGAAAGTGCTTCGGTCTCATTTGTCTCTCTTTTCAGATACACCATCACGTACTACCATGATCGAGCATGACATAGAGGTGGGGGATGCTCTGCCTGTGAGGCAGCGTGCTTACAGGCTGCCAGTGGAAAAGCGTCAGCGTATGGAAAAGGAGGTGGAGTATTTGCTGCAACATGGGTTGGCAGAACCATCATGTTCAGGCTGGGCTTCTCCATGTTTGTTGGTAGATAAGGCAGATAGGTCAGACAGATTTTGCACCGATTTTAGAAAAGTTAATGCGGTCACCAAGCCTGACTGTTATCCACTCCCTCGCATTGAGGACTGCATCGATCAAGTGGGTGGCGCCAAATTTGTAACAAAACTGGATCTTTTGAAGGGATATTGGCAGGTGCCACTGACAGCCAGGGCCAAAGAAATATCCTCATTTATTACGCCATGGGGTTTGTTTTCTTATTCAGTCATGCCATTTGGCCTCCGAAATGCTCCAGCAACCTTCCAACGTCTTATGAACAAGGTGTTAGCTGGATTACCAGGGTGTTCAGCTTATTTGGATGACGTTGTGGTGGTTAGTGACACGTGGGAAACTCATGTTCAGCGTTTGCGTGCAGTGTTTGACCGGTTGACTCAGGGAAATTTAACTGTCAATTTGGCAAAGTGTGAGTTTGCTAAAGCGACTGTAACCTATCTGGGTAAGGTGGTTGGTCAGGGTGAAGTTCGCCCGGTGCAGGCTAAAGTGGAAGCCATTCTCAAGTATCCAGTGCCAGCATCGAAAAAAGATCTTATGCGATTTCTTGGGTTAGTGGGGTATTATCGTAGCTTTTGCCCCAACTTCTCCACTGTGGTGGCTCCACTGACAAGCCTATTGAAGAAAAATGCACATTTTGACTGGTCCTCTCACTGCCAGGCTGCATTTGAATGTGTACGAAATTTGATATGCTCTGCTCCTGTGCTCTCCGCTCCAGTCTTCCACAAACCTTTTAAAATCCAGGTGGATGCTAGTGAAGTTGGTGCTGGGGCCGTGCTCCTACAGGAAGGGGAGGGGGGAGTTGACCATCCTGTGTCCTTTTTCTCACGTAAGTTCAACCATCACCAGCTTAATTATTCAGTAATTGAAAAAGAGACTCTAGCTCTGATTTGGGCCTTGAAATTTTTTGAAGTGTATGTTGGCCCATCTCTGCCTGTGACTATTTATACTGACCACAACCCTTTAACCTTCTTGAGCAGTATGCACAATGCCAATAGAAGGCTCATGAGGTGGCTGCTATTTTTACAGCCTTACACCTTGAATGTATGTCACATCAAAGGTCGTGATAATGTACTGGCTGATGCGCTTTCCCGTGCTACTTGTTGATTCTGCACAAGACCCTGATAGAGGGGTCTTGTGTTTATGGGGGGGGGCATTTTGTCTTTTTTGCTGGCCTCTTTGTGCTCCTCCTTCCCTAGGTTCTCCTTGCCTGTCCCCTCCCACCTCGTCAGGGAGATCCATCCCACATGTGGCCTCACCTATAAAGACATGGCTTTTTCAAAATGGCTCCCTCTCTTTCCCCATGGATGGATGGTGCCATTGGGCACCCCAGCGTCATGTTTGTTTGGTTTGGTTTGCTTGTGTTATGTTGCCTTCTTGTTTCTTTATCACTACATATACTTTAAAATTCTGTTGTTTAAATAAATTCCTGGTTACTTTAACTGGTTGCTGTGTAGTTCTCCCTCCTTGGTTGTGCTTTTGAACGAGCAGGGCATAACAGTAATGAAGACTGACCTCCAACAGTGGGGTCAAGTGCTAGTAACCTCTGACTACCAGGTAAAAGGGTAAATCAAGCAACGAAGACAATCGTTTCAAGGAGTTGTTCCTTTGGATTTAAGGACAATGAACTGTTCAAGTGAGGTTCTAAGACTACCTCAATGCCTGCATATGGATGTTGTTTTATGTAAGATGTATTTCAGGGGTTCTTACATGACAATGATAGTCTATCAAAGCTAAGGATAAAAGAAAAAGGAGTTTGACATTATATTGCATGTTTGTATTATTTTATTAATGCATATGTGTCTGATTAGAGTTTTTCCTGATAATTGAATGAAGCTAAGGTTAAAAGTCCAAGTGGGTTTTTGAGTATTATAGGAAATGATGATTATATTGCACCAATGATTCACTGTTGATATTTAGCTTTAGTTGGTTGTTTACTGCAAAGCTTGAACTAGTGAGTATGCGTAAGCTGTTATAACGACGATATTTATTCATCACTTATGTTCACTTTTAATAGATGTTTGATTAGCAGCTAAGGTTGAAGTTGAAAGTTTCTTATGCATATGTTATACATTTATAGTGGGTTTTTCAGTTGTGGAAGCCTGACGGCTTCCAAGGGGGGAATATGTGGTATATTTTGAGCCTGCTTTAGTTGAACTTATAGGAATACGCAGAGTAAACAGATGTCTTAAGTATAATTTGAGAAAGCTTTTAGCACCATAGAATTGAGCGCTGTCATCTTAATGTAAACTATTTCTGTAGGCCTTCCCATTCAAGGTATATGTGAAGATTGCTGTAAGCCCTTGAGATGACTAGATCCAGGCTTGCACCCCTGGTCATCATTACCAAATATGGAAGAATGTATGGTGAAACGTTCATAACATTAATATGTAATCGCTTCATTTGCATATTAGTATATAGCAGGGCAACGCCTTAACACAGGGAGAGAATCGGGGCTGCAATCTGACTATAGGGACCTCAGCAGTCTTTAATCTAACCTCAAGGATTCTCTTCATGCACTCAGAGTATGTGATGGCTTATAATAAAAAAGGAGCATTCCTTAAGAAAGAAGCGTCGAGTTCTGTTTATTCTTTTCCACTCAAACAAGCACGAAGAGAGTCGTCAATACACAACATTAGCATATGCTGTAAAAAGGTTAAACAGCAGATGGACAAGATTCAACAGCAAGAAGCTAAGTATCATATAGCTAGTGTGCGCACACATCATTGTGGAGAATGCAGGCATCGATCCCGCTACCTCTCGCATGCTAAGCGAGCGAGAGAGAGCTAATTCCCCTGTCTCAAACTCGCTATCGCATGGCGACAAGCATTGTGGGACAAGCACAAAGTAAAAGGAAAGCCAGTGCCGCTCGTTTTGATGCCCCGGCTGCTGTTCTTCAACCCAATACTTGAAAGCATGAGCAGAGTGGCGCAGCGGAAGCGTGCTGTCTCCATAACCCAGAGGTCGATGGATCGAAACCATCCTCTGCTATTTCTAGGTGCTCTTCATCGCTGTCATCTTCTCTGAAAAGCTAGTCTGTGCTGTTGTGTCTTTGGTGCCATGCATCCATCTCCAGCAAATGTTACTGGCCCATGAATGCCTCTTCTTAGAAGAGCTAGTCTGTGCTGTTGTGTCTTTGGTGCCATGCATCCATCTCCAGCAAATGTTACTGGCCCATGAATGCCTCTTCTTAGAAGAGCTAGCCTGTGCCAGTGACTTTCAGACCTGCATTGATGACTCTATGAGGAATTAGGGAAAGTCAGAAAAAAGAAGTTCACTGCAAAGTCAAGCAAGTACTTCACTTTGGATCTTATGTTTGTCAGGTAAAATGTATTCTTTTTTTAGTTCTTAAAAAAGCCACTGGCAGTATGCTTCTCCTGTGTCTGCCCCCCTTGACTTAACTAATACTCCAGGTATCATCACAGCGCAGTCCTTGACGTGTCACGCATGGACGCTGGAGGAAAACCTTAATTTTTCACGTAGTGTGGCCGAGCGGTCTAAGGCGCTGGATTAAGGCTCCAGTCTCTCAGGAGGCGTGGGTTCAAATCCCACCACTGCCACTTGACAATGTTAGCTATACGTCAATGTGATGGCCTCATATATGCTCAAAAGGACTGTGTGCTCCTCTTAGTCAACTCAAGTGTTGCATGTAGAGACGTTGTCTGGCAAAGCACGTTAAACTGTTCTCTCACTGCCTCAGTTAGCAGAGAGGGGCAGTACCTTCCCCACTTTGCAACATCATAATTTGAAGTTTCACGTTAGGCAGGATGCCATGCCGGGCCGTCACCATGGAAGCTTCACCTCACAGACGAGGTGGCCGAAGCGTTCGCTTTAAGCTGCCACATCAATAAGCTACCTTGGTCTTGCTTGTCGTATAAGACCACGTGCAAGGAAACATCCCATCCCCAATGTTCGTGGAAGCGCATGACACCAGTGTAAAGCAGAGTAACAACCGTAGGCTGAACACAAGGTGCTCCTAGACGAGCATGGACTAAAGGTAAACCCCCAAGAAGGTAGCCCGCACAACTAGATTTCGGAGGACGTCAAACGACTGCCATTAATGACCCTCGATGGATGGATGCCACCTTTGACTTTGTTTTTTTCTAAACTATGGGAATAAAGGCCAACTCAGAGCAAAGTCTGGAAGTTGCTGTGTGCAAGGTGTGAGTGGACGAGTGAGAAATTTTAGGAAGGATTTTAAATTCTATTCTTGATTTTACAGGTAGCCAATGCAAGGAAGCCAAAATGGGACAAATATGATCTCTGCTCTTGGTTCCTGTCAGTACACGTGCAGCACCATTCTGAATCAGATGCAAAGTCCTCGGAGACTTACTAGAGCCGCCTGATAACAAGGAGTTACAATAATCGAAACTAGAAGTAACAAATTGTCAAGTGAGTTGAGATCCCTGATCCGCTGACACAACGGAAAAGTTAAAATAACAACCTGTGAGACGAATGACAGAGTGTCTCACTGTCTGGCCTTGCAAATAGGGAAGTGAACGCCCCCAGCAGACGGCCTGAAAATGGGGAACGAAGGGACTTTTCATTCATGCCAGTAATGGTAAGCCTTTGGACATTTGAAAAATATATATGAGTATGTGAGTAATGCATAAAGATAAAAATGAGCTAAACTAAAATGTGATTAATGATGATTCTGTGTTTAAACAAATGCAAAAATGAAATGTTGAAATGAGTGTAACCGTAAGAAAAGATTGTGATTATAACTGAAGATTCTGACTGCTGGAGATTGTGAAATCATTGCAACAGTTAGTAGCTAAAGAAGTAATAATAACTAAATCATGCTGAGGGGTTGAGGAAGTGAAATTTGAGCAACCAGTCTGGAGAGAGGGTGAGAAGGGGATAAGTGAAACAAACAGGAAACATCTGGAGGGACAAACAGAGAGGATGAACTATGACAATCACCACCTAATATGGTTGGACTCCGGCATGTGACTCATTGTAGCCTGACAGGGGGAATATCCAGCAAACAAGGAGTATAAGAGCCACTGCACAACAGAGATCGTTGTTATCTTCGTCAGCCGGCACCCAAGTTCGAGACATGCTGGACGACAGACCAAACGGGAGCATTGAATCTACGGACATAGACTTCAAACCATAGAGAAGGAACAGACGAACAGCCGAACATCGCAAGAGAAGAATCTGGGAGCCACAGCTGGCGAAAGGGAGCCGAGCGTAGGAGGATAACCACCCCAAACCGGCTGTGGATCTCGACTAGACCAACCAGAACTCTTTTCGTGTTCATCCTGCCAACGAGACTACGGACATTAGGAACTTTCTGGGCTTTGGTCAAAGCCAGGGACTCTTTATGAAATCCAGCAGTACGGCAGTCGTGAAAGGACTGGATCGACTGATCATCGCTTCACCCTTTCCCTCCCTCGATCCCGCTACCTCTCGCTTGCGCTTCCTGCATCTTGCCTTCTTCGCCAAAGTAAGCCCACATCAACCAATCACGTTCGTCCTCTGGGCTTACTTTTGAGCTTACTTTAGGCTTACTTTGGGCTTACTTTTGACCAATCACGTTGGCTCTCTGTGGGCTTACTTTTGACCAATCACGTTTCCTCCCGCTGCGGCTTATATTTTGGCCCGCCGCTCTCGCGATAATTTTCTCTTTGACAACCCGTCTTGGTAAGTAGCGTATTACTCTGTAATTGAACGTATGTACATGTCCATATATATATATATATATATATATATATATATATATATATATATATATATATATATATATATATATATATATATATATATATATATATATATATGGGCAGACACATGGGGAATGGACAACGCTGCAGCTTGAGCGGTAGCTACAGAGGTAGCCTGAACAGGGGCTAAGCTTTGCTGTCTTGGTGAGGCAGGGGAAGGGTTTGGGAGGCCCGAGGTCGTCCTCTGGGGAAGCTGAGTTAAGAAAGCTGAATGAGAATGGACATATATCAAGTTTGGGGGGCAGGAGTAAATCTGGTGGAGGGAGGCAGGTGGTAAAAGGAGTTGTCTCCTTTTTCATGAAGAGATAAGGGAGGAGGAGCAGAGGCTCCATCAGGGTGATTATCTGAGGAGAGATTCTGTGGAATAAAAGCAGAAACAAGCTGGGCTGACTCCAGCTCTCTTTCTTTAATGCAGATACATCTGTTCATGTCAGCCTCTTTGGTCATTCTCTCTCTCTCCTTGTGTCCGTCTGCTTGCCTGTGCTGAGCAGCTCGTTCATGAAGCTCCTTCTCCTCCTGTTTTTGTCTCCTCCAGCTCATCCCTCCTTTCCTTTTCCTCAAGAATACTGGCTTGGAGATGACTCCGATTAGAAGCATGGCTGCTGCTGGAATGCCGACTAATCTGAGAGCTTGTAGTGCAGTGAGTCCTCTTGATGGGAGAACTACGTGAGCCATGGGATCATGTATGTGTCTTCAGCATATGAATCCCATAGTAGTCAGGAGGCTGCCTCTGTCTTTTGGGCCAGCCCCTGGGTCATGGCTGATGCTAACTGGCTGTGTGAGGGGTTCAGCTAACGCTTCAAAGATACTGATGGCCCTGGTTTGATCCTCTGTGAGAGGTAGACAACAATGGTTCAGGTGAAAGGCCAGGCTCTGTTTGGTGAGGAGGTGTAGATGGCCTCGCTGCTGTGGGGTGGACTCATCCATTTAGATAGATTAGATTCAACTTTATTGTCATTACACATGTACATGTACAGGGCAACGAAATGCAGTTTAGCATCCAACCAGAAGTGCAATAGGCAGTAAAGTGCATGTGGCATAAATATTGTGGTATATAAAAAGTATGTTACATGTTGTTTTTACAGTGTATGGACAATATTTACAGATCAGAGGCTATGTACAGGTGAGACCATATATACAGGTTAATGAGCAAGATATACATGTTGAGCTGCTTCAGTCTATTCCACCTTGGGATCCATCCATATGCTCAGTAGAAGGAGCCTGACCTTCATTAGTGCGCTCATCAACAGGATGAATGGCATCAGTCACTCAGTCAGCCATGTTAGCTCACTGTGTGGAGTGTGGCTCAATCTCTGGCTCCAAGGACAGACAGACAGACAGACAGACAGACAGACAGACAGCTTTGGTTGACAGACACAGACAGTGAATGAGAGTGAGCGAGCGTCGGCCTCGATAAAGTTGTTAATCAGAGAAATAAAAAGCTCTCTCCTGATTGGTCCACAGAGGTTACGTTCAACACAAACAGACAAACTCCCAGAAGCCACCTTTTCCCTGCAGCGCCTCCTCCTGTCTGAACGCTGCGTTACTTTCTTGTTGCTGCCACAAGGAATTGTGGGACGGCATTCTCTCCTTTCCTTTGGTAAAGGATGGTCCAGTGTCTCCTCTGCTAAAGGAGACAAGAAAGGAAGCAGTGAAGCTCTTTTCCTTCTTCAGAGAATTCAAACAGCTCTTATCATGGCTGACACATCCTTCTGGCTCATCAGTTCAGTTCAGTTCAGTTCAGAGCTTTATTGTCCCTCCAGGAGAAATTTGATTTGCAGTGGCAATGCCACATACACAACATAAAATAAATAGACAAACAGTGACATAAAACAATGAAGCAAAGTAAAGCAACCAAAAACTTGATAAACAATCCTAAATGAAGTTAGAATATAACAGTGACAGTGAAGTAAAGACATTTCCACAGATAGTGTCCCATTGGTCCTCACTAAAGTCACACCCCAAATCTCTTTGCCAGATATTCTTAAGCGAGGTCAAGGAGGAACTGTGATGGTCTAACAAAGCCTTGTAAATTACAGAGATTTTCCCTTTCAGTGACGTGGAGTTAGTCAGAATCTTCTCTAGACTTGTCGGCCCGAGCAGAAGTCGTCCCTCCCCTTTCAGGGTGTTAATTAGATGGCGAATTTGTAAATGCTTATAAAGTCCTGCTTTGGAATGTCAAATTCTGATCTTATGTCTGCAAAGGATTTAAGTGTTCCTTGTAAACAACTGCCGGAACTGGTATAAACCCTCTCTTTCCACTTCGCAAGCAAACATCTCCCAATTGATGGCGGTAAGTCTGGGTTGGAAGATAAAGGAGCAAGCCCCGAAATTTTGTCTGAGGTACCACAGAATTCTTAACATCCTGCCACGCCCGAAGAGTGTGTAGACTACATATGTCCCTGTTACCTGATGTAGTGCATTTATATTGTTAATGTACGGTAGCGAGGCTATGGGGATTGGGAAGCAGAGTTCTTCTTCTATGTCAATCCAGTGGGCAGTGTTTCGTTTTTGCAGCCAGCTAATCAGGTCTTTTGTCTGTGCGGCCCAATAGTACATCTGTAAATCTGGCAATCCCAGCCCCCCTTTCTCTCTAGACTTGGTCAAAGTTTTGAAGGCTATTCTAGGTGAACAGGTTTTCCAGATGAAAGAGGTGAGCACCTTGTTTATGGATTTAAAGAACCCACTATCTAGATAGCAGGGCAGGGACTGAAATAGGTATCCAAGACGTGGCAACACGTTCATTTTAATTACATTAATGCGTCCAAGAAACGAAATGGGGAGCATTTTCC
>ML241042.1:0-25000 GCA_004119915.2 Collichthys lucidus
TTTGTTGTTATGTTGTTTTCATAGCTGAAGTTTGTTGTTATGTTGTTTTCATAGCTGAAGTTTGTTATGTTGTTTTCATAGCTGAAGTTTGTTGTTATGTTGTTTTCATAGCTGAAGTTTGTTATGTTGTTTTCATAGCTGAAGTTTGTTGTTATGTTGTTTTCATAGCTGAAGTTTGTTGTTATGTTGTTTTCATAGCTGCAGTTTGTTGTTATGTTGTTTTCATAGCTGAAGTTTGTTGTTATGTTGTTTTCATAGCTGAAGTTTGTGTTATGTTGTTTTCATAGCTGAAGTTTGTTGTTATGTTGTTTTCATAGCTGAAGTTTGTTGTTATGTTGTTTTCATAGCTGAAGTTTGTTGTTATGTTGTTTTCATAGCTGAAGTTTGTTGTTATGTTGTTTTCATAGCTGAAGTTTGTTGATATGTTGTTTTCATAGCTGAAGTTTGTTGTTATGTTGTTTTCATAGCTGAAGTTTGTTATGTTGTTTTCATAGCTGCAGTTTGTTGTTATGTTGTTTTCATAGCTGAAGTTTGTTGTTATGTTGTTTTCATAGCTGAAGTTTGTTGTTATGTTGTTTTCATAGCTGAAGTTTGTTGTTATGTTGTTTTCATAGCTGAAGTTTGTTGTTATGTTGTTTTCATAGCTGAGTTTGTTGTATGTTGTTTTCATAGCTGCAGTTTGTTGTTATGTTGTTTTCATAGCTGAAGTTTGTTGTTATGTTGTTTTCATAGCTGAAGTTTGTTATGTTGTTTTCATAGCTGAAGTTTGTTGTTATGTTGTTTTCATAGCTGAAGTTTGTTGTTATGTTGTTTTCATAGCTGAAGTTTGTTATGTTGTTTTCATAGCTGAAGTTTGTTGTTATGTTGTTTTCATAGCTGAAGTTTGTTGTTATGTTGTTTTCATAGCTGAAGTTTGTTGTTATGTTGTTTTCATAGCTGAAGTTTGTTATGTTGTTTTCATAGCTGAAGTTTGTTGTTATGTTGTTTTCATAGCTGAAGTTTGTTATGTTGTTTTCATAGCTGAAGTTTGTTGTTATGTTGTTTTCATAGCTGAAGTTTGTTGTTATGTTGTTTTCATAGCTGAAGTTTGTTGTTATGTTGTTTTCATAGCTGAAGTTTGTTGTTATGTTGTTTTCATAGCTGAAGTTTGTTGTTATGTTGTTTTCATAGCTGAAGTTTGTTGTTATGTTGTTTTCATAGCTGAAGTTTGTTGTTATGTTGTTTTCATAGCTGAAGTTTGTTGTTATGTTGTTTTCATAGCTGAAGTTTGTCCGCCTCCTCTTACACACATGACATTGTTCTTTCTGGTCTCGTTTCCTCTTCCTGTTTCAGATCTGGACAACGATGTTGACCCAGAAACTGGAGAGCGAGCACAGGGATGAGCACAGCATCTAAAAAAAGCCTGAGTCATGAACTCTGAACAAGTTTTATATGAACTGAAAAACATTTTTATGTTTTTCATCCACAGAAAGTCATTTTTTTTACTCAGTCAGCTGATCAGTTGTCATAAGTTTTGATCATACTGATGATCAGGCTGAAGGTGTACGCTGTTTTAATCAGCTGTTTTTAATCAGCTGTTTTACGTGTGTTTACATCTGTGCGTCTGCTTTGGCTCTCAGGGACAATAAAATAAAATGAAGGTTACAGTGGTTTGAAGCCTGCTGGATGTTTTACATTTAATCTGATCAACGCCAAACAAAGACCTGAGTTTACCTCCAGAAATAAATCTGTCATTTTTCATTCTGAAGAAACAAACGTTATACAAACATAAATGTGTTTTATTGTAGATACAAAACATTAAATAATCTAGACTTTTTCATATTTACAGATTGTGTATGTACACTAAACACATCTGTGTCATTAAATGAACCCTTTCACAATAAAAGTCCTGGTAAACTTTTACTCTGGTGAGCGTCAATCTGCAGCATCTGATCGATTAATATCAGTCTTCAACCTGATTGGCTGCTGTCGCCTCGATGGGCGGAGCCTCGTCCTCGGAGCTGGTCTGACGAGCCGCCGTCCGAAACAAACGCATCAAATCTCTAAACCGGTGAGACACCTGGAGACACGAGGGAGACGTACTGTCAGCCAATCACAAACTTCCTGACCAATCACAGTCAGAGTCAGAACAACCAATCACCTCACTGGGAGTCTTGTTGCCAAGCAGAGTAGAGATAGCTTGGAATGTGTTCTGATTGGCTCCCTCCTGCTGACACATCGTCAAAATGACTCGATCAGCTTCTCTGAAAAACAACAAGAGGCAGAGAGGAGGTGAGAGGAGGTGAGAGGAGCAGAGAGGAGGTGAGAGGAGGTGTGAGGAGGTGAGAGGAGCAGAGAGGAGGTGAGAGGAGGTGGGAGGAGCAGAGAGGAGGTGAGAGGAGGTGAGAGGAGGTGAGAGGAGCAGAGAGGAGGTGAGAGGAGGTGAGAGGAGCAGCGAGGAGCAGAGAGGAGGTGAGAGGAGCAGAGAGGAGCAGAGAGGAGGTGAGAGGAGGTGAGAGGAGGTGAGAGGAGAAGAGAGGAGGTGGTGAGAGGAGGTGGGAGGAGGGAGAGGAGGAAGAGAGGAGGTGAGAGGAGCAGAGAGGAGGGAGAGAGACGGTGGGAGGAGAGAGGAGGGTGAGAGGAGCTGAGAGGAGGTGAGAGGAGGTGAGAGGAGGTGGGAGGAGGTGAGAGGAGCAGAGAGGAGGTCAGAGGAGGTGAGAGGAGCAGAGAGGAGCAGAGAGGAGGTGAGAGGAGGTGAGAGGAGGTGAGAGGAGCAGAGAGGAGGTGAGAGGAGCAGAGAGGAGGTGAGAGGAGGTGAGAGGAGGTGAGAGGAGCAGAGAGGAGCAGAGAGGAGGTGAGAGGAGCAGAGAGGAGGGAGAGGAGCAGAGAGGAGGTGAGAGGAGGTGAGAGGGAGCAGCGAGGAGCAGAGAGGAGGTGAGAGGAGCCAGAGAGGAGGTGAGGAGAGAGAGGAGGGTGCGGAGGTGGGGTGGGTGAGAGGATGGTGGAGGAGGAGGGTGAGAGGAGAGAGCAGAGAGGAGGTGAGAGGAGCAGAGAGGAGGTGAGAGGAGGTGTGAGGAGCGAGAGGAGGTGAGAGGAGGTGCGAGGAGCAGAGAGGAGGTGAGAGGAGCAGAGAGGAGGTGAGAGAGAGGTGGGAGGAGCAGAGGAGGAGGTGAGAGGAGCAGGTGAGAGGAGGTGAGGAGGAGGTGAGAGGAGCAGAGAGGGAGGTGAGAGGAGGAGGTGAGAGGAGCAGAGAGGAGGTGAGAGGAGGTGAGAGGAGATGAGAGGAGCAGAGAGGAGGTGAGAGGAGGTGGAGAGGAGGTGGGAGGAGGTGAGAGGAGGTGAGAGGAGGTGAGAGGAGCAGAGAGGAGGTGAGAGGAGCAGAGAGGAGGTGAGAGGAGGTGGGAGGAGCAGAGAGGAGGTGAGAGGAGCAGAGAGGAGGTGAGAGGAGCAGAGAGGAGCAGAGAGGAGGTGAGAGGAGGTGAGAGGAGGTGAGAGGAGCAGAGAGGAGGTGAGAGGAGCAGAGAGGAGGTGAGAGGAGGTGAGAGGAGGTGAGAGGAGCAGAGAGGAGGTGAGAGGAGCAGAGAGGAGCAGAGAGGAGGTGAGAGGAGCAGAGAGGAGGTGAGAGGAGCAGAGAGGAGGTTGAGAGGAGCAGCGGGAGCAGAGAGGAGGTGAGGTGAGAGGAGCAGAGAGGAGGTGAGAGGAGCAGAGGGAGGGTGTGAGGAGTGTGAGGGGGTGAGAGGAGCAGAAGAGGAGGTGAGAGGAGGTGAGAGGAGGTGGGAGGAGGTGAGAGGAGCAGAGAGGAGGTAGAGGAGGTGAGAGAGAGGCAGAGAGGAGCAGAGAGGAGGTGAGAGGAGGTGAGAGGAGCAGAGAGGAGGTGAGAGGAGCAGAGAGGAGGTGAGGAGAGAGGAGGTGAGAGGAGCAGAGGAGCAGAGAGGAGGTGAGAGGAGCAGAGAGGAGGTGAGAGGAGCAGAGAGGAGGGTGAGGGAGGTGAGAGGAGCAGCGAGGAGGTGAGAGGAGCAGAGAGGAGGTTGAGGTGTGGAGGGGTGAGAGGAGCAGAGAGGAGGTGAGAGGAGGGAGAGGGCAGAGAGGAGGTGAGAGGAGCAGAGAGGAGGTTGAGAGGAGGTTGAGGAGCGAGGAGAGAGGAGGTGAGAGGAGGAGAGAGGAGGTGAGAGCAGAGCAGAGAGGAGGTGAGAGGAGGTGGGAGGAGCGAGAGAGGGTGAGAGGAGCAGAGAGGAGGTGAGAGGAGGTGAGAGGAGCAGAGAGGAGGTGAGAGGAGGTGAGAGGAGGTGAGAGGAGCAGAGAGGAGGTGAGAGGAGATGAGAGGAGCAGAGAGGAGGTGAGAGGAGGTGGGAGGAGGTGAGAGGAGGTGAGAGGAGGTGAGAGGAGGTGAGAGGAGCAGAGAGGAGGTGAGAGGAGCAGAGAGGAGGTGAGAGGAGGTGGGAGGAGCAGAGAGGAGGTGAGAGGAGCAGAGAGGGAGGTGAGAGGAGCAGAGAGGAGCAGAGAGGAGGGTGAGAGGAGGTGAGAGGAGGTGAGAGGAGAGAGAGAGAGAGGTGAGAGGAGCAGAGAGGAGGTGAGAGGAGGTGAGAGGAGGTGAGAGGAGCAGAGAGGAGGTGAGAGGAGCAGAGAGGAGCAGAGAGGAGGTGAGAGGAGCAGAGAGAGTGAGAGGAGCAGAGAGGAGGTGAGAGGAGGTGGGAGGAGCAGAGAGGAGGTGAGAGGAGGTGAGAGGAGGTGAGAGGAGCAGAGAGGAGGTGAGAGGAGGTGAGAGCGAGAGGGAGAGCAGAGAGGAGGGAGAGGAGGTGGGGGAGGTGAGAGGAGGTGAGGAGGAGGTGAGAGGAGCAGAGAGGAGGTGGAGGTGAGAGGAGCAGAGAGGAGGTGAGAGGAGGTGGGAGGAGCAGAGAGGAGGTGAGAGGAGCAGAGAGGAGGTGAGAGGAGCAGAGAGGAGCAGAGAGGAGAGAGAGGAGGTGAGAGAGGAGGTGAGAGGAGGTGAGAGGAGCAGAGAGGAGGTGAGAGGAGCAGAGAGGAGGTGAGAGGAGGTGAGAGGAGGTGAGAGGAGCAGAGAGGAGGTGAGAGGAGCAGAGAGGAGCAGAGAGGAGGTGAGAGGAGCAGAGAGGAGGTGAGAGGAGCAGAGAGGAGGTGAGAGGAGCAGCGAGGAGCAGAGAGGAGGTGAGAGGAGCAGAGAGGAGGTGAGAGGAGCAGAGAGGAGGTGTGAGGAGGTGAGAGGAGCAGAGAGGAGGTGAGAGGAGGTGAGAGGAGGTGGGAGGAGGTGAGAGGAGCAGAGAGGAGGTCAGAGGAGGTGAGAGGAGCAGAGAGGAGCAGAGAGGAGGTGAGAGGAGGTGAGAGGAGCAGAGAGGAGGTGAGAGGAGCAGAGAGGAGGTGAGAGGAGGTGAGAGGAGCAGAGAGGAGCAGAGAGGAGGTGAGAGGAGCAGAGAGGAGGTGAGAGGAGCAGAGAGGAGGTGAGAGGAGGTGAGAGGAGCAGCGAGGAGGTGAGAGGAGCAGAGAGGAGGTGTGAGGAGGTGAGAGGAGCAGAGAGGAGGTGAGAGGAGGTGAGAGGAGCAGAGAGGAGGTGAGAGGAGCAGAGAGGAGGTGAGAGGAGGTGTGAGGAGCAGAGAGGAGGTGAGAGGAGGTGAGAGGAGGTGAGAGGAGGTGAGAGGAGCAGAGAGGAGGTGAGAGGAGGTGGGAGGAGCAGAGAGGAGGTGAGAGGAGCGTGAGAGGAGCAGAGAGGAGGTGAGAGGAGGTGAGAGGAGCAGAGAGGAGGTGAGAGGAGGTGAGAGGAGGTGAGAGGAGCAGAGAGGAGGTGAGAGGAGGTGAGAGGAGATGAGAGGAGCAGAGAGGAGGTGAGAGGAGGTGGGAGGAGGTGAGAGGAGGTGAGAGGAGGTGAGAGGAGCAGAGAGGAGGTGAGAGGAGCAGAGAGGAGGTGAGAGGAGGTGGAGGAGCAGAGAGGAGGTGCTGGGTGAGAGGAGCAGAGAGGAGGTGAGAGGAGCAGAGAGGAGCAGAGAGGAGGTGAGAGGAGGTGAGAGGAGGTGAGAGGAGAGAGGGAGGAGGTGAGAGGAGGCAAGAGAGAGAGCAGAGAGGAGGTGAGAGGAGGTGAGAGGAGGTGAGAGGAGCAGAGAGGAGGTGAGAGGAGCAGAGAGGAGCAGAGAGGAGGTGAGAGGAGCAGAGAGGAGGTGAGAGGAGCAGAGAGGAGTGAGGAGGGCGGAGGAGCAGCGAGGAGCAGAGAGAGGTGAGAGGAGCAGAGAGGAGGGTGAGAGAGGGTGAGGAGGTGAGAGGAGCAGAGGCGGAGGTGAGAGGAGGTGAGAGGAGGTGAGAGGAGCAGAGAGGAGGTGAGAGGAGCAGAGAGGAGGTGAGAGGGGTGAGAGGAGCAGAGAGGAGGTGTGAGGAGGTGAGAGGAGCAGAGAGGAGGTGAGAGGAGGTGAGAGGAGGTGAGAGGAGGTGAGAGGAGCAGAGAGGAGGTGAGAGGAGGTGGGAGGAGCAGAGAGGAGGTGAGAGGAGCAGAGAGGAGGTGAGAGGAGGTGAGAGGAGCAGAGAGGAGGTGAGAGGAGGTGAGAGGAGCAGAGAGGAGCAGAGAGGAGGTGAGAGGAGCAGAGAGGAGGTGAGAGGAGCAGAGAGGAGCAGAGAGGAGGTGAGAGGAGCAGAGAGGAGGTGAGAGGAGGTGAGAGGAGCAGAGAGGAGGTGAGAGGAGGTCAGAGGAGCAGAGAGGAGGTCAGATGAGGTGAGAGGAGCAGAGAGTACCTCAGAGGAGCAGAGAGGAGGTGAGAGGAGGTGAGAGGAGGTGAGAGGAGCAGAGAGGAGGTGAGAGGAGCAGAGAGGACCTCAGAGGAGCAGAGAGGAGGTCAGAGGAGCAGAGAGGAGGTCAGATGAGGTGAGAGGAGCAGAGAGGACCTCAGAGGAGCAGAGAGGAGGTGAGAGGAGGTGTACCTGGTCCACAGGATGACTTTCTCTCCGCTCGCTGTCAGAGAAATGTTCTTAGCACAGACTGGGAGGTCAGGGGGAGGACTGGGCCGAGGAGGAGCAGAGGAGGTGGGGGACGTGGAAGTGCAGACAGATAAGGAGATAGAGGAGACAGAGGAGGTAACTGATGTAGAAGTGAAAATGGAGTCAGTGACAGGAGAACAAGAGGACGTGACAGAGAAGATCATGGAGGAGGTGATGGGAGTTGAGGAGGTGGTAGAGGGTCTCTGAGCCTCCTCTCTCCTGCTCCTCTTTAGCTCCAGGCTCTGCTCCTTCTCTCTGGTCTTCTTCTCCTCTTCATCGTCGTCCTCTTCCTCGTCCTCCTCCAGCTCCTCCTCCTCCTCTTTGTCATCAGTCAGAGGGAACGAGCCTTCCCATGATGCACTGCTTTGATCTGTAACGAGACAATACAGTCAGTCACACCTGTCAGTAAATCAGGAGTCAGGACAGGTGTTCCTGTTCACACCTGGTGGTGGACTGTCGTCGTCCCCCTTCAGGTCCAGGTCTTTATCACCTGGTTCCTCGTGGGTGGAGCTTATCTGAGAGTAGAGAGGGTCCAGACTTTTCATGGCTCGGGACACGCCCCCTGAGGTCTGGACAGGTGAGAAGTGAACAGGTGAGTCAGGTGTGTAAATCTGTTATCATCAACACCTGAAGGAACATGGAGGACAGACCTTGTTGCCATGGCAGCGAGAGCATCCTTTCCTCCGGTGTCTGCGGATCTTTGCGTCATGACAGAGACAGGACCAGTCCTTATCTGACCAATCACAGACCTGGAACACAAATGGACCAATCACAGAGCTCAGAGTATGAGATGAAGTCCATGGCTGAAAGCTAACTTCACTTCCTGTTTTCAGACCTTGTAGGTTCTGTGAGCGTCCATCTTCCTCCTCTGACGCCGACTTGTGATTGGTTGGATTTTGTGCCCCTCCTCTTCCTCCTCCAGCTCTGGCAGTGTCACTTCCTCGAAGCCACTGGTGGCTCCACCCCCGCACACCTGGCCGACACCCTCTCCACCATCTGATCCGCCCCCTCCATCCTCGGGCCAATGAGCTTCTTCAAACTGTCCTGGGCGAGCTGGGGGTGGGCGGAGCTCTTCAAAAAACACCCAGAATTCAGCTTGTAGGTGTGTGTGTCCTTTCAGCAGCGACGCCATCTGAGCTTTGAGCTGAAACACAATCAACAGCTGATTTATATTCAGATTATTAGAGATCAATAACTGATGATTAAACATTTGATCAATGACTTTATGATGAAGGTGTCACTGCTCCTGGTTGATCTGGGTGGTGTTCAGGTTGTGTACCTCGTGGATGCTGGTTGGACTCAGGTCTGGACCGGTCTGCAGAGCCTTGATGATCTTCTGATAATGTGATGGATTATCTCCAAAGCTGATCTCCAACTGTCGCAGGAAGCGCCGGCTGCGTTCAAATGCCTGTTGCTCTTCGAACTGTGGAGAACAAGTTTACAGGTGAAGTAGGTGAAGCACTAGTGAAACACCTGGACTGTAAACTGACCCGTGATCAGCTTCACCCGAGTACCTGCGCGGATACACCCGCATACCTGCGCGGATACACCCGAGTACCTGCGTGGATACACCCGAGTACATGCGCGGATACACCCGCGTACCTGCGCGGATACACCCGAGTACCTGCGCGGATACACCCGAGTACATGCGCGGATACACCCGAGTACATGCGCGGATACACCCGAGTACCTGCGCGGATACACCCGAGTACATGCGCGGATACACCCGAGTACCTGCGCGGATACACCCGAGTACCTGCGCGGATACACCCGAGTACATGCGCGGATACACCCGAGTACATGCGCGGATACACCCGAGTACATGCGCGGATACACCCGCGTACCTGCGCGGATACACCCGAGTACATGCGCGGATACACCCGAGTACATGCGCGGATACACCCGAGTACATGCGCGGATACACCCGAGTACATGCGCGGATACACCCGCGTACCTGCGCGGATACACCCGAGTACCTGCGCGGATACACCCGAGTACATGCGCGGATAGACCTGTTCTCACCAGTCCACACTGCAGGGCCTGCTCAGGGTGCAGGAATGCGGCAAAGTCCCGAAGCAGGTCTGTCCGGTCTCCAAGGATGCCACGCAACTTCCTGAACAACAGCATCACTTCCTGTCCGTCTCCCACCTGCTCAAACTCATTCAGCAGAGACACAAACTCCTCCACCTGTCCAGGTAAGTCCTGCAGTGCTTCACGAACCTACAGACAAACATTAAAAGTCACCTCCAGATACCTGCATCAACATGACCTTACCTGGTCCCGTCATCTGAGGAGGGGCAGATCTGATTCTGGATTGTCTCACCCTGTTCAGGTAACTCTGGGCAAACGCCACGTCTTTGCTCTCTCTGTGCGGGTCGTTGTCCAGGATGTTCTCATCGTACAACAGCAGCAGCTTAGAGGAGTCTTTACTGTGACGCTCCTGACGACTCCTCCTCAGACCGCGAAGAGGTCGGCTTCGACCTGCAGACACAGAGAGCACACAGTCAGGAGGTAGTTTAGACCACGTCAGTCCAGTTTAGACCACGTCAGTGCAGTTTAGACCATGTCAGTCCAGTTTAGACCACATCAGACCAGTTTAGACCACATCAGTCCAGTTTAGACCACGTCAGTGCAGTTTAGACCACATCAGACCAGTTTAGACCACGTCAGTCCAGTTTAGACCACGTCAGGGCAGTTTAGACCACGTCAGTCCAGTTTAGACCACGTCAGTGCAGTTTAGACCACATCAGACCAGTTTAGACCATGTCAGTCCAGTTTAGACCATGTCAGTCCAGTTTAGACCACGTCAGTGCAGTTTAGACCACGTCAGTCCAGTTTAGACCACGTCAGTGCAGTTTAGACCACGTCAGTCCAGTTTAGACCACGTCAGACTAGTTTAGACCACGTCAGACCAGTTTAGACCACGTCAGACCAGTTTAGACCACGTCAGTCCAGTTTAGACCACATCAGATCAGTTTAGACCATGTCAGTCTAGTTTAGACCACGTCAGACCAGTTTAGACCACGTCAGACCAGTTTAGACCACGTCAGTCCAGTTTAGACCACGTCAGATCAGTTTAGACCACGTCAGACCAGTTTAGACCACGTCAGACCAGTTTAGACCACGTCAGTCCAGTTTAGACCACGTCAGATCAGTTTAGACCACGTCAGACCAGTTTAGACCACGTCAGACCAGTTTAGACCACGTCAGACCAGACCACGTCAGACCAGTTTAGACCACGTCAGACCAGTTTAGACCACGTCAGTCCAGTTTAGACCACGTCAGACCAGTTTAGACCACGTCAGACCAGTTTAGACCACGTCAGACCAGACCACGTCAGACCAGTTTAGACCACGTCAGACCAGTTTAGACCACGTCAGTCCAGTTTAGACCACGTCAGACCAGTTTAGACCACGTCAGACCAGTTTAGACCACGTCAGTCCAGTTTAGACCACGTCAGTCCAGTTTAGACCACGTCAGTCCAGTTTAGACCACGTCAGACCAGACCACGTCAGACCAGTTTAGACCACGTCAGTCCAGTTTAGACCACGTCAGACCAGTTTAGACCACGTCAGACCAGTTTAGACCACGTCAGACCAGTTTAGACCACGTCAGTCCAGTTTAGACCACGTCAGTCTAGTTTAGACCATGTCAGTCTAGTTTAGACCACGTCAGACCAGTTTAGACCACGTCAGTCCAGTTTAGACCACGTCAGATCAGTTTAGACCACGTCAGACCAGTTTAGACCACGTCAGACCAGTTTAGACCACGTCAGTGCAGTTTAGACCACATCAGACCAGTTTAGACCACGTCAGTCCAGTTTAGACCACGTCAGTCCAGTTTAGACCACGTCAGTGCAGTTTAGACCACGTCAGTCCAGTTTAGACCACGTCAGTGCAGTTTAGACCACGTCAGTCCAGTTTAGACCACGTCAGACTAGTTTAGACCACGTCAGTCCAGTTTAGACCACGTCAGACCAGTTTAGACCACGTCAGTCCAGTTTAGACCACATCAGATCAGTTTAGACCATGTCAGTCTAGTTTAGACCACGTCAGACCAGTTTAGACCACGTCAGACCAGTTTAGACCACGTCAGTCCAGTTTAGACCACGTCAGATCAGTTTAGACCACGTCAGACCAGTTTAGACCACGTCAGACCAGTTTAGACCACGTCAGTCCAGTTTAGACCACGTCAGATCAGTTTAGACCACGTCAGACCAGTTTAGACCACGTCAGACCAGTTTAGACCACGTCAGACCAGACCACGTCAGACCAGTTTAGACCACGTCAGACCAGTTTAGACCACGTCAGTCCAGTTTAGACCACGTCAGACCAGTTTAGACCACGTCAGACCAGTTTAGACCACGTCAGACCAGACCACGTCAGACCAGTTTAGACCACGTCAGACCAGTTAGACCACGTCAGTCCAGTTTAGACCACGTCAGACCAGTTTAGACCACGTCAGACCAGTTTAGACCACGTCAGTCCAGTTTAGACCACGTCAGTCCAGTTTAGACCACGTCAGTCCAGTTTAGACCACGTCAGACCAGACCACGTCAGACCAGTTTAGACCACGTCAGTCCAGTTTAGACCACGTCAGACCAGTTTAGACCACGTCAGACCAGTTTAGACCACGTCAGACCAGTTTAGACCACGTCAGTCCAGTTTAGACCACGTCAGTCTAGTTTAGACCATGTCAGTCTAGTTTAGACCACGTCAGACCAGTTTAGACCACGTCAGTCCAGTTTAGACCATGTCAGATCAGTTTAGACCACGTCAGACCAGTTTAGACCACGTCAGACCAGTTTAGACCACGTCAGTCCAGTTTAGACCACGTCAGACCAGTTTAGACCACGTCAGACCAGACCACGTCAGACCAGTTTAGACCACGTCAGACCAGTTTAGACCACGTCAGTCCAGTTTAGACCACCAGTTTAGCACTGACCTCGTCCTCGTCCAGGACACCTCCCTCCTCCTCTGGGCGTCCCCTCTCCTAAAGGCATCTCCTCGTCTCTCCCTTCCTTACTGCTCCTCCCCTCTCCGGATTCCTCCCCTTTAGGCCCCTCCTCTTCCTCCTCCTCCTCTTCCTGCGAGGTTGGTGAGTGTTCCTCCTCCGAGTCTCCATCCGCACAGAGTCGCCGTTCTGCCGCCAGCCATGTCAGCTGCTTCATGGTTTCCTGAAAAGGTCAAAGTTCAAAAACGTAGGACAGCTCAGTTGGTGGAGCAGCCGTATGAAGGCTCAGGGTTCGAATCCCTCTCTCCCTTTCTCCACGTTCCTGTCACTCTCCAGCTGTCTCTGTCCAATCAAGCAAGAATATGACGATCACCTGATAACTCACCTGTAGCTCTGGAACAGACAGCACCGACTCCTCTGATGCTGATGACATCACTTCCTCCTCGTCTTCATCCTGTGTGAGGTCATCAAAATCCTCCTCCTCCTCCTCCTCTCCCTGTCGGTCTTGATCTTCATCCTTATCCTTCTCTCCATCCTCCTCCCTCTCTCCTCCCCCATCCTCCCTCTGTTCCTCCTCCTCCCCCTCTGCACCCCCACCTGTTTCCTCCTCTCCACCACGTCCCTCCCTGCCCTGCTCCTCCTCTCCACTGCCTCCCTCCTCCTCCCCTCCACCTTCTTCTGCACCTCCTTCCTCTCTGCCCTCCTCCTCTCCATCAGTTTTTTCTCCTCCATCCAAACTGACCACTCGCACAAGAGTCCAGTTCTTCTCCTTCTCTCCTGGACAGGATGGAGGACTCAGTGTTGATAGTGAAGTTGAACCCTCGTCCTCCTGTCTGTCCCCCTGTCTGTCCTCCTGTCTGTCCCCCTCTCTGTCCTCCTGTCTGTCCCCCTCTCTGTCCCCCTCTCTGTCCTCCTCCTCAAGTGTAGGGTGCGGCCTTGTGGATATCTGATCCATCTCTTCCTGCTCTTCTCCGATTGGTCTGTTGATCTGTTGCCCTGCAGCATGTTGGGAAGTGACGGTGGGCGGGGCCGTGCATGGAGCCGGTGGCGTCCACATCATCTGGAGGAGGAAATACCCTGGCTTCACAGTGGCAGCTGAGCAAGGCATTATGGGATTCGTAGTGTCAGAGTTTGGCGGTGCAGCGAGGGGAAGGAGGATGGGGGCGGGGCCACCGTCAGCGCACACAGGGTGGGTGGGGACTGTATGAAGAGCAGCCAATGGAATGGCCTGAGTGGTGGGAGGCAGAGTCAGGGTTCCTGAAACAGCAGGCGGAAGGTGCATGTAGCTGATTGGCTGCATGTTTACCTGTCTCTCTGCCTGTCTGTGTGCTCGTCGCGCTGTCTGCCTGTCTACCATTGAGTCCACCTGTCGATCCACCTGTCTCTCTGTTGGGGCTTTGGCAAGTGGCAGAAGAGATGCATTGTGGGCCAAAGTGAAGATGCGTCTGTGGGAGGGCGGGCGGGAGCGGGACTTGATCCAGTGGGGGTGGAGCTTAAGGTTGCATCCTGAGGGGAGGTAGGGGGGGTAACGGGTGGAGTTCAGTCGGGTCTTGTGGATGAGCGGCTGACTGTTCTGCAGGTGAGAACCAGAACCATCAGAGAACCATATTTAGTTGGTGCTTATCCTTTAATTTGAAATAAAACTAAAAGTTCAGAGTGACTTCAGGCTTCATACTGATCTAGATCTCGTCTGGCAGACCTTGAGCCAGTTTGGCATGTTGGAGGTGTTTCTGTCCACTGGGGGGCGCTGGTCTCCAGACTGAACTCTGCTACAGGCGAGCAGCAGTGGTGGGATGACTTGTTGTGTCAGAAACATCTGAAAAGACGACAAGACAGAATTCAAGTTCGTCCCTCCAACCACAGAGATGGTTCTGATGACGTGACGTGTAATCACATGTCACCTTGATGACATTGCCGCGTGGGGCTCTGGGCCCGCTCATCTCTCTGATGTGTTTCCTGAAGTTCCACCGAGTCTTACAGAGCAGGTAGGAGCTGATCAGCTGATCCGACTGAACCGTCCCCTCAAAGTGCTTCAGACCCAGAATGATCAATCTGCACAGAGGCATCATGGGACATGTCACTGTCAGTCTGTGCTCTGACAGCCCTGTATGTGTTAATCAAGCAGGGTGTATATTTACGTGTCCTCTCCTGCGGTGTAAACACTCCGCTGATGTCGTCTGTGGTCCAGGCTGCAGACAGGAAGTAGTTCTGGGTAAAGGAAGACGGGTCGGGTGGCAAACAGCCAGGCAGTGTCAGCGGGCAGCAGAGGGAAGGCGTGGCCTAAAAAGAACCAGAACTAGAGTCAGAACCAGAACATCTGCTTGTCTGACCAAACATAATAAGAGATACTAAAGTCTGATGCGACAGAACAAAAGCCTGTTTGCCCTCCTCACTGTTAGTAGCAGGAGTCATCCCAGGGAGCCAGCGTTTGGAGGCAGCAGGAGGAGCAGGAGCAGCAGGAGCAGCAGGAGGAAGGTCTGCTCTCTGCTCCACCTCCTGCAAAAGATCCAGTGCCCCCTGCAGGTTACACACTCTGAAACTGCTGGGCAGAAAAACCTCCTCCTGGCGCCTGGCGAACTGCTGCAGCTCCTCCTAAAGCGAGAACAGATGTGTTCTTGTTGTTGTTTACTGACTGAACAGATGTGTTCTTGTTGTTGTTTACTGACTGAACAGATGTGTTCTTATTGTTGTTTACTGACTGAACAGATGTGTTCTTATTGTTGTTTACTGACTGAACAGATGTGTTCTTATTGTTGTTTACTGACTGAACAGATGTGTTCTTATTGTTGTTTACTGACTGAACAGATGTGTTCTTATTGTTGTTTACTGACTGAACAGATGTGTTCTTGTTGTTGTTTACTGACTGAACAGATGTGTTCTTATTGTTGTTTACTGACTGAACAGATGTGTTCTTATTGTTGTTTACTGACTGAACAGATGTGTTCTTGTTGTTGTTTACTGACTGAACAGATGTGTTCTTATTGTTGTTTACTGACTGAACAGATGTGTTCTTATTGTTGTTTACTGACTGAACAGATGTGTTCTTATTGTTATTTACTGACTGAACAGATGTGTTCTTGTTGTTGTTTACTGACTGAACAGATGTGTTCTTATTGTTGTTTACTGACTGAACAGATGTGTTCTTGTTGTTGTTTACTGACTGAACAGATGTGTTCTTGTTGTGTTACTGACTGAACAGATGTGTTCTTGTTGTTGTTTACTGACTGAACAGATGTGTTCTTGTTGTTGTTTACTGACTGAACAGATGTGTTCTTGTTGTTGTTGACTGAACAGATGTGTTCTTATTGTTGTTTACTGACTGAACAGATGTGTTCTTATTGTTATTTACTGACTGAACAGATGTGTTCTTGTTGTTGTTTACTGACTGAACAGATGTGTTCTTGTTGTTTACTGTCTGAACAGATGTGTTCTTATTGTTGTTTACTGACTGAACAGATGTGTTCTTATTGTTGTTTACTGACTGAACAGATGTGTTCTTATTGTTGTTTACTGACTGAACAGATGTGTTCTTATTGTTATTTACTGACTGAACAGATGTGTTCTTATTGTTATTTACTGACTGAACAGATGTGTTCTTGTTGTTGTTTACTGTCTGAACAGATGTGTTCTTGTTGTTTACTGACTGAACAGATGTGTTCTTATTGTTGTTTACTGACTGAACAGATGTGTTCTTGTTGTTGTTTACTGACTGAACAGATGTGTTCTTATTGTTATTTACTGACTGAACAGATGTGTTCTTATTGTTATTTACTGACTGAACAGATGTGTTCTTATTGTTGTTTACTGACTGAACAGATGTGTTCTTGTTGTTGTTTACTGACTGAACAGATGTGTTCTTATTGTTGTTACTGACTGAACAGATGTGTCTTATTGTTGTTTACTGACTAAACAGATGTGTTTGTGTTGTTGTTTACTGACTGAACAGATGTGTTCTGTGTACTGACTGAACAGATGTGTTCTTGTTGTTGTTTACTGACTGAACAGATGTGTTCTTGTTGTTGTTTACTGACTGAACAGATGTGTTCTTGTTATTCACTGACTGAACAGATGTGTTCTTGTTGTTGTTTACTGACTGAACAGATGTGTTCTTGTTGTTGTTTACTGACTGAACAGATGTGTTCTTGTTGTTGTTTACTGACTGACCAGGTAGTGTTTAGTGATGGAGGCTTCATGGTTCAAGGTATCCACACGGCGAAGCAACAGGTGAACCTGAGTCAGCAGCTGCACATGCTGGGAGAGACAAACATTTCAGTCACAGGTGAACTACTCCTGAAAATTCTGCAGTTTCTTGTACTGGATCATTTTCGTCTGAAGTTCTTGGACAGGAAATAGTTCAAAGCAAAGACATCAAGAACAAAAGCATCCAAAATACAATCAACAATAAAAAGAGAATCAATGCCTGATTGAAGAAACGTGGACATCAAGCAGCGAGACTGTGATAACTGCTGTTTGTGCCTGTCTGTAAACTGTTTTACAGACCTGTTCAAACTGTGCTAAAGGTGATGTATGAATAAAGTTATTATTATTATGTATTATTGAACTTTGTGTTGTGAAGTTGGCACGTTTTGCTGTCTGTTTCATGTCGAGTAACTAAATGTGGAAAAACAGATATACTGTTGAAATTGCAGCTGTTTCTCTTCAGACATCTCAAGTTGTTCATCATCTGTTTGTAATCACCTGACTCGTCCTGTCAATGACCCCTAACCCATGACCCCTAAAATGGTGCATTATGTTGCATATGCCAGGGTCATCCAGGTGCAAGGTTTTGGTGGCTTGTTGGGATTTCTAGTGCAATGTTGAGGTAAAGTGATTGTATCCACGTGTCTCAGTGTCATAGAGGCTCATCAACACATCAGCACTCAGCTGAGAACACAAGAACCACAGATACACCTGATACCTTTCAACCCAGGCAACAAAAGAAAAAGGTCCAGCCCAGGAGTTTCGTACAGACATAGTGCCAGAGTCAGGACAATAAAGAATGTCCAGCCTTGCAAGGTGTGCTCCCGTATGGACCACAAAATGTGAACAACAGAAGATACATGAGATACTTCAGGAACATACAAATATTGGATTGACCTGACTAGGGCTTAGAGTTGTCAAGATACTAAAATGAGTAACCACGATACTATACCAGACAAAGTATCGCGGTTCCGGGTATTATCGCGATACTGCGGCCTTTTTTTATTATTATTATCTTTATAAACTGCAATGTATTTGTACAAGTTAGTTTGAAACAACAACGTTTCTTTTTTAAGCAAAATTATTGTTGCCACTGACGAAGACGCCACAGCAGACTCGCTGCTCGGGCCCGGTGCTTCTGCCACGGTGAGTGTGTTGTCTCGTGTCTTCGAGACAGAACTTTAGCTTGTTGTTTGTTTTAAAGCGAGTTTCTATCGAAGCGGAGCTGTCTTTGTGGTGATCGTATTTGCCGGCCGAAACACGCGAACAGCCAATCAGCTAACAGACGGGCGGACCCAGCGTGCGGAAACAGCCTATCACATCCCTGGACGTCACCAGTAACAGGCAAACAGCCAATCATTCAGCAGCTGTGTAGTTCGGTTGCGGTTCCATGTTGGTTTGTTTACGAGTGAGTAGCATGCAGTGAGAAGCCGGGAGGAGAGCAGAGGCGGCCGCTATGTAGCGGAGACTGGCACCGGTAGTATAGTAATCCACGGTAGTACCGTCGTGTAAAATTTCTAGTATAGTAGCGACGGTTATGACTTGGCACCACGGGGTACCGTGTATACCGTGGGTACCGTGCAACTCTACTAGGGCTGCAACAATTCCTTGAGCACCTCGAAAATGAGCAAAGCGAAAGTAATACTAATGAGAATAATAATTTAATAAGATTACACAATTAATCGATAGAATCTTCAACAGAATACTCGAGTACCAAAATATTCGATAGATGCAGCCTTAGGCCTGACCTACACATGCACCTGCATCACATCCTGGAACATAAACCAGCTGATGTCACAAAGAGTGATGGAGTAGTAACAACATGATGATGTCTTACATACCTGCTGTATCTGCTGCTGTAGCTGCAATTTCTGACTGTAGTTCAGGTGGAGGGCGGGGCAGACCCGGCTCTGCAACACTAAGACAGGAGAGGTCGTGTTGTGTTGTGGGCTGGGAGTATCCTTTAGGTTTATGTTGTCACGCTGCTGATTAGTCGTGTCTTGCAGGGCTCTTCTCTGTTGCAGAGCTTCATACTGTTTTCTGACCGTTTGCCGGCGCTCTGTCAACATGCTGGCTAATGGTGCCTCAAAACTACAGACAGTAAAAAGAGACAAAAACAAACAAAAATACGCTTTTTAAAAACTGGACATTTCTAAAAAGGTTACAGAAATGAGACATTTTTGTTAGGACATTTCTTTAGTGCATCAGGTGGAGCCTAAAATGAAGAAGATACAGGATGTCTCCCCTAAGCTGGGTTCTTCTTCATGTGTTCTGTGTGAAGAAGCAGCAGCAGAGGACATTTGTTTTCCTCCCAACCCAAACAGTCACAGCACTTCTCTGCTGCACTGTCCCAACAGGAGGACCGGAGTGTTCATATATTTATGCATTTATGTTCATATGCAGATTCTATTAAAGAAAGAAACCCACAAAGGTCAAATAAATAACTTGAAACTGACTGAAACTAGTGAAACTGGCCTAGACAAAAAATAATGGTGCCCCTATAAAAGACTGAAAATGATTTGACCAAAGGGACATGGTACACTAACGTGTGTCCTGGACATGGTACACTAACGTGTGTCCTGGACATGGTACACTAACGTGTGTCCTGGACATGGTACACTAACGTGTGTCCTGGAATCAGCACCACAGGCGTCTCCAAACTTATAATCAGTCAGTCTGCCTATTTAAAAGGGTGACAGTAGTCACTGTGCTGTTTGGTATCACAGTGTGCATCACACTGAACATGGACCACACTGGACATGGACCACACTGAACATGGACCACACTGGACATGGACCACACTGAACATGGACCACACTGAACATGGACCACACTGGACATGGACCACACTGGACATGGACCACACTGGACATGGACCACACTGAACATGGACCATACTGAACATGGACCACACTGAACATGGACCACACTGGACATGGACCACACTGAACATGGACCACACTGGACATGGACCATACTGAACATGGACCACACTGGACATGGACCACACTGGACATGGACCACACTGGACATGGACCACACTGGACATGGACCACACTGAACATGGACCATACTGGACATGGACCATACTGGACATGGACCATACTGGACATGGACCATACTGGACATGGACCACACTGGACATGGACCACACTGAACATGGACCACACTGGACATGGACCACACTGGACATGGACCACACTGGACATGGACCACACTGAACATGGACCACACTGGACATGGACCACACTGGACATGAACCACACTGGACATGGACCACACTGAACATGGACCACACTGGACATGGACCACACTGGACATGGACCACACTGAACATGGACCACACTGAACATGGACCACACTGGACATGGACCACACTGAACATGAACCACACTGAACATGGACCACACTGAACATGGACCACACTGGACATGGACCATACTGAACATGGACCACACTGAACATGGACCACACTGAACATGGACCATACTGAACATGGACCATACTGGACATGGACCATACTGGACATGGACCATACTGGACATGGACCACACTGGACATGGACCATACTGGACATGGACCATACTGAACATGGACCACACTGAACATGGACCATACTGGACATGGACCATACTGGACATGGACCATACTAAACATGGACCACACTGGACATGAACCACACTGAACATGGACCACACTGGACATGGACCACACTGAACATGGACCACACTGGACATGGACCACACTGGACATGGACCACACTGGACATGGACCATACTGAACATGGACCATACTGAACATGGACCACACTGAACATGGACCACACTGAACATGGACCACACTGGACATGGACCACGGACCACACTGAACATGGACCACACTGGACATGGACCATACTGGACATGGACCATACTGAACATGGACCATACTGAACATGGACCATACTGGACATGGACCACACTGGACATGGACCACACTGGACATGGACCATACTGAACATGCACCACACTAGACATGGACCACACTGGACATGGACCACACTGGACATGGACCACACTGAACATGGACCACACTGGACATGGACCACACTGGACATGGACCACACTGAACATGGACCACACTGAACATGGACTACACTGAACATGGACCACACTGAACATGCACCACACTGGACATGGACCACACTGAACATGGACCACACTGGACATGGACCACACTGAACATGGACCACACTGGACATGGACCACACTGGACATGGACCACACTGGACATGGACCACACTGAACATGGACCACACTGAACATGGACCACACTGAACATGGACCACACTGAACATGCACCACACTGGACATGGACCACACTGAACATGCACCACACTGGACATGGACCACACTGAACATGCACCACACTGGACATGGACCACACTGAACATGCACCACACTGGACATGGACCACACTGAACATGCACCACACTGGACATGGACCACACTGGACATGGACCACACTGGACATGGACCACACTGGACATGGACCACACTGAACATGGACCACACTGAACATGGACCACACTGAACATGGACCACACTGAACATGGACCACACTGAACATGGACCACACTGGACATGGACCACACTGAACATGGACCACACTGAACATGGACCACACTGGACATGGACCATACTGGACATGGACCACACTGAACATGGACCACACTGAACATGGACCATACTGGACATGGACCACACTGAACATGCACCACACTGAACATGGACCACACTGAACATGCACCACACTGGACATGGACCACACTGAACATGGACCACACTGAACATGGACCACACTGAACATGCACCACACTGAACATGCACCACACTGGACATGGACCACACTGAACATGGACCACACTGGACATGGACCACACTGGGCATGGACCACACTGGGCATGGACCACACTGAACATGGACCACACTGGACATGGACCACACTGGGCATGGACCACACTGGGCATGGACCACACTGAACATGGACCACACTGGACATGGACCACACTGGGCATGGACCACACTGGACATGGACCATACTGGACATGGACCACACTTGACATGGACCGCACTGGACATGGACCACACTGGACATGGACCACACTGGACATGGACCATACTGGACATTGACCATACTGGACATGGACCATACTGGACATGGACCACACTGAACATGGACCATACTGGACATGGACTACACTGGACATGGACTACACTGGACATGCCCCACACTGCACTTGCACTTAATACTTAGAAGTCTAAGGTCCAAAATACGTGTTGACAGGTGCAGAAGTCTCATTGAGAGTTACAGAAATTGCTTTATTGCAGTGATTGCCTCCAAAAGTTTAGGGTACCATCATTTTTGTCTAGGCTAGTTTCATTAGTGGCCATAGTTTAAACCACAATACAAAAGCCTGTCTGATTTTCCTGAGTTCATTTCAGTACATTTGTGTGTGTGTGTTTATTTAGATTTCTGGACACTCTTTTGACTCCCAACCTACATCAGGACACAGTAGACACACATTGGGTTACCGTAAAGCCTGGGGGACATTGAACTTGGGTCCAGTCTGGGACGGGACTTCCTCGTCGTGCTCCTGGTCCAGCCTTTCCTCCTGGTCCTCCTCCTGGAGCTGTACAGAAAACAGATGTCACTGCTATACGAACAGCCTTGTTGACCAAATAGCCCTTGAACCTAAAGAACAAGTTTGGACCCATCAGGTGAAAAGTGACTTTACTGAAGATTTTAAAGTGATGGTTTCTGTGTTTGAGAGTAAACGTGAAAAAATATTATTTGGACAACAAAGTTTTAATCAGTGCTGAAAAAGGCTCCGCAGGTTTGTGGTTCCTATAATTTCCAAAAGTAGACTGGGAGCCAGAGCTTTCAGCTATCAGGCTCCTCCTCTATGGAACAAACTACCATTCTGGGTTCTGGAGGCAGAGACGGTCAACACCTTTAAGACTTTCCCTTTTGATAGAGCTTATAGTTAGTGCTGGTTCAGGGCAAATTTTATTTATGCTGCTCAAGGACTGCACTTCCCATTATGCACTGATCTCTTCCCCTCCCTCTCTCTCTGAACACATTCATGTCCTATTAATACATGTTATGAATATACTTCTGTTGTTTAAGATAGTCCTCATCACAAAGTCCTGACTCAACAAAAACTAAATGGCGGCAAAGGTCCTGAGTTTCTGAAAGATGAGCATGTAGTATACTATTTAAATCCAGCACACGATGCCACATGCTGCTTATACAAAAATACGAACATACTTACCCACAGCTAGAACAGAACCTGTGAAACAAGCATCTAAATGTCCATGATGAAGACAAACTCACTGTATCAAAGAGTTCATCCAGCAGCTCGTTTACTTCCTTCTCTAAAAAAGAAAAACGACACATTAACACTGAGGTGAGAACAAGAAAGAGGACCTGGAAAAGTACCCAGTCCACAACACGTACTGGTAATCTGGACGGCCCGGTCCGTCCTGTAGTCCTCCAGGTCTGGTTCATCTAAGTCATCCAGAAAGTTGTACTCTGGATCGTCGTCATCATCAGCTTCCTCTGAAAAAACAAACAGGTTTAGTTAGCTGCAAGGCGTGTAAACAACAAACACCACACTTCCTGTTGTTTGAGCTGAAATCAGGAAATTTGAGGTCAAACATCAGAAACTGTTGTAGACCTGCTGATCAGTGCTCCAGCTGACAGTTTAACCTGACCTTTGCAGTTAGATCTGAATCAGATGTGCTACCTGCTCAGACACTCTGCAGACTTTTGCAGGATTTATGAGTTATGTACCTTATCAGTGGGCTGCTGATAAGGTACATAACAGATGTGATGACAGGTCAGGTCAGACCGTCCTCGTTCAGAGCAGACAAACTTTTTTTCAGCCTGACCTCTGACCTTCATTGTCGGGGGCCATGAGACCCTGCAGCCACTTCGTCCAATGACGGTCCTCCTCTCGCCTGGCAGCGCTCTGCTCGTACATGTCAGCTGTAATGTCAGGGGGCAGAAGCTCCGCTTCCAGTTGACCCAGAGGAACATTTACCAGACGAAGTTTGGAGCGCGTGCGGTACGCCAAACAGCCTTCATCATCACCGCCGCCATCATCATCACCATCATTAGCCTTCCTGTCCAGAGACTGAGAAAAACAGATGAGCAAGATGGGTAGTCAATCAAGTATGTATAGTTGGGGCTGGAGGGTAACCTGGTTATA
This sequence comes from Collichthys lucidus, assembly GCA_004119915.2. NCBI lineage: Eukaryota > Metazoa > Chordata > Actinopteri > Sciaenidae > Collichthys > Collichthys lucidus. The sequence goes on from ML241042.1 coordinate 23,357, forward strand.
GGTGTAGGTGGGGCTGGAGGGTAACCTGGTTATAGGTGTAGGTGGGGCTGGAGGGTTACCTGGTTATAGGTGTAGGTGGGGCTGGAGGGTTACCTGGTTATAGGTGTAGGTGGGGCTGGAGGGTTACCTGGTTATAGGTGTAGGTGGGGCTGGGGAGGTTACCTGGTTATAGATGTAGGTGGGGCTGGAGGGTAACCTGGTTATAGGTGTAGGTGGGGCTGGAAGGTAACCTGGTTATAGGTGTAGGTGGGGCTGGAAGGTAACCTGGTTATAGGTGTAGGTGGGGCTGGAGGGTTACCTGGTTATAGGTGTAGGTGGGGCTGGAAGGTAACCTGATTATAGGTGTAGGTGGGGCTGGGGGGGTTACCTGGTTATAGGTGTAGGTTGGGGCTGGAAAGTAACCTGGTTATAGGTGTAGGTGGGGCTGGAGGGTTACCTGGTTATAGGTGTAGGTTGGGGCTGGAAGGTAACCTGGTTATAGGTGTAGGTGGGGCTGGAAGGTAACCTGATTATAGGTGTAGGTGGGGCTGGGGGGGTTACCTGGTTATAGGTGTAGGTTGGGGCTGGAAGGTAACCTGGTTATAGATATAGGTGGGGCTGGAAGGTAACCTGGTTATAGGTGTAGGTGGGGCTGGAGGGTAACCTGGTTATAGGTGTAGGTTGGGGCTGGAGGGTTACCTGGTTATAGGTGTAGGTTGGGGCTGGAGGGTAACCTGGTTATAGGTGTAGGTTGGGGCTGGAGGGTTACCTGGTTATAGGTGTAGATGGGGCTGGAAGGTAACCTGGTTATAGATATAGGTGGGGCTGGAGGGTTACCTGGTTATAGGTGTAGGTTGGGGCTGGAGGGTAACCTGGTTATAGGTGTAGGTGGGGCTGGGGGGTTACCTGGTTATAGGTGTAGGTGGGGCTGGAGGGTTACCTGGTTATAGGTGTAGATGGGGCTGGAGGGTTACCTGGTTATAGGTGTAGGTGGGGCTGGAGGGTTACCTGGTTATAGGTGTAGATGGGGCTGGAGGGTTACCTGGTTATAGGTGTAGATGGGGCTGGAGGGTTACCTGGTTATAGGTGTAGGTGGGGCTGGAGGGTTACCTGGTTATAGGTGTAGATGGGGCTGGAGGGTTACCTGGTTATAGGTGTAGATGGGGCTGGAGGGTTACCTGGTTATAGGTGTAGATGGGGCTGGAGGGTTACCTGGTTATAGGTGTAGATGGGGCTGGAGGGTTACCTGGTTATAGGTGTAGTGGGGCTGGAGGGTTACCTGGTTATAGGTGTAGATGGGGCTGGAGGGTTACCTGGTTATAGGTGTAGATGGGGCTGGAGGGTTACCTGGTTATAGGTGTAGATGGGGCTGGAGGGTTACCTGGTTATAGGTGTAGATGGGGCTGGAGGGTTACCTGGTTATAGATGTAGATGGGGCTGGAGGGTTACCTGGTTATAGGTGTAGATGGGGCTGGAGGGTTACCTGGTTATAGGTGTAGATGGGGCTGGAGGGTTACCTGGTTATAGGTGTAGGTGGGGCTGGAGGGTTACCTGGTTATAGGTGTTATAGGTGGGGCTGCAGTCCAACTCCTCTTCAACAGCGTTCAGTCTCTCAAGGAATGAAGACTCAGGAGCAGTGAGGTGTTGAGGAGCGCAGGGGGAGGA
>ML241042.1:30000-35632 GCA_004119915.2 Collichthys lucidus
GTCAGACAGACAGGTCACTCTAACAGACAGACAGGTCAGTAACAGACAGACAGGTCACTCTAACAAACAGACAGGTCAGTAACAGACAGACAGGTCACTCTAACAAACAGACAGGTCAGTAACAGACAGACAGGTCACTCTAACAGACAGACAGGTCCGACAGACAGGTCACTCTAACAAACAGACAGGTCAGTAACAGACAGACAGGTCACTCTAACAGACAGACAGATCAGTAACAGACAGACAGGTCACTCTAACAGACAGACAGGTCAGTAACAGACAGACAGGTCACTCTAACAGACAGACAGGTCACTCTAACAGACAGACAGGTCAGTAACAGACAGACAGGTCACTCTAACAGACAGACAGGTCAGTAACAGACAGACAGGTCACTCTAACAGACAGACAGGTCAGTAACAGACAGACAGGTCACCCTAACAGACAGACAGGTCAGTAACAGACAGACAGGTCACTCTAACAGACAGACAGGTCACTCTAACAGACAGACAGGTCACTCTAACAGACAGATGGGTCAATCTAACAGACAGACAGGTCACTCTAACAGACAGACGGATCACTCTAACAGACAGACAGGTCACTCTGTCAGACAGATGGATCACTCTAACAGACAGACAGGTCACTCTGTCAGACAGACAGGTCAGTAACAGACAGACAGGTCACTCTAACAGACAGACAGGTCAGTAACAGACAGACAGGTCACTCTAACAGACAGACAGGTCACTCTAACAGACAGACAGGTCAGTAACAGACAGACAGGTCAGTAACAGACAGACAGGTCAGTAACAGACAGACAGGTCACTCTAACAGACAGACAGGTCAGTAACAGACAGACAGGTCAGTAACAGACAGACAGGTCACTGTAACAGACAGACAGGTCAGTAACAGACAGACAGGTCACTCTAACAGACAGACCACTCTAACAGACAGACAGGTCAGTAACAGACAGACAGGTCACTCTAACAGACAGACAGGTCAGTAACAGACAGACAGGTCACTCTAACAGACAGACAGGTCAGTAACAGACAGACAGGTCACTCTAACAGACAGACAGGTCAGACAGACAGGTCACTCTAACAGACAGACAGGTCAGTAACAGGCAGACAGGTCACTCTAACAGACAGACAGGTCAGTAACAGACAGACAGGTCACTCTAACAAACAGACAGGTCAGTAACAGACAGACAGGTAGCTCTAACAGACAGACAGGTCAGACAGACAGGTCACTCTAACAAACAGACAGGTCAGTAACAGACAGACAGGTCACTCTAACAGACAGACAGGTCAGACAGACAGACAGGTCACTCTAACAGACAGACAGGTCAGTAACAGACAGACAGGTCAGTAACAGACAGACAGGTCAGTAACAGACAGACAGGTCCTTTCTATGGTTGTTAGCTTAGCTTGATCATTGAGCTAACGGCAGCAGCGGCAGCCAATGCTACTGAGCATGCGCAGTGGTTGTTTCGTGTCTTCAGGTTCGTGGCGCCAAGCTCGCGCGGTGATATTAATGACGTCGCGGAAACGTCAAACATTAGACTGCGCGTAAACAAACGACATAACTCACGCTCACACTGACGTCAGCAGCCATCTGTTCACTCCGTCATGACGACACAGTTAGCCTCTGTGCGCTGTTAGCTCCTGTTAGCTCCGATAGCCTCGGCTTTACTAACAACAATGGAACTTCCGGTTCCAGTCCTTCAAAATAAAAGCGGGACGTCATTGTTCGTATTAGTGGATGTGAATGGCGCCACCTGCTGTACCGGATGTGATATAACCAGGATTCCGTCAAAGAGACCTATAATGTTGAACGTGATAGAAAGCTTGATGTGACGTCAGCAGTGTCTCCAGACTAGACGTGCTGACAGAACCTGTAAGGGTCAAACAGCCTCTGTGTCTGGTTCTGTAGAGGTTTAAAGTCTGACCACCAGCATGAGTCCAACAGACTCTTCTGATGAACTTTGAGTCTCTAATTATCAATAAATATGACAGCATCAGACATCAGAGGCTCCTCAACACTGACCTTTGACCTTTGACCTTTGACTATTGATTTCAGCAATTTGTCCACAACAACCTGTCTCCCATCAAGTCACCTTTCTGCCACTGTGATGTGATGCGGGTTATACACTGTAAAACATGTCTGTAGATTTTACGGTGAAAAAAACACTAAATCAGTAACAACGAAACACCACAAATGCATGTATCAGCCAAAACAGAAATGTTTACATGTTTTTTATAAATACATTACTCCACTGTAAAGTATATCTGCACTGAGTTCATAATGGAAATATAATGTAACCGTTGTAGAGAGGGACAGATTTATCATGTCCAGCTGTTGGTAGTGTTGGAGAGGAGAGTTAGGGTAAGTTGGAGGGTTAGGGTTGGAGATCTTTGACCGTTAACAATGACATCACATGGTATGATGGTAATGTACATAGTAGAGTATATATAGTATATAATAATAATCATCATAATAATAATAACAGTCTATAGTCATAATGGCAGCAACTGTATAATATAATAGTAATAATATAGATACATATAGAAATGTGTCATATTTATCCTGCGTAAGGACTGCATATACATAAGTGCAATATATAATATGTACACATGTATAAATATATGTCCACATCCATCCCACCGATGCTGACAGCAGAGGGCAGGGGCTTGTTTCTCCTTCGTCTTCACCAGGTTCAGCTGCAGGTGGTTCTCCCCACACCACTTCACAAAGCAGTCGACCAGGTGCCTGTACTCAGCCCCACCCTGCCCTCAACACACCCCACATTGGCCAGGGAGGAGTAAGCCTTCTGCACCAGATAGATGATTGCAACATCAACCCCAACATGGGGCTGATATGCGAACTGCAGGGGGTCTTGTGATGGGCACACCAGTGGTCTGAGGTGTGCCAGGACCAATCAGAACGTCCGTCTGTGCTGAATTGGACGGTGTTTATCACGCTGCAGCTTAACAAAAGACTGATCCAAAGGCACCAGGTCACCAGGTACTCATTCGCTTAAATTAAAACAAGACGAGGGGTATGATCGAATAATCAAAAAATTAGCTCCTAAGTCCTTTCCTAGCCACTTCTCCTTGACCTTGATGGAAAACGTCACAAGGTCAAGGAAAGATGTGAAGGAAAGGTGATAAGGAGTTATGAGAAAACGACTGCTCTTACACTGGACTATGTCATGATGTGACGTGATCTGTGGTAAAACTACAAAGTCCAGAAGATGGACTACAAATGCTCCTCTGATCCTTCCTGGATCCTCCCCGCGCTCTGACCGTGTTGTTTGATGCAGGAAATGTCAAACTGTGACGTCATCAGTCAGAGTGTCAGTAATAATGAATGTTGTCCAGCTGTCACAGAAGCAGATGAAGTGTTTGTTAGCTGCTGTGCTCGCTCACCCTCCTGTCCACTCACACACAAACATATCAGCAAGTTCTGGCAAAGATCTCTGAGGAATCAGCACAGGGGAACTTCATGAGGATCTCCAGGACGCTGGATGGCACAGTTCCAAACAGTTTGGACACACAGGCAACAACACAACACACACAGTGATCAGAGTGTGACATCACATCAACACGTATGTTCATGTCCACACAATGATCAGAGTGTGACATCACGTCAACACGTATGTTCATGTCCACACAATGATCAGAGTGTGACATCACATCAACACGTATGTTCATGTTCACACAATGATCAGAGTGTGACATCACGTCAACACGTATGTTCATGTTCACACAATGATCAGAGTGTGACATCACGTCAACACGTATGTTCATGTTCACACAATGATCAGAGTGTGACATCACGTCAACACGTATGTTCATGTTCACACAATGATCAGAGTGTGACATCACGTCAACACGTATGTTCATGTTCACACAATGATCAGAGTGTGACATCACATCAACACGTATGTTCATGTTCACACAATGATCAGAGTGTGACATCACGTCAACACGTATGTTCATGTTCACACAATGATCAGAGTGTGACATCACATCAACACGTATGTTCATGTTCACACAATGATCAGAGTGTGACATCACATCAACACGTATGTACTGCACTCTACTCTGTTTATTCACTGCACTCTACTGTGTTTATTCACTGCACTCTACTCTGTTTATTCACTGCACTCTACTGTGTTTATTCACTGCACTCTACTGTGTTTATTTACTGCACTCTACTGTGTTTATTTACTGCACTCTACTGTGTTTATTTACTGCACTCTACTGTGTTTATTTACTGCACTCTACTGTGTTTATTTACTGCACTCTACTGTGTTTATTTACTGCACTTACTGGTTTATTTACTGCACTCTACTGTGTTTATTTACTGCACTCTACTGTGTATTACTGCACTCTACTCTGTTTATTCACTGCACTCTACTGTGTTTATTCACTGCACTCTACTGTGTTTATTTACTGCACTCTACTGTGTTTATTTACTGCACTCTACTGTGTTTATTTACTGCACTCTACTGTGTTTATTTACTGCACTCTACTGTGTTTATTTACTGCACTCTACTGTGTTTATTTACTGCACTCTACTGTGTTTATTTACTGCACTCTACTGTGTTTATTCACTGCACTCTACTGTGTTTATTTACTGCACTCTACTGTGTTTATTTACTGCACTCTACTGTGTTTATTTACTGCACTCTACTGTGTTTATTTACTGCACTCTACTGTGTTTATTTACTGCACTCTATGTGTTATTTACTGCACTCTACTGTGTTTATTTACTGCACTCTACTGTGTTATTACTGCACTCTACTGTGTTTATTTACTGCACTCTACTGTGTTTATTTACTGCACTCTACTCTGTTTATTCACTGCACTCTACTGTGTTTATTTACTGCACTCTACTGTGTTTATTTACTGCACTCTACTGTGTTATCACTCACTGTGTTTATTTACTGACTCTACTGTGTTTATTTACTTACTCTACTGTGTTTATTTACTGCACTCTACTGTGTTTATTTACTGCACTCTACTGTGTTTATTACTACTCTACTGTGTTTATTTACTGCACTCTACTGTGTTTATTTACTGCACTCTACTGTGTTTATTTACTGCACTCTACTGTGTTTATTTACTGCACTCTACTGTGTTTATTTACTGCACTCTACTGTGTTTATTTACTGCACTCTACTGTGTTTATTTACTGTACTCTACTGTGTTTATTTACTGCACTCTACTGTGTTTATTTACTGCACTCTACTGTGTTTATTTACTGCACTCTACTGTGTTTATTTACTGCACTCTACTGTGTTTTTTACTGCACTCTACTGTGTTTATTTACTGCACTCTACTGTGTTTATTACTGCACTCTACTGTGTTTATTTACTGCACTCTACTGTGTTTATTTACTGCACTCTACTGTGTTTATTTACTGCACTCTACTGTGTTATTTACTGCACTCTACTGTGTTTATTTACTGCACTCTACTGTGTTTATTTACTGCACTCTACTGTGTTTATTTACTGCACTCTACTGTGTTTATTTACTGCACTCTACTGTGTTTATTTACTGCACTACTGTGTTTATTTACTGCACTCTACTGTGTTATTTACTGCACTCTACTGTGTTTATTTACTGCACTC
>ML241043.1:0-47479 GCA_004119915.2 Collichthys lucidus
CCCTGTGTGATGGCTCTTATTGACTAGACTGGCAGCGATCAGCTCCGGTGACCGCGGCGCAGCCATGACCCGGCGCATACGCCTCCGATGTGAGTGGGCCTGTCTTCCTCGCTCGATTTTTCTGGGTGGGCGGGGAAGTGTGCTGCGTGCTGTGAGCAAGTACCCCTGGCTGCAGCCGGCAGATCGAGGCGTGCCTCAACGTTGAGCCACGCCCACATTGAGCCACGCCCCCAACGCTTGACTCCTTTCCGGGGGCCATCTGGTGGCGGAGACTATGAACTGAAAGGGCCGCGCGGGAAAGAAGAAGGGGATAGAAAGAAGAGAAGAAAGAGAAGAGAAGATAATAGAAGAGAAAGAAGAGAAGAGAAGAGAAGAGAAGAGAAGAGAAGAGAAAGAGAGAGAGAGAGAGAATAAGAGAGATAGAGATATATATATATATATATATATATATATATATAATATATATATATATATATATATATTATATAATAATATATATATATATATACACTGGGAGATGTCCATAATTTCAGTGCAGAAGGACTCATGGTCTTCCTGCAGACTGAAAAGGAAGAGAAATGGCTCCGGACCCTTTCATTCTCCTCTTCATCGAGGCCTTCGGATATTCTTAGGCGTTCCACCGCTCTCAAGCGACCCTTCTGGTCCATTGCGATTACTTGAGGCAGGGAAAGTTTCCCCTTGAATTGTTGTGTGAAACACCATTTTGCTGCCTTCATGGTGTCACGTAGCAGTGCATCCTCCTAATCAAAAAATAAAGAAAACAATTAAGTAAGGGTTGGAAAATGAAATGAAATTAAAAAAGCCCATAGCAAGCAACATACCTCCCTCCCTGTTCCCAGTCCTGGTATGTTATCAGCCTCCACTAGAAAGGAAACAGATTATGGTTCTTATAGGCACAATAACAATGCAAGCTGTAAAAAAAAAATCAGTGTCTTGATTTTAGTATACTGGTGTAATGAAAATAGAGAAATGACTCTCTGTGACATGATGTACCTCTACAACTTTGATGGATGTGTAAACAACAAAGCTGCTTGAACAATACCTGATGCTTCAGAGACAGATTCTGAACAGCTGAACCTTTTCAGCGGGACCTCTTCCACATCCTGAAATAAGTGGAGAGGTTAGGCTTTTGTCTTCAAGTAATAGTTTGAATACATAATAACTCACATGACCTCTCACCTGAGTCTTCTTTCTTCTCGTCGCCTTTTTCTGTCACGCGATCTTTCTTCCTCAGACCTTGGTGATTTGAAAACATACATTCCTGATGAAACATTTTTTTGCTAGTCAGCTGACACTGAATAAAGTAAAACAGGTGATTTAAAAGGTTATGATTCAAAAGTGTGACATTGAGGGCACTACGGCATGGGGAAGTTCTCCAGGAGAACAAGGCACCACCATCTCCTTATCTGCATCATGTTTTCCTTTGTAGAAGGAAATGCAGGAAGATTTAAATATGTTTAAAAAAAACATAACGTAACATAACATAATTGTAATGTGTCACAATTTACACATACCTCTCTGAAATCGCATTTGGCCCCCATGACAATGTACAGAGCGTACTGTAAGTCAAGAGGTACTGGTTAATATACCATAATATCATTCATTTTCACAAGGATACAGTTTTTCAATACAAATAGTGAGAGAGAGAGAGGAGAGAGAGAGAGAGAGGAGGAGTGAGAGAGAGAGACGAGAGAGGAGAGGAGAGAGAGAGGAGAGAGGAGAGAGAGAGAGAGAGACAGAGAGAGGAGAGAGAGAGAGAGAGAGAGAGAGAGAAGAGAGAGGAGAGAGAGAAGGAGAGAGGAGAGAGAGAGGAGAGAGAGAGAGAGAGAGAGGAGAAACAAATAAAATATGAATCCAAAAGACAAAATAGACAAAACAAAATAAACTGACTAAAAAACATGACTGGATTCACAAACAATATGTATGACGCACCTCTGTACTTCACTGACGAATGATGATTTATATGGTAGTCCAGTTTTGTTGTAGCCGCATTTTTGCAAAAAGAGCAGTGGAATAGCCCACTGCTGGTGCATTGAAACATGCTTGGTGAATCACCTTCCAGAAGTATAGTGACACGTCTCTAGATATCAGAGAGGAAATAGACACAAAAATAATATTTAGAAATCCACAAGACCAAAAATATTAAAGAATTTTTCACCTCAACAACAACAGGGTTGTCACACGACCTCGAAGCTATTAAGCAAAATTCCCATATTTAAAAATGGGTGTAGGAGCATAGTACAACACTTGTTTTATGAGACACAGCTTTTTAATGAAATTTAGACAGTGCTCGTTTGTTTTGAAAACTGGACCTTTCCACATTCTGTAGTAGGTTAGTGCTGACTTTCTCAATCATCTACGTCTATTCGCAGTCTGTGATCTATCTGCATTTGCAATGTTGGAGCTACTGGCTTGACTACAGTGTAGAACGCAAATACATACAGAGCTTAACCTGTTTCAGAAATAAAATAATGTTACTTCCTTGCCCCTTGCCTATCACATATATCACAAAATAGCACGTCAAAACAAACAAAAAAGATACCTTGCTTACCTCCATTTTGCAAACTGATTTATGCGCACAATATTCTTTAGCGGTCCACAGAGCGGCCACTTGCAGTTCATATTCTCCGCCGCCAGATGGCCCCCGGAAAGGAGTCAAGCGTTGGGGGCGTGGCTCAATGTGGGCGTGGCTCAACGCCTCGATCTGCGGGCTGCAGCCAGGGGCTTCTCGCTGTGAGGAGCAGCAGGAGTGAGTGACACAGGCAAAACTCCGGAGAGTTAAATGATGACGGCTTTTACGTGACAAGTACTCGATGGTCGCGATATAGTCATTTTATACATCTCACGGAGAACAAGCCGCGATATATCGAGTATATTCGATATATTGCCCACCCCTACTCTGTAGCCACACCAGAATCTATCGCTGCACTGTCAACAGTTAAAATTGCATTGTGGGTAATGTAGACTCCAGTTTTGACAAGGAAAAAAAAATAATTTTCCTATATTTTTATAAGAGCACTAATAATTTGCTAATGAGTACTCAAACAGTTGGGGGCACATGGTGTCATGCACTTTTTATCTTAGATTTTATAAAAGTTTTTCTCAAAGATAGGAACGTATCAGAGAAGATCTTTGATCTGCGAGAATCAAAGAATACAAACATTATCAAAGCTAATGTGGAGCCGTTCAGTACGGTAGAGGCAGCATTAATCTAAAGTCAATGGAAAGACAACATGAATGCAAATTGATTCACATAGCCTGAATTGAAGACACTTTAGTGAAAACTTGTTTTCTGACTCTTTGAATGGACACAGAGAGGAGCCAGATCGAGAGGCTCTAGAGCAGGGGTCGGCAATTAGCGGCCCATCTGGCCCGTAGATGACGTTGATTTATTTTAATATGTACATATATATTTTTAAATATATCTTTTAAACCTCATGTTTCCCTTCAAAATACAACAATTCCACAGATTTCACAACATTTATTGAAAGTAGCTGATAAGTAACGTGACAAAACAGCAGCCAGAACATCTACGCAGCCTCTTTACTTGACGCACAGGTCGGAACGCTAATTGGCACGTGCGTGCGCTGTAGCCTGTGGAAAATAAAAGTGTCCTGTGTCCCTCTTGCAACGGACAACGTGAACAAATGTGTGGTCATGGCCCGCGATGGAATTGTCAGAAAAAAATTGGCCCGGGTCCAAACTTAATTGCTGACATATTGTCAGGAGACTTCTGGGCATAGCCAAATCTTTTTTCGTCTGAAAGAATATTGTTGATATATTGTTGGATTTTAGTATCCTGGAACATTATGCTGTACAATACTGCGCTGACTGATGATGGAGCAATTGTAGAATATGTCACTGAGCCTGTGAGGTTTTCTGATGGGTTTTTATATACAAGCAGGTTGTTTTCTGTGTTTGCTGCATGTTGTTGGGAACAAATACATTCAGCACATGCCATGGTCAACCCATTCTCACCGACAATTTTGCGAGCTACAATCTGATTGGACAACAGTGTTTTTTTAACTATGTTAAAGATTTATTTTATTGATATCATCAATGTTTCTCAGCACAAACACGCCAAAGTCTCACTGATAATTCAACAATAAGATAGCTTCATGTTGTGGCCCTCAGTATGTTTTTTTTCTCGTTCTAGCCTGAGAAATAAACTTTTATTCGTAAGTTTTGGAAAGCGGAAAGGCCTACACTACCCAGAATGCTCGACCACTGACGATTTGCGCGCTACAATCTGATTGAACAACCGAGGACCCTCTGCCCGGAAGTGTTTTTCTAACTATGTTAAAGATTTCTTTTAATAATATCAACGTTTTTCAGCACAAACACTGTGTGTGTGTGTCACTATTGATATTATGACTGATAAATAAAAAGTGAATCACTTTTCTGTTTAATGTGCTTTTTATAATGTCTGTTTTTAGACAGAGCTTGTTATTAACAGACCTTTTGAGAATGAAAAATGAAATTTCCAGTGTGCAGTTTGCGCTGGAGCTGTACTGTGTATATATTCATATACAGTAAAAATTTTATTCATGGAAAGCTTTTTGGGCCACTCAAATGATCACAAAAGCACCATGCAGCACACTCACATGTGAGTTTTGTTCAGTGTTTTGTCGAAGAAATCATCAAAGTCGAATTGACATATTTGCTAGGGTGTGTTTTATTGAAAACCATGCCGTCACACTGGTAAATTGACAGTCACAGAACATACTGTATCTGAGCCACCTCAAGCTGACCCCAAGGTCAAGGCCATATCCCCTGATAACTCATCAACGCTTTGAGGTAGGGGCCTGAAATCCGCACATGCGCATTGGGACAGCATGGTCGACCACGGTGTCGAGTTTCAGACCCGTTTGCCCTTCGGGAGGGTCAGAGGTCAGCCGTTCTGTACTTAACAAAGCCTAGTAGTTCAGGCTTAAAAACACCTGTTTGGTTTGTGAATAACTCATCAGCGCTTTGAGGCAGGAAGCTGAAATCTGAGTATGTGTATCAGGACGCAGCGTCTGATCAGGGCCCCTATTTTCACCCCCGTACCCCCTTTGGAAAGGTCAGAGTTCACCCGTTCTGGACACCTTTTTGGGAATAACTTGACAATGCTTTGAGATAGGAGGCTGAGATTTGACTATGTCGTACGCCGTGGAGCCTTCTGCTGGGATATTTTGGTCCTGTCACAATCCCATCACTGTAGAGCTAGTTAGCTTTCTAGAAGGTCTACAGAGCTGGGACATTGGGAGCCTGACCCAGACCTCCATTTAGAATAGCACAGTGAGTTTCATGCAGTTCAGTGCATTTTTCGGGCAGCAGCGAGCGCAGATTCGTGTAACGGCGTCCTTTCTCGGCCCCGCCCATCGAAAAAGTACTGGGCCGACGTGGACCGGACCAACATCTATCCGCTCGTCTCATGTCCCTGAACAACATACTAAAATTTCAGACCCGTGCGACTTGTAGAAACACATGTCCTCCAAAACCTCCACGCGGGTCAGAGGGTATAAGACCCCAATGCTCAGGAATCCAGACGGGAGAAAAAAAAATTCTACTGGACTTTTTTTTTTCACAGGTTCATTATTCAGGCCCCCGGGGGATCCTCTGTTCCAAATCTGGGGCCCCTGGGGTCAAAGGCTGCCGCGCGGCGGCCAAAAAGACATGTTTTTTAGTGAGTCCCCCAAATCTGACCCTCTTCTTTTCCGGTTACTATCCCCTGATAACTCATCAAAGCTTTGAGGCAGGGGGCTGAAATTTGAGTATGCGTATCGGGACGTGGGCCACAATCACTGCACCGAGTTTCGGACCCTTTAATTTATCAGCACTTACGAGTAGCGAGTATACGTATCAGGAGGCATGCTGTATTGCCAGGCCTAAACCAACCTTGTTTAACCTATCACATTATTGTCATAGATATGAAACTATTGATCGAGTTAAATAAATGATCCATTCAAGCCTTCATCAGCACACAAGATGTTTTTTTATTCAGATGATGTTATCTCTATGTTCCTCTATAATTTTTCTAAGATCAAAATTTGATCAATAGATTTCCTTAACTGATATTTTACTACCCTACTTATACTGTGTACTTACACAGCCAAATATTTAATTGTCCTATTTTGATTCTATATTTTTTTTCCGTGTGTGTGTGTATGTCTGTAATGAGAAGTAGACCACAAATGTAAGATATCGAGAGCTGTGAACACATTACGTGAGATATTATTGATCTATTGGATTCATAGATGTTTTATGTACTTAAGCCAGTTATAGAGTGAAACAGAGACACTGACTGAAATGTGTATTCAATATTTTATTATGAACTTTTATGATGAACTTTAACTTTATTTCTATTGTGAATTTCAACATGTTGAACTTTGAACTGGGAACTTGTGGTGCCAACTCTGCAACCTGTGGTGGGCTGTTTTACAGATAAGCTTGCCCAGGTTCCCATGTGTCATCCCACACTTTGCCACTGTCAGGAAAAGAAAACAATAATAACAACAACAACAACAACACACACACAATATAGGTTAAAAGGATAAGTTAGGTTGTGACTTATAAGAATGTCTAGGTTGAAATATTTTCTATATTCATGTCATGCTTTATACAATTTCATTTTAATCCAAATTAGTAAAATCAAATCAAATACTACTACTAGGCCTCGTTAAGTACAGAACGGCTGACCTCTGACCCTCCCGAAGGGCGCACGGGTCTGAAACTCGACACCGTGGTCGACCATGCTGTCTCGATGCGCAGGTGCGGATTACAGGCCCCTACCTCAAAGCGTTGATGAGTTTTCAGGGGATATGGCCTTGACCTTGGGGTCAGCTTGAGGTGGCTCAGATATGTTCTGTGACTGTCAATTCACCAGTGTGACGGCATGCTTTTTAATAAAACACATCCTAGCAAATATGCCAATTCGACTTTGATGATTTCTTCGACAAAACACTGAACAAAACTCACATGGTGAGTGTGCTGCATGATGCTTTTTTGATCCTTTGAGCAGCCCAGAAAGCTTTCCATGAATAAAATTGTTACTGTATATGAATATATACACAGTACAGCTCGAGCGCAAACTGCACACAGGAAATTTCATTTTTCATTCTTAAAAGGTCTGTTGATAACAAGCTCTGTCTAAAAACAGACATTATAAAAAGCACATTAAACAGAAAAGTGATTAACTTTTTATTTTATCAGTCATAATATCAATAGTGACACACACAGTGTTTGTGCTGAAAAACGTTGATATTATTAAAAGAAATCTTTAACATAGTTAGAAAAACACTTCCGGGCAGAGGGTCCTCGGTTGTCCAATCAGATTGTAGCGCGCAAATCGTCAGTGGACAAGCATTCTGGGTAGTGTAGGCCTTTCCGCTATCTAAAACATAGGAAAAAAAGTTTATTTTTCAGGCTAGAAGTAGAAAAAAAACATACTAAGGGGCCACAACATGAAGCTATCTTAGTGTTGAATTATCAGTGACACTTTGGCGTGTTTGTGCTGAGAAACGTTGATGATATTAATAAAAACAATTTTTAACATAGTGAGAAAAACAGTTCCGGGCAGATGGTCCTCGGTTGTCCAATCAGATTGTAGCTTGCAGCGTCATGCATCGCTGTGGTCGGGTTATTATTGGAGTGAATGGACAGCTGGAGCTCTGCTCTGAGAGTCTCTTACCAGCGCAAACGGATTATACTGGAGTCAATGGACAACCCAGAGTGTTTCATACAGACGCGGAAGGGTACCTTTTACGTCGGTATCAGACGTCAAGGGGCCTGACAAATCGTCGGTATTTTACGCGTTGGGAATGAGAACGGGTTGGCCATGGTCTAACTGATTATGTTAAAGTCTGCAAAATATGTCAAAGCAATACAAAGAGATCATCTGGGGCGAATTCAGGTCTTTATGCTATCAGCGTCTGTAGAACGACTACCGCTTTGCAACTGTTTGTACAGGCTGCAAATGTTTGGAGCATGCACTATGGTCCTGCTCTGTCTAAAAGCCCCTATAAGCAACAAAACATCACAAAAAATCTGGCTTATGCAGGCATTCTTGTGTGTTTTTAATTGTTTGCTCCTCTGTGGTAAAACTGTCCAGCTGAAACTTTACTGAGCTTGCATTATTCTTGGCAGAGACTACTAGAGAATGGATTTACTCAAAGCACCACTTAGAACCATAGGCGGAGTTTGCGGGGGAAATATGTAATGGCATTAAGTAAACGAAATGGCAAAAAATAAATGTTTTTGACCGTACTGTTTTTTTTTAAAGTCCGAAATAAACTACAATATATTGTGACAGTAATATGAATCATATTATCTTTTGTTTTAGAATACATTTCGTTTTAAGCAGTCATATGGCGTAGTGATGTTATCTGTTTACGTCGGCTACGTGGTGGTTTCCAGCTCAGTGTCAGTCTTGCTATTTAGTAATACAGTTCAGTTGTATAGTAGTGTTATTACAGTGGTATAAGTGAATGCCAATGGATATTTGGCGTTTTTTAAGACGTCCCTCGACCAACATCCCACAAACAGCCGAGGAAGAGCCACCAGGACCGACATATAACGCGGACCTAGAAACACCTGCGACCAGCTCGGGGATAGCAACCCTGGCTAGCTCTCAATCGGATCTTGTTAGTGTTTCATCCGGCTTAGCAGAGCAACTACCAAATGATCTTGGCGAGAAGCACTGTTGTCCTAAGCAACCTATTCTTACGGAATTTCCCTCAAAATTGTTCGGAAACATTAAACGGTCATTTTCCACGTATTATTACAACAAGTACTGTTGGCTTGAATACTCTATTTCAAAGGATGCTGGCCTATCTTGTGTGCCATCATGTGTGTGTGAGTTTGCTTATATGTGCGTATGCGCGCGCGCCCGTTCGCATGAGAGCGCGCCCGTTTGTTGAAAGCGCTTGGCAATTTTTGCCCCCCCTGACGCAAAAGTCAAACTACGCCTATGCTTAGAACCATGAGTGAAGGTGTTAGCATTTGTCCCAAACTCTGGCATTTTGTTTTACTGGTGTCTAACAGTCTCTTTCTACAGACTATAAAGGGTGACACATAAAGAAAATACTGCATACAATTGAAGTAAACACAATGATTTTGTTTCAAACAATGGCTGCATTAGTATTCATAATCACAACACACAATTGTCTTGTTTTAGTTCTTCTTGGTTTAGTGGCCGGGCAGGCATCATTTCCAGTTGACTATAAAATATGTTAATGACAAGGAGACTGAAAGTCCAGTCTTGACTTTGCAAACAGTAGCTGACCAAACATTCTCTTTATAACATCCTGTTGATTGTTCTGGAGCTGTTCATTGGATTACACATGGCATATGGAGTATTCCCAGCTGTCATGGAATTGGAGATGTTCATCACAGCTACCACTTGTGACATTATTTTTTCATCTGCTGTTTTAAAGGTCAACTTAGAAAGAAATGATGTTTGAACATCTACAATATAGTTTCATTGCAACTGAGGATCACTGTTTGCAGAGGAAGGCTGTGTGATCAGCTGCTAAATGGACCAGATAACTGACAGTCAGACATCAGATGTGACACACTTGCTGACTGTCACTGGTCTTTACATTGCATTCTTCTGGAAATATCAGACATCTTCTAAACCACCAAACTCAGTTCATAAATCAGTTGGAGGTGATACATCGACCATGCAGCTGCTGATATCTGTAACACTTCATTTAAATACTTGCTCATGAGGTTTAGGGGTTTGAGGAGGTGAGTCACATCACAGATTAGTCTTCCAAACATGTGATATGAAAACTGAGCCTGTGAGTTGTACTATTAGTCTGGCCTGCTTGGCAAGGTTGTCCTGAACTCTCATTTAGCTGTAACCCGAGATTGTGCTTTAAGTGATGAATTGATTGATTGAACAAAACAATGGCAGTAGTGTGGTACAGCCTCGTTAAGGACAGGCTGCCCTAATATCGAGCATTGCTCCAGTGCAAACTGTTCTGTACTGTTCCTAAGAAGATGGTTTAATCCTGCTTCTCTCTTTCTGTTCACAGATGACATGGAAGCCATTCCAGTAAAGCAGTTCATCAAACATGTCTCAGAACTCTGCTCAAACAACCAACATGGATTCTCAGAAGATTTTGAGGTTAGTGGTAAAGTTTTGTAAGTGCAACATGCTGAACTGCAATAACGCAACAAGTTATGGCCACAACACTGACATATCGGCATCTTTGAGCTGCAAACAGTCACTCATTTACACATTAAGCTGTAACGGGAAGTACAGTTGGTCTTTTCTGAACTTCTTTTCTGGAAATGATGCTTGCATCATTCATAGTCTATTGCAAAGACCAGCCAAGGCAAATAGACAGCTCATTCCTGTTTCAGACTGATCCAATCCTTCATTACATATTAGAAACACACCTCCACATGAACAAACTCACTATCGGATAATGAGGGCCAGGCTACGATAGACTAATAAAAGCATGTACGAGAGCAGGTTAACACCGCGGAACCTGACTCAGTCCACTGTGTCAGATCAGAAGTGTATTCCCGAGCTTTGATTAGCATCGTGTTGGTGATACATCACTGAGAAAACTCAAAATGAGCCAGTCACTTTAAAGGTATTGTTTTTTTCTGAAGAGCTCTCCTATGTATTTAATCTTGAAGAGAAGGAAATATGAGCTCTCTGCTGAACGAATACACTCCCACACCAAATAGATATTGAAAGCACAGATAGTTAAGAGATAATGTAGACAAAAACGGCTGCATAATGAATGATTATGGTTATCGCAAAGAAAATGAAATGGAAGTTTCTGTGATGGGCAATTCAGTTTAGTTATAACCCTTGCATGCTTCATCACACCAGCCTCTGGCTCCAAATTCTACAATTGTTCTCTGAGAATATCTTGCTTGTCTTCCTCTAGTCTCTCTGCATTCTTGGTCCATGCTCTTCCTAGGCAGAAAGGTGGGTGGACTGAGCTGGGCCCCTTGAATGAGTGACAATTGGAAAAACAGAGCCCCTTGCACACTAGAAATGTGCCCCCTCTCCCCTATGCCCTGGTTTAGGCCCAATAGACACTGTAAAGTGCTTAAGGAAGGGAGCCCCTTCTCAAATAAAATTATCCTGCTCCCACATCCTCTCCATTCCTGCTGCCTCACTTTATTCTCCTTTGACAGAGTGTGGTCAGGGAGGCCAAGCCATCAATCATCACCATTTAGTCTCATCTGCATTGTGATGGCACTGTTGTCGAGGGTCTAAGGACAGAGGGTGTCACTCCCTGTACAGATTGTAAAGCCCTCCGAGGCAAATGTACTTTGTGACTTTGGGCTATACAAATAAAATTGATTGGATTTGATTTGTCATGCAGCCAAAGTAAAATAATACTAAAGGGAATATGTGCTTGGTGTAATGGCACCCATCCTGTCTCTATCACAGATGACTATGGGTGACAAAGGAAAAGAAAAATGTGAATAAAATAATCATCTGGTTCGAGCTGTCAGCATACTGAAGCCAGTTAAACATCTGGGGGGTTTGGAGCAGCGGGTTCCATGTCTACACAGTACTGCTACTCAAATGGCGTGTGGTGGGTGGGCTGGGTGTATGACTTCCATCTGACTGCATCTTTCAGTATTCGTCACCCGTTCAGATATTTACCAGAAGAAAGTAAGAAGATTCACCTAACTCACATAGTGTTCATGCCACAATACAACCTGTTTTTGGACAGGTTCAGGAAGCTATGGTCGTGTTGAAAGTACACAATACTATATGTACCATGACCATGTACCGTGTGTGTGTGTGTGTGTGTGTGCAGAAATCAATGAATGTTTTGCATGTGGTGCCTGCACATATACAGTATGTGTGTGTGTGTTTAAGTGCTCATCCGTGTGCCATCTGCTGTTCTCATAACCTGTCTGTATGACATCATCTCCAGTCAAATTCCATCTCTTCTCATCATGCCTGCAACCTGATCTGCTCGCAAGTACTCACCATAAAGCCTGCTATGCCCAAAATAACACCCCCACCCCACCCCCCACCCGTCCCAATTAGTATGATGAATCCATGTTTAATAGTGCTAAAACAAGGCAGTCGGCCTGTAAAGCTCCAGAGGAAATGAGACCGAGGGGTCAGAGCCAAATCCAGCGCCTGGCCTCCCTGTTGGCTATGCTGAGCTAGCAGCCAACAGCTGTTTGCTTGGCAGGAGCTCGACATTAAAACACTGACATACATTCACAGGCTACTAAGCCCATAATTGCACTCTGTCATTTTTAGGACAGTAAGCAACAGCCATAAAACAGTATCTACAGAGGAGAATCATTCTGAAAAGAAAAATAGAAAAAATAACAAGAAAAGTTTTCCAGATATACTTCCAGTCTAAATCTGCCCATGACTAGAAAGAGCTAGTCATTGCACAGTAACTGTAACTTTCTAGCCTGTTGCCCTCAGGCCAAGAAAGTAAACAAATGATGTTATTTAAGTACTGTAAAGGTACAGTAGCTATGAAGGAAGGAAGACTTGCTCTGGCTGATTAGGAAGAGTAAAAGGAAATGAAATAGAATGAAGGAGTTGGAATCAGCCCAAACAGGTCGAACTACAGCAGCAGCTTTTGTGCAAGAGAGGTAGACCAAAAACTTATGACAGCCACGAGTGGTGGATGTGACATCCTAAAGGTACACCAGCCAACACCAACAGTACAGACTACTGTATGCTCAATGTGAGAAGTAAAGTGGAAAGCCATTTAAGATACCTTGCCATACAGTTAGTATGTACAGAGATATCAAACTGACACAGGGGTGTGTGTGTGCGTGCGTGCGCGCCTGTGTGTGTGTGTCCTTCCTTCCCCAGGAGGTTCAGCGGTGCACTGCTGATATGAAGATCACATCAGAGCACTCCAACCACCCTGACAACAAGCACAAGAACAGATACATCAACATAGTGGCCTGTGAGTACACACTCCACACCACACCAGTGCATACCTGTACTGTGTTACGGTGCACTGTATGTAGTACATACTCTGCCCTTATTGTAATGAAAAGTGCTGTAGTGAATGTGCATGATGTGTTAAGACATTAAAAGACTAAAGCACTGATTTGCAAACCAGTTCATGTGGCTAATGTCATTTTACACACACATTTTACTGCACTGTATTCCAGATGATCCCAGCTACACACTGAACATGTTCTCTGCTGTGTGTAAGTAATGGATCTTTTTGGCCAATTGTGAAGCAGCTGCTGTGTATACTATGGTGGCCATGAGCTCAACACACTGCACCTGCAGCAAGAAAGCACCTGAGTAGAGATAAAACACAAGCAAATAAACAGCTCTTTATAGAAGCTGAGAATCAGAATATTAACTTGTTAAAAAATAATGTTACAGTGAGTTCTTTTTTCCTCAGTGTAACGTGACACAAATCATAAAGCAGTGTTCACTGGTAGTAGTTAAATAGACTAATCAACTGACTCCACCCCCCATGGGGGCTCCACCACTAGCAGAGCAAAAACTTACCCTAAACCCTGTGCTAAAGCACTAAACTGAGGCTGACTACATCAGTCTACATCAGTATTTCACATGGCTTTGGCTGAAAGCTGCTCAGTGTTCATCAGAGTGGTAGAGTAGGTAGGGTGGCAGGTGCCATGCTGTTCAGCTGTCTGTAAAAAGCTCCACAACCCAGTCTGACCATTGTTCCAACCACAAAGGTGAGAGTTAAGGTTAGCTCTCACCGTGGTTTCAGTCACACAAACACACTCACTGTTTTGCCGCTCTGTTTCCTCCTCAGATGACCACAGCAGGGTGAAGCTGAGGCCGCTGGCCGGGAAGGACTCCAAACACACCGACTACATCAATGCCAACTATGTGGATGTGAGTCCACCGAGACACCTTAGCTACTGTGTCTGTTTCAGTGGTATCATTTCTATGTGCCACATGTTACCAAACCAGTAATCTTTCTCTTTGTCAACATCCATCAGGGTTACAATAAGCCGAAAGCCTACATTGCAGCCCAGGGACCTCTGAAGTCTACATTTGAGGACTTTTGGAGAATGGTGTGGGAGCAAAATACTGGCATTATCGTGATGATCACCAACTTACTGGAGAAAGGCCGGGTATGTTCTGACACGCACACAAAGTCTATGCTAAAATGGTTCAGTACTTCTGAACTTGTTAAACTCAAATACACAGTAATGTGGTGAGTAGAAAAGTAGAACCCCCTGTTCTTCTCAGGATAAAATAGTTGCCTCATTTTGGACTGAGCAGTAGCTGTTCGTCATAGCAGACATTTAGACTTGTCAAACACAGTGTAATTGACTAAATTAAATGGCTAAATTTCATTTTGGTGAGCCAGTTCCAGGGCCCTGGCACCGTGCATGCTGGCTCGCTGGCATGTCCAAGCAGTCATTAATGTAGTTACTGTATGTCCAAGTTAAACTGTCCACTGTAGAACGGTTCATGGATCGGTAGCATCCTGGTTCCGTCATTCACTTAGAGGTAAATAATGTGTCATCACATCATGATCGCATGTTTTCAAAGGCTTTCAGCCAAATGTAGTAAAGCAGCTGCAGGAGAGCAAGTTTTACATCGGGGCAGCAAATGTATTTGTATCTCATTTTAGTCCCTTTTGAATATGTCCTGATAAATATACCTCGCTAGTTTCCTGGTTCAACACATACTCACAAAATTGGCATGCCTTACACTTAGCTTACACTTGTGTGTGTGTGTGTGTGTGTGTGTGTGTGTTCTCCAGAGGAAATGTGACCAGTACTGGCCAACAGAGAACAGCGAAGAGTACGGCAACATGGTAGTCTCGCTGAAAAGCACTAAAGTTCATGCCTGCTATACCGTTCGGCGCTTCACATTGTGCAACACTAAAGTCAAAAAGGTGAGGCACTCCCTAAATTAACCTTTAGCGTTTAAAGCACGTGTGGGGTCGGGGTTGTTGCACCATGTGATGGGGGTGAGCTGCCGGGTTTTTTTCCACTGCACAGCATAGTAAGGTGAAGCTGTGTTGTACTAGTCACAATCCACAGAAGTACCTGCAGCCCATCATGGCTGTTACTGTTTGTACTGTTTCAAAGTGAACTGACACTCAGAAAGTTTCAGTGCTGCCAGTACCACAATGGCATGCTATCCCCACATAGCGTGACCAAGATTTTTAAAAAGCCAAAGGTAATCTTGATCATTTTCTAAAAATGTTATTTTATTGAAGGGCACAAGGGCATCTCTCTGACCTGAGTCTGGGTTACATGGTGCAAACAAAGAAACCACCTCTATACTGTGCTCCATCATCAAACTGCCTCCGTCAGGTGTTCAGTCAGTCTGGTTGTATCGGAGGCTGCTGAGTGGTTAAGTAGGATTGCTGGCTGCATGGCTAACGAGCGGCCATAAGCTGCTAATTGCAAGCATAATTAGCAGCAGTTAGCGGTTACTTTAGCAACAAGTCAAGCTTCCTAACCATCAGGAAAGTCCTCCTCACTTCTGTGCTCACATGGACTTTGTGTTGCACTATTGTGTGCGTATTGTTGCCTCTGTATGGGAGCTGAAGACAGGCAGGGCACTCATGTTAGTATGTTGATGTAACAGTCATCTCCTCCTTTACTCCTCACCTTCTCTTCTATTCAGGCTGGTAAGGGGAACCATAAGTCACGGGCTCAGAGTGAACGGACCGTGCTCCAGTATCATTACACCCAGTGGCCAGACATGGGTGTCCCTGAGTACACTCTGCCCGTCCTCACCTTTGTCCGCAGGTCCTCAGCCGCCCAGATGCATGACATGGGACCCATGCTTGTCCACTGCAGGTACTGTCACTACACTGCTTTCACGTCACTGTAGCATCCTTCACCACTCTGTTCACTATCTGTCTTTCACCTAGATCAGTTACACTGTGTTGTCACTGTACACACAAAGTGTTTAGTGTTGATACACACTGACACTTACAAGCTTTTAGGAAACAAACAGGAACCTCTTAGGACCAGGTGGTGGATAATATAGTGTAAAGTCTGAGATTACAAATCCCTGTTTATGCAACAATTGAATCAATAATGTAAAAATATTACAACCATTAAATTATTTGTATTTCTAGGCAGATATTTTTAGATATCAACTTACAGCTTTGGATTTCACACCTTCACTTTAGTGTGTTTCTACACAGCTGCTATCAGCACAGCTGTGCGTGGAAGCAGCATCACTGAAGCAGCAGTCACACTTTGCCAGCTTGTATTTAAAGGCATTTTACAGTAAGGCAGGCAGGGAAATTACTAGTAATTGTCTGCTGACTGTGGCCCCAGGGAATGAGTATGAAGCTCTCTGCTATCATCTGCACTGTGATGGTCGATAATAACTTGTCACACTACCTCACCACTGTGACTGCAGACACACCACTCATTACTACCATTTTGTAGCAGGACAAAGACGCACAGACACCCTACCACTCATTATGCAAGAAGCAGACCAGACAGACGCCTTCACATTCACCCCACTGCCCTGCTGCTTTAAAGCAACAGGAAACTTCTGAGTCCTGAGTATGTAAGTACAGCACTGGTGTATCGTAGCCGTGCTGTCAACTTGTAGAAATGTAGAATGTCTTCAACAACACTTAGTTACTGTTCTGCTGTTCTTTTAATCATAGTCTTCTTTTCCTTGTTTTACTCACTCAGTTCTAAACAGTAAAAAAAAATCTTTTCATCACGGATGAGGCGAAATGTTCCCAATGTAAGAGTTCACACAGCAACAGGGCTATTGACCTGTAAAGGATTTGTCTATTAACTAACTAACTATTTTATGGACAAATTTCATTTACACTCATGCCTGTGAACAACTGACAACACTGATATACAGTCACGTCTGACGTGACATGAACGGTAATAGAAACTTTAAAGAGAATGTCCCATGTAAGGTTTTTAAAATCTGCTGCTGTGCATTCTTTACTGGACCTACAGTGGTCGTGAAGGACACACTCTTTGCTATAAGGTTTGTTCAACTATTATTCAAACTGGTCCTACTTTTCTACCAAGAACACAGAGCATTTTTACAGCACTTGTCACTTTGTTCACCCATTCACACACACATTCACACACTGATGACAGAAGCTGCCCAGTTGTGGTATTAAAAACTGATGTTTCCACCCACAAGAAACAACGAATAACAAATGATGGGATTTAACTTTAAAAGTACCAAATCACATGGGGTAGAAAACCGCTTGTGCAAGCATGTTGTAGATAGCAGTGAATTAAAAGCATGTCATGAGAAAAGGCACTTAAGGCACTCACCATGTAATTGCAATATCCCTGGATGTATCTAAGTCTGAAACCCTCATTCCCTGACAGCTTTCTGCTGTCCCCTCTGTAAATAAGGCGTAAAGAAATGACTGAATTCACCATATATAACCTATTTCTCTCATCTTTCATCTCATTGGCTTTTCTGCTGTTCCTCAGTCTTCCTGTGTTGTGTTGCAGTGCTGGAGTGGGTCGGATGGGGACATACATTGTCATAGACAGCATGCTGCAGCAAATCATAGACAAGAGCACAGTTAATGTACTCGGCTTCCTCAAACACATACGAACCCAGCGCAACTACCTAGTCCAGACTGAGGTTTGTATAACTGCACCCATGTGTGAAGTGAATGTTTGTGAGGCTCATGTTAAGTTATGAGAGCTTGGACAACAGACACATTCATGTGCCACGCTGTTGCATCTGGCGCAGGAACGTGGGTCACAGAAAATCAGACATTATCTATTAGATTGTCTTCAAGTAGGAATTTGGAGCAATGAGTAAACGCCAAAGGATCATGATTAGACTTTTTTCTGTGGACACCATGCATATACATAATGTAACAATCCTTTGTTCCAAAGTGATTAATATGTACTGAGGCACTAGAAGACAGGACCACATTGGAAAAAGTTATTTGGGAAACATGAAGTAGATTTTGTGGTACTGAAGATTAATTAGAGGTAAAAAGATAAATAAAAGTATAAGTGGAAATTGTGATATCATAAACACTAGAATTCATTCTCCAGTGGACATGAATGTGAATTGAACTGTGAATTTTCTAAAAATGTGGTCAGATGAACTGTGAATATCCAGTAAAAAATCCAAACATGCTTCATTCCTTAAAACCAAATTCCATTATGCATCTTTTTAGAAGGGTGTGTGTTCAGAATATGTGTTTGGTTAACAAGATTTTTTATTTTACTTGCTTTAATCCTCACAAATATGCTGCACGCCATATTTTACATCTTAAGAAGAAACAAAAATGCATCTATAACCGAGCTGCAGATGTGATTTTAGGTAATTATAGGTTCAGGCATGCAAAATATAAAATGGTACACTTGTAATTGTGTGTTAAACTATTGTCTTTTGTCAACGTTCTGATCCAGGAGCAGTACGTCTTCATCCATGATGCCTTGAAGGAAGCCATTCTGGGGAAGGAGACAGAAGTGGCAGCCAGCCAGCTTCACAGCTACTTCAACAGCATCACAACTCCAGGACACAGCGGCCGGACACGACTGGAGAAACAGTTCAAGGTGAACTGACAAACGCCATTTATTATTCATTCCACATTTAGCATGTTTAAGATAAACACTTTATCTCATTTATTCATTGTCACATAAAACAATAACTCATATCACTCACTCCTATCTGGTTAGATTATGAGCTAATTATTAGTTAGTATTATTAATTATTATGAAGTATAGTTTTAGTTATCACATATGTACGTTCCCCTCAGATCAGTCAGTTATGATTATATATCTGTTGAATGGACAAACTTTTATTGTGATACTAAAATGATATTTTTAATGAGGTTTTATTGAGACTAGTGCTGCATTGCTCCTCTGGTGCAGGTGAAAATGTTAATAATGATTCTATAAATTATTTACTGATAAATTTGACCTTATACATCTTATCATCTGGTCTGTGTGTTTGATGGTTGTTGGTTGGAAGTCTTGGCAACAGGAAGGTTAACCTGTTATTTCATCACAATATGCCAATCACGTAGTCCAAGGTCTAGATACAATGTGTGCAGTACAATGACTTTCTTTGTTATGGTAATACCTTTATGCCTTCAAGACAGGATAAGAATATAGTCACTGTGCGCTGCTGAATTTAGTCATTGTTTGTAGCTCTTTTGTTTTTCCGCTGGTCTTTCCCAGCTTCTTTGAGCCTGTTTGGATTGGTGTGTGTTTCTCTTCTTAGCTGGGATTTTCTATTGTGAGCCGCTTTCCGTTTCACTTCTATTACAGAACTCTGCTGTTATTGTATTGTAAAGTATTTTGAAGAATCTGATGTTAATAACGCACAGACACAGCATACTTTATTCTTAAAAATAGCAGCATGTGAAGCGCATTTTATGTATTAACAAGTTAATTTTATAGTGCAAATCACATAAAAGGCCCTCATGAAAAAGGTACATACACATACATCCACGATACAGTGAAGTAACATTTTAGAGCTCAGATCAGACTGCATGCATTATTGGATATTTTAGTGGCTAGTTTTCCAACTAGAGAGATATCAGTAACATATTAACAAAACTTTTGAAGTTGTTTGATGATATAGGATTCCTCTTTTGGTACAGGCCTCCAGTCTTTGAGCTAATGTAGATAAACATTGTCAGGTCTTGATTCCCCTTTGAATACTGTTCCTGTAGTGGGAGTTGGGGCTTAGATCTGGATGAATGTAACACAAAATGTAACACACCTCTCTCTTTTCCCTTCGGGTTTCAGTTGGTAACACAGTGTAATGCCAGATTCATGGAATGCTTCAATGCTCAGAAGGAGTGCAACAAAGAGAAAAATCGAAACTCCTCTGTGGTGCCATGTAAGTGTTACACTTGTGTAAAAACATATTTCAAAAGAAATTGAATTAATAAACAATAACCAAACTAAACCAGTGACGTTATTCAATGAGTAACCTGTGAGGCTATAGCATCTGCATTATAGAAGATATTATAGAATAATAGAGTATGTTATAGAAGAATGCTACATAGAGTGTCTCTGTACTCTTCCACACTGATATTTAAATGAAAGGTTCCTGAGTTGTAGAAGCAAACCTGGCTGTCCTCATTCTCAGCACCATGATAATTCTTCTTTTTCTGTCCCTCTCGAATCAGTGCAGCTTCTAGAAATGCAACCAGGTTTGTTGTTGATGTGCAGGTGAAGTCAGGTAGCATGGTGTCAACAGTGGGAAAGTCCTCATATGGACGTGAAAGCAAAAGTCACACTATGTTACATAAGCTGAGAGCGACAGATCAAGTCATCCTCAAATCTATCGTACAGGACAACAAAAAGTGTTTTTGTCTTCCCTAATGAAATATGTGTCACTATTAGTGTGTCTAATTAGTCTAATTAATGTGATATATTGGGGCACACAATAAAAGCAGTTTTCTCAGCTCCTGGTTTTAAAAGTGTGAGTGTGTAAAAACTCATAAGCTAGACTGGACGATTTTATTGTTTACAGGCTGTTATGATTAAGTTGCTCCCTGTCTTCTGCAGTTGTTACACAATCTGTTGACAGTTCCACAGTTCTCTGAATCACCATTCAAGATTTACCAAGAACTCTCCAATGACAGCAAAAGCATGAATGAAAGTACACAGAGCTCAGTGTGGCTGCTCTGTTTTTTCCTAAAGTGGTAAATACCTCTCTCTCTCTCTCTCTCTCCTCTCCTCTCTCTCTCATCGTCTTCCTCTCCCTCTCTCTCTCTCTCTCTCTTTCTCTCTCTCTCGCTCTTTTCTCTCTCTCTTCAAATTTCGCTCTTTCTCTCTCTCTCTCTGTCTGTCTCTCTCTCTCTTCTCTCTCTCTCTCTCTCCCCTCCTCTCGCTCTCTCCGTCTTTCTCTCTCTCTCTGTCTGTCTCTCTGTCTGTTCTTCTCTCTGTTTGTCTGTCTGTCTGTCTGGCTGTTTGTCTCTCTCTCTCTCTTCTCTCTCTTCTTGTCGTCTGTGAGCAGCGGAGCGAGCGAGGGTCGGCCTAGCACCTTTGCCCGGCATCAAAGGCACTGACTACATTAATGCCTCTTACATCATGGTGAGCACTTCTTCTGTCAATCATTGATCATCGCTCTCCACTTGATGTTTTGACTCAGAGCAGTCAAAAATCCACTTGTTTCAAACACACTCTCTGATTTTGTTATAGTGTTGTCCAAATCATCAAATGATCTCCCAGCTCATGCTGAGATTTTGACTCAACCTCAACCTTTAACAGGGATAATGCATCTCAGTTGTGTCTTTAAGAAACCCTTCCTGTCAGATAATATTAGGTAATATTACAATAAAGTATTAGACACCCACTCATCCCAATTTGGGTTCTCTGTTTCTAGAAACTGTGAACCTTTGTCAGCTTGATGATGTCACATCCAGAACACCGTTACAAGTAACCAGAGATGTATAGTAACAAAGTGGAACTACTTAAGTACTGTACTTAAGTACTAAAATGCAGTATCTGTATTCTTTTTTGGAGTATTATTTTTTTCCCCAAATTCCACTTTTACTGCACTACATATTTTTGATGAATTTAATACTTTTACTCGGATAAATTTTTCATGTGCTGAGTCGATACTCATTACTATTGTAGTGTCCAGCCGGACTTGTGATGAATGATGAGGCGATATTCAACAAACCTGCATTTATTGCTTAACGGTTTGGTTCCAGGACTCAGTGACTGTCGCTGTAACCACGTCAAAAAACCAACATAACAGTCCGGGCTGTGTCCGAAATCACTCCCTAACCACTATGTAGTGCACTATATAGTGACCACGCCATTTTGTAGTGGTGTCCGAATGTTTAGTGTCCACTATATAGTGCACTGAATGTATCCCACAATTCACCGCGAAATGTAGTGAACATCCGATGGTCCCTAACCGAAGCAAGATATCCCATCATGCATTGCCAGAAGTTCTCTGGGCGCGGAAAGGAACATAAATATGGCAGATGGACGGGAGTCAGCAGGGAGTGTATTTTGACGGAGGATGGTTTATTAAATTAATTAAAGAAAATGATATCTACTCTAATTAAAAAGGCGCTAATTTGACGACGTCTTGCTAGTCTTAGAAGAGCAGCGCATCTTCTCCTTTCTCTCTCCCTCTCACTATTCTAGTTCTCCTCCTGATCATCAATAATTTAATTATTGATAAAACACAAACTATTTTATTTATATTGTTTATTTTATTACACATTTCAAAACTAGGCAAAATTGCTTTCTACGTTCATTTAAAAAAAGTGTAAAACGAACAGCATATAATTAAACATTGCAGTAGATTACACTGTAACTTTCTGTTACTAAAGAGCCAAAATATAAAAATATGCAAATATAGAAAACAAAACACAAAAATAAAACGTACAGGACAGTAATCAAAAGACTGTAATTTAATAACAATGCAGTAGTAAATGGACAAGTATTACGTGAGACGACATTAATGTGGTACGTTTTAATTATGCGACAGCAATGACGTAATTACCGGTGCCAAGAGAAGTGTCCGAACATTTCTTCTGTTAAGCTCACTATATAGTCCACTACATTTAGTTCCCTATGTAGGGAGTAGGGAGTAGGGAATGAGTGAGTGATTTCGGACACAGCCCCGGTCTCATCAACCTCGCTCGTGCGCCGTACGTCATACACCTGACTCACCCAGGTGCGCTCTCTCACCTGCTGCCCCGCCCCCTCGCTCTCGCATTTATTCAGACGCATTCACAGACCATGGGAAATCACAGAACTCTACCATGAACATTGTAACAATAGAAGTTGTGCCTTTAATAAATATTTGGATTAATATAAACAACAGTACTTGTACTTTTACTTTTACTTTCAGTACTTAAGTAGCATTTTTTTTACTTCTACTTGCAATACTTAAGTACAAAACATTTTGAATACTTTAGTACTTTTACTTAAGTATGGTGGCCGTGATGACTTTCTGGTGTTGAGCTGCTTTTTCTCAAATGTGTCTCTTTACACTGCGTGCAGCTTAAATCCAAATGAATGTGGTGTGAATGTTGTAGAGTGACTCTCCCACTGACCTGTTGTTTGTTTTTCTCAGGGTTACTACCGGGAGTAATGGGTTCATCATTACCCAGCATCCTCTGCCCCACACAAAAGACTTCTGGAGAATGATTTGGGACCACAATGCACAAATTATTGTTATGCTACCTGCCAACCATGGACTGGTATGAAACACACACACCACACACACGCATACAGTAAAGGGTGATTAGTGACACTTGTATGTGTTTTCTGCTGACTAAGCCTTATTATGAATACACACCCACACACACCTGAAACAGGGCTGAGAGTGAATGTCATATGATCAGGACACAACTAGAAACCACAACAGTAACTGGACCATGACCAGGGGTGGAAGAAAGAAAGAAATCAGGATGGACTCTGTAACATGAACAGGACACATACACAAACAGACAAAGTGACGTAAAAGGAAATGTACTTTACAAGAAGCTTCCATTAGCTTTAAACCAGCCTGTGAAATGAGGCTATCCAAATTGCCAGTCATACGTAGGGCTGCACGATATGGCCTATAACCAATATCTCGATATTTTTAAGCTATATCGCGATACACGATATATATCTCGATATATTTTTATTTCTCCTGTAAATCACAATGAATGTTAAATTCAACCATTTGATGCAAAACATAACATCAGTATGATGATTCAAGTAGACCCTTCTATTAGAGCTTTTGTTAATGCATGCA
The DNA here is from genome assembly GCA_004119915.2 of Collichthys lucidus. Lineage (NCBI taxonomy): Eukaryota > Metazoa > Chordata > Actinopteri > Sciaenidae > Collichthys > Collichthys lucidus. Next base: position 23,669 of record ML241043.1, read on the forward strand.
AAAGTGGAAAATCACAATCAAAGTAATTAAGTACGCAAGACCCTCAATAAACTGTGTATAAAGAAAACAACAACAAACCGCTGACTTTGCTTCTCCGACATGAAAGAGATTCTAAAAAGCATCTGTTGTGTCATAAATGATTGTTTTTTTTTCTTTTTTATATACTTTATTAATCCCATGAACGGGGAAATTCTTTTTACACTTTTTTTTTTACATGCATTTTAACCCAGATACACACACATGCAGTACAAGGCATAGACATGCAATTTTTGGAGAGAGATAGTGGAGTGATGGGTAGCCCCCGTGAGAAGCGCCCAGCGAGCAGTAGGGGGGGGGTCTTTGATTGACTGCTCACCTGGTGCCACCGGCCATGACGTAACGTTGATGTGAAGTTGTGATAAGCTACATGAACTGCGTACCGTGTTTTATTTTGAAAGGGGGCGGAAGTTTATTATGTTGATTCTGTGTCGGATTTCCGTCTGGTACGAGGTTTACTTACGAGGTTTAGCAGCGGCTCGCGGAAAAAATAGAAATGCGGCGCGCCCTGTGTGATGGCTCTCATTGACTAGACTGGCAGCGACCTGCTCCGGTGACCGCGGCGCATACGCCTTTGATGTGAGTGGGCCTGTCTCTCCTCGCTTGATACAAAAAGTACGCATGCGCGCAGGGGATTTTTCTGGGTGGGCGGGGCAGTGTGCTGCAGCGTGCTGTGAGGAGCAGCAGGAGTGAGGGACACAGGCAAAACTCCGGAGAATTGTCGACGGCTTTTACGTGACAAGTACTCGATGGTCGCGATATAGTTTTATACATTTTATACATCTCACGGAGAACAAGTATATTATCGAGTATATTCGATATATCGCCCACCCCTAGTCATACGGCAGGTCAACAGGGGCACTTGGGTGTTCTTTAACAAGCCTGTAATTGAAAGCTTCGGTCCCAGCTAAGACCGACATTTCTCACTGCATAACGCATGATAACGCTCAGATGTGTTCTTCTACTTCTGATTGTTATTTACACAATCGAAGTGGGAAAGTTTCTCTACAAACACACAGTATATTTTGGTTAACAGTACTACGCACTACAGTAACAGTGCGATAACTTGTGAAGTGAAAGAATTAACACAGCAGTGAAACCATCTCTGTGCTTTCCTGCAGGCGGAAGATGAGTTTACATACTGGCCCAGTCGGGAGGAGGCCATGAACTGCGAGACGTTCACTGTCACTCTCATCAGTAAAGACAGACTCTGTCTGTCCAACGAGGAACAGATCAGCATCCATGACTTTATCCTGGAAGCTACACAGGTGTGTGTGTGTGTGTGTGTGTGTGTGTGTGTGTGTGTGTGTGTGTGTGTGTGTGTGTGTGTGGTGTGTGTGTGTGTGTGTTTTGAAACATCTGCCTGTCAGATTTCAGGGGGAGCACACAGAACTGAAACATACCACTCAGACGTTTTGGCCATGGTTAAGGACAGAGCTGCAGATTTTCAAATTTTCATCTGCTCAAATAGAACAAGACCATGTCCTTTTTCATTGTCCAGTACGCAGCATCTGTTCGTCATGTGACTTTACCCACTGCATTAATGTGAAGGTTCATTGTATAGGTCCTAACTCGAGTCAAATGGATGAGTTGTTTGAACTGTTCTAAACCTTCATCTAACCTTTGTCTCTCTCTTTCTTTGCTTGTCTGTTGACCAGGATGATTACGTATTAGAGGTTCGGCACTTTCTGTGCCCAAAGTGGCCAAACCCCGACACACCCATTAGCAGCACTTTCAAGCTCATAAACGTCATTAAAGAGGAGGCGGCCTCCCGCGATGGACCAACCATCGTCCACGATGAGTGAGTCTGACATTTTATTCAGCCTCAGATTCTCTCAGCACATCCCTGATGTGTCAAAGCTGTCAAAGATTAAAGTAACACTGTACTTTACTGAGACCAGAGTTTCAAATGAAAATATAGTTGGAAAGAACAGAGTGAAGGGAACTACAGCACAAACTTTTGGCAGAGTCATGCAGTTGAATGTTAAATGAAGTCTCACTGGCCTCTTCTAGTCAAGTTGCCATCACCAGACAGACATATATATATATATATATATATATATATATATATATATATATATATATATATATATATATATATATATATATATATATATATATATTATGGCATGCCGTTCAGGAAATTAAAACCTTTGAATATATTGAATGAAACTTTGAATATATGGAGTGAACTTTGAATATATTGAATGAAACTTTGAGTATATGGAGTGAACCTAGAATATATTGAATGAAGTCTAAATATATTGAACGAAACCTTGAATATATGGAATAAAACTTTGAATATATTGAATGAAACCTTGAATATATTGAATGAAGTCTAAATATATGGAATGAAACCTTGAATATATTGAATGAAACCTTGAATATATTGAATGAAAGTCTGAATATATGGAATGCAACTTTGAATATATTGAATGAAACCTTAAAATATTGAATGAAACCTTAATATATTGAATGAAGTCTGAATATATGAGTCAGGCCGCCCGCAATCTAGTTGCAGCGATATTAAGCAATGAGGACATGATAAATTCACTGGCGAATTCGTGCCAAAATCCTCCCGGAAAAGTTTGCTAAATTTTTAACCATGGCAGGCCTACAACAGGCATAAAGTTTCGCCATAATCTCATTATGCTTGTCTGTCTGTCCGCAGTCCGCTGTGTGAGTAACGTCCCCAAAGCTGACAATGTGTCGCGGATCATAAAATACGTTCAATACTAAACTAAATATTCACCCTGCATTGGTCTATGAATGTGGGTGATGCTTATTGTATCTAAACATTATATGAAGAGCTTCTCTTTCAGTTCATAAAAAATCCCTGTAGGTGCAGCAGCTTCTCCAGTCCCGGAGAAGTGTTGTGTCAGAGAGCAGTGCCATTACGCATGGCCATTCACTGTGTTTTACCTTCATTAAATCACCTGAAAATTTTATCAAGCTAACCATACAGTGTCTTGGACCCTTTTTGTGTATGGGTGGAGATTGTACACTGGGTCAGGGTTGGACTGGGGACAAGATTCGGCCCTAGCATTTTTGTTCTGTACTGGGCTACTATTAGATGCACCTGGTGTTTAGCTCGGTAGCTTAAGCAACCGCTCCATAATGAAGTTCGCTGTAGAGGCGTAGGTTTGACTCCTGACCTAAACGGCCCTTTTTCGCATCTTAACTTGGATTTTCTCTGCTCCTCCTCGCCTCTTGCAAAGCGGTCACTCTAAACTCTTCTCTGTGGTTGTCCCCAAATGGTGGAATGACCTACCAACGGCTACAAGAACAGCAACATCCCTTTCTACCTTTAAAAAACTTGTCAAAACCTTTCTCTTTCGAGACTGCTTCTCTGCCTAACAAAACTAACAAAACCGTACACACAGTATTAATGATGTCCTCTTAGTTTAATATTGCTCCAACAAGATTGTGAGCGGACTGACTCGTTGTCACTCACTTTTAGCTATAGCATCCACACGTTACACAAGATGCCGTGTAGTCTGACGTCAGTAAAGTGTCATTCAATATATTCAAAGTTTCATTCAATATATTCAAGGTTTCGTTCAATATATTCAGACTTCATTCAATATATTCAAGGTTTCGTTCAATATATTCAGACTTCATTTAATATATTCAAGGTTTCATTCAGTATATTCAGACTTCATTCAATATATTCAAGGTTTCGTTCAATATATTCAGACTTCATTCAATATATTATACAGTGTGAACAAAAAACATTGACAAGACATATAGAGACACTAACATTCCTGACTGTTCTGCTGCAACCATCGCGTGGAAACATGGAAACACACCCAAGCAAACTGCCCAATTAAGCCTCATGAAAGTGTCTTTAGTATTGACACACATTAGTGTTCTTGAATGACAGTCTAATCCGGTTGCTATGGCACAGCCGGCTTACAGCACCTAAGAGATTGTCAGTTTGAGACTCGTCCTAATTGTCTGCACGCTCATTATTCAGCCAGGCATAGGTTGTTAGCAGTGGTTTCTGCTGAGCTCCTGACAGGGCTGCTAATAGAAGAGAAGACTCTTTACATTGTGAAGGCGACCCACTGTTCTCCAGGGAGCCTCATACCAGTCTGAGCTGTCATCCTAAGGTGAATTCAATTGCGAATAAATCTTTAATCTCCGAGGTGACATTCCTAATTTGTGAGGGTCTCCACTCCCTGGTTGAGCCACTGTCAAGAACTCACAGTTGTAAAGGTCTTTACAAAGTCCCAAATCAGGAATTTTGAGGAATCAAAACAGACAGAACCAGTGCAGAAAAGACACAGCTGCAGCATAAACCTCTGGGGAGTCATAAACATTAGTAGGTGGTGAAGTACACAAAACAGGAAATCTACTTTTAATAGTGTCTGTCAAAAGTTTTCTAAGCTGTGTTAGGGATGATGAAAAACATTCTAATAAATTCTAGTGAAGCCCATACAGCTGCTATCAAAAAAAAAAGAACTTTTGGTCTGCTGTTCTCAGATAGACTTCATGAGTTCATCAACAGCTGAGCGACACTATAAGTACAGTGTTGGAACAATATAAAAGAGATGACTAAACTATAATGTGTTCCTCTTTCCAAAGCACTGCATGATTTTTTTTTTACAGTCATATAAATATTTTGTTAAATGTATCATTATACTTTACTTCTATCCCCTTTAATGCCGTTACCCCTGCAAATCCCCACTGTGGCACTAATGAAGGACTATGTTATCTATTTCCTAATGATGAGCGAGAAATCTACGGTACCTCTTTTCCAAGGTCTTGTCATTTAGAGGGACAAGTGAAACATTATGGTTATTACAAGCTTCTAACTAAACACTCCATGCTCTTTTTCACACTGTAGATTGTCCTCTCATGCTTTACTTCAGCACTAACTGGCAGTAAAAGCTGAATTGGAAAACAACTAAATGAACAATATGTTGATGAATCAGTGGAGGAGTTAAAACCCCAGACCGTGTGTGTGTGTGTGTTGTGTGTGGTGTTGTGTGTGTGTGTGTGTGTGGGTGTGTGGTGTGTGTGTGGTGTGTGTGGTGTGTGTGTTGTGTTGGTGTTGTGTCTGTGTCTGTGTGTGTGTCTCAGGTGGGGGGCAGTGTTAGCCGGTATGCTGTGTGCAGTCACCACCCTGTCTCAGCAGCTGGAGAGCGAGGGTGCAGTCGACGTTTATCAAGTGGCTAAGATGATCAACCTCATGAGGCCAGGGGTCTTCACAGACATTGTGAGTAGATATGCTCTGTTCCTTAACGCTGTTGAAATTATAGGATAATGTAGTAATGTAAGTGTAAGTATGTAGTAGCAGTAGTAAAAATATGACCAATGTCTCTTCTCTGTCTTTCACCGATGGATTCACAGGACCAGTACCAGTACCTATACAAAGCTTTGCTCAGCCTTGTCAGCACCAAGGAGAACAGCTTGGGTCTTCTGGCCAGGGACATTAACGGGACTTTGGCGTCCATGTCCGACCAGTCCGATCAGGCAGAGAGCATGGAGTCGCTGGTCTAAGAGAGGCCCTTCGAGGGCCTGGAGCTGAGCTGAGGGTGTTCTATGGGTCCAAACACCTGATGAGGTCCCTGAGCCCACAAAGGAGGCACTTAACTTTGTAAAACGTCAAGGAACTATTGTGAACTTTTTGAGGCCTTTTTGCCAGACTCTTGGTTAAAATAAATAACCTGATTACTTTTTTACACTGATGAAAAGTTTTTGATATTTATTTTTTTCGCCATTTTATGTCTTAATGTTCTCCTACTGAAGGGTTTGCACCTGCGTTTTTAAGTTTCACAATGGCGTCAGTAGGCAACGAGAAACACTTTTCTGTCTTTTCTTGTTTGCACTATATAATGTCAGTGTTACTGCCTATACTAAAGCTGACACACTTTGCTTTTCTCCACTCAAGCTCTGATTTTTTTTTTTTTGACATTCCACGGTTTTGGCCCTTATTAAACCAACTGCTTCTGTGAAGGAAGTTGTTCTGCCTGCCACCCACCAGTTGATTTGAAACGGAGGGAGGAATGAACTCTCTGCCTCGGTAACAAAAAGCTGTTAGACTTCAGCTCAGCGTGACCTCCTTTGGCCTGCTCATCGATAGAACTCATATTACCACTCATTTATCACAAGTACCAACATCTTGGAGCATTTCGCCACAGACAAGTAGCGCTTGTTTCTAAAATCAATTTCTTTTTTTGCCTTGTTTTCTTGTCACTCTCCTTATTAGCGAGGTCAACCCATGTTAGAACCCTAAAATGGTGGTGTGTGTTGTGTATGTAACAACTGCTACTGTGAAATTCTATTATTATTTCATTGTATAATTCATATTATGTTTTTAATATATAGAAATACTGTATGTATACATATAAATATACCTTTATAATAACTTTGTGATTTTTGTACATGTCCTTTGTGGCCTCTTGCCTCAGGCCGGTTGTTTTCCTTCAACGTCCACTCCAGTACATACAGCTGATCCCAGCCACCTGAAGCAGACTCTCTCAGTCCTCATACTTCTTGTATGCTGCTATGTCATTTGAACTCACACACATCCATTACACATACAAACGCCACAATAGTGAGTGATTTTACATTTTGCAATATTTGACACAACTATAACAGATGATGAAACAACATAACATATCCCATCTTTCTGAAAATCACATTTTCAAAGTTTTTTTTTTTTTTTCCAGCACGGATTAAGAACATGAGGCCTGAATGTGGGAAGCACTCACTTACTCACATGCACCAGTGTGTGGTGTCATTACAGGGTTGAATCAGTCTGATCTGCAAGGGAACAGCAGACTCAAAAATACAAGCTCTATGCAACAAGTTGGTTGGGTTTTAGAAATCTGAAACCGGGGTTCTAGTGTTAGTCTCGTCTAGATTTGAGACTCACTGCAGTGCGTATTATTTTTTTAAATCGGTTTTTTTTAGTTGCACTTATGTCATGTGGTCAGAGCAAAAACTGCTTAATGATGCTCTTCTTTTAGGTGAGAAACATGACTAAATAGTACATCTATGATAGTTGATGTGCTGTAAGAATGTTAAACTCTGATGACAAATATTTCTCCTCATGTTCTCTGTAATTAATTTGCATATGGATGCAGCCCAATCTGTCTTCTTAATCTTTTTCTGATGAATCACAAGTAACTTTATTTCCCATGAGTCTGGGCCTCTGTAGGGTTGGGTATAAAAAGGAGTGAGTGGTTATCAATTTCAGATTTCCATAAATCTGCACATCCAACGCACCTTAACCAACGTCCAGGTATAATGTTCACATATGGTGGATGAGCCAGTGCGCAAAGATGTGGCTACAGTTCGCGTAACATGACTAAGTTTTTCCTGAGTTCATGTCTCAGCCGTCATCAGGACAACAGATGTGTAAAAACTCTAACTTAATAATATTTAAGTTGTCTTGCCAGGATATTTACATTTTTATTTATTTTAATGACAAGCAATGACCTCATTATGCCTCAATTTATGTTACACGATTGTTAATTGCAGCTTAAATGTATTGAAAGTGTTTTCTTTCAGTATTTTGCTTTTTTTTCTCACTCAAACATTATCATAATCTATATAAAGTCATTTGTTAAGAAATGAAATCGATAAGAAGATTATTCATTTTGATTAGCAGCAGTACCCAGCCCTACTCAAAATACTCCTGTTTTTCATATTTGTCTTGTTGTGGATAAATTCTATGAAAAGACCAAAATGAAGCAGGTGTCTATCTCTCAGTACCTGGAAACAGTGGGCTTCTACTCCTGAACCTTTTAAAATAGTTTTATTTCAAGCAAACCGCTGGGAACTGTAGTTTTATAGGAAATGTTACCCTGGCAGGAGGGAATAGCACAGGACTGTTTTAAGCTGCTGATTAATATGTGTTGGCTACACAGAATACTTGCTGATTTTGATCTTTGGATGATTTATTGACAATGAGACATTGTCAGCCTTTCCCTGTGAATTTAAACTAAATGGTAGCTGTCACCTCGTTGCACACTGCTCAGTGACCACGTGGCCTGATAATCTGCTGCTCTACTCATCAAACACACAGAAACATAGACTCAGATGTTTGACCAGATCAGCACACTGACCTGGAGAGTATGTCCACTGTGTAGTAGTGGAGGCCTGTTCGAGATCCGTGCTCGTTGACAGAGTGTGATCACTTTCTCCGACCTCCCAAGGCCTTGTGTACATAGCTTCTATTCTTCGCTCCTTTTTTTCCACACATCTATTTTTTAGTGGTTTTGTGGCCTACAAGCAAAGAGCAGAGTCTAAGATGTTCCCTGCTTTTAGCTGCAGTAACCCCTCACATACACACACACACACACACACACACATGTATTTCCACACTCACATTACGTGGGCATAAGGTTGTTCAGATTTAGCCACTAATTCTGATGATTCTCTGTACCTCTGTAATCGATGAAATGAACACTTGTAGTTTTGCAATTTGAATTAAACTTTTTTTTTCACACAGCACAAAACAGATTGAGTGTCGACTGTGAGGGAGACAAATGTGTTTCTTTTCTTTTTTCAACACTTTAACCAAAGACTTGAATCCTTCCCGTGCAGAAAAAAGATGTTGGGTGAGCTGTTCTCTCCCTTTTCCAGATTTCTCTCTCCAGACAGGATACCCCCCTCCCTCCCCCGGTTTGCTTCAAAGTCTCGCTTTAACACCGTCATCCTTACTTGCATCACTTTGGATCAAAAGATAAAGTGAGCACACAGGAGAGCATTAAAGATTAGTTTCTGATTGAACTGACTCTGACACCGAAAAGTGGCATCCTTGATTGGTGAGCTCCTGTACTCAATTTTAATATGCTGGTTAGCCAGTAGTGTTCTTGTGCTACTAGTCGCTAAATGGACACGTTAAAACCAGTTCATTCAAGGAAATATTATCCACATGTGTATTATGACTGGCTGCAGATCATGCTGCATTTCTTTTGTGGAGCAGTTTATTCTCCACAGACCAGGGTGAGATCGTATTGGATGGTGTGTCGCAGTGTGATAGCTGCCTCCAATCTCTCTGAATCTCCAACCTCTGTCAAGACAGAGTACATTTACATGTTGAGTACTCACCCGGTGAAATTAACTGTTTCCTGAAGGTTTGCTGTGCCCAGGCTTTTTCGATGCTCACTTTGTCGTTTTTTATCCTCATTTTCAAGTGACTCTGATCATTGTGATCATTCAGAATGAAATGTCTTTTGTGTTGCCTCTGAAGCCCACATGCAGCTGTACTGTCAATAACAAATGTACATATATTTGGTTGCCTCTGTAACTCAGCCCTTCTCTGGAAACTGTGTATGTATTGACTGTGTCGGGAAATATCAGTTTTTTTAAAATTCAAATTTTCAGTATCTCTCATTTAACCGTTCTTGACTTTACACGTACCACAAATCCCTCGCACTGTTTCCAGTTCGACACACGTGTCTGGTTTCTGATCACAAATATTTTCAGTCTGTCTCACTTATGACATTGCTATTTGTGGTGGATCACGTGGAAGCCAGGTGTCTGTGTGTCCAACTTGTGCTCATCATCATATTCCAGTTTCCATCTTCAAACTGTCCATTAACATTCAGGCAGTGATTGTGATATTATGATGTTATCCCCTCTTCTTTTGAATTATTTGGCTTTTGGTATTCTCCTCTGGGGGCTATGATTCTGTTGTCAGACGGGAACAATAGAATAGCACTCTTGTAATTTCCTCTCCATTGACCCGTTTTGGAAAGGTGGCTGTTGGTTCCTTTTTTGTAACAATGCAGAAGATTGATTTCTTTTCTGTTTTTTTTTGTTGAAAACTATATCAAAGCATTCTATTATAGTGTTATTTAATATGTAAATGGTATTGCTATACATAAAATAAAATATTGGTTTTGATGTAATTTTCTGAAATCATTTGTGTGATAATATTTGCTTTGCTTGTGTATCTTTTCTGCTTTTTCTGCAGGCTCTGTCGCTGTTGAATGTCCATTCAGTCCATTCAGTTGAAGCTTAGCTCTGTTTTAATCTAGAACAAACAAAAACAAGCAAGCAAAATGTTTCCATTTAGTTTGCAGCCACATGTTTATAAGTTAAGTGAATGTGACATTACAGAATATATTTTTAATTAAACAAACATTTTCCTCTCCGGATATGACCAGAGACAGTACAACACTAATGGGTCATACATGAATCTGCTTCTGTTCATCAAATCTTTAGAATCAAATGATACAGACATAAATACTTTTTCTCATGTGAATGAATGCTCTGAAATTAGGAGAACATCATTTAAAAATACCCCAGAGGTAGATTTATTAAAGTACAGAGACAGGAAATCATGTTTTGATGTAGAAATGTGTGTAATTCAGAATAGAAAGAGTACATGGAACTAGCACTGTTTGCTTTTCAGACTTTAATATTTACTATTTTTTATAAAGCAGTATAACAGTAATCACATGTGAAGTACTCTTAAATCTATATCTACACATCATCACTGTGCTGTAAGTATGAGTGATATATATTTAGAGCATTTTATATGTAATTCCTAAAAGTTCAATAAATAGGGGGCTGAACTGGAACCTTTGAGGGAATCTTTCAGAAAAGTCCTTTTTCCTCAGTAAACTTGGAATCTATTGCAGTATTATTTTTACACACTTGTCGGTTCACCTGTATAGTGTTAACAATCTGCCAAGCCAGTGGTGGTATATATAAAGCTGCTCAGAGCATCCTAATGTACACACTACACACACAGCTACATCATGAGAGCGGTCGACCCCAGCGTTCACTGGTTTGGAAAAATGAAAACAACTAAACCTGAACTTTATTTACATTGTCAACATCACTGCAGAAGAAATATGTTTAACTCTTGCAAGCTTCAATATACTGAAGTTTGTAGAATGTTCAACACAGTGTAGGTAATGGTAAAGCACAGATGTACATAATAAAATGAATGTTGGCTAAATTCCATTCAGCTGCTTTAGTGTTCAGCTCATTGCTATGACTTACTGTGATACTTGATTCAAACTGAGTCATTATAGGGGTGTCATTTAGCTCAGTGTACATGTACAAAGGCTCAGTCCTTGCTTCGACAGCCCAGGGTTTGAATACGACCTGCAGCCCATCGCTGCATGTCATTCCCCATCTCTCTCCCCACATTCTCTTCAGCTGTCTCATGTATATTCCACACGAATATCAAACATACCTGGGATACCTTGCTTAGGCCACTGCCACCACAACCCACATAGGACATGTGGCAACAAAATCTAACTTTACCAATTCTGATCTGCCTCAGACCAATAAAGGTCAAGTCATACAGGGTCACGTGTGACTCAACAGGCTCCTCAATCATCAGCTGCGTTCTAAACTCGGATCAGCAGGGGGCAGCAGGTAGTTTCTATAGTGACTGAACGCGAGAGACGCTGTCAAGTTTTCCGAGATAAGCAGAACAACTTCCGGACAGAGGTTTAAAAATATTAGCACATTATTTGTTCAGATAAGGAGATCATGTAATACTGTACTGTAATACAGAACGATACAAGTTGAGTCATATACTAATAAAGTATATAAAGTTATAGTATAATGTAAACACGTTTAGAATTAAGACGCGATCAGTGAAAACAAGAGATGATGCTGCCACACAAATAGTGCTTTTAATTTGTAGTAACGATCGCTCCGGTTCCTGTCGTGTTGAATTGAGGTTAGCGTAATGCGACACATGGAGGGTGAGGAATGTCTGCTTCCGTCCCCGAGCATCAGGAGCTGCTGGACAGACACGAATACATGTGAGTGTGTTGTTGGTCAGTGTGTCCGTCAGCAGTGTCTGTGGCGTCTGTGCTTTTTCCACGGACACGCAGCACGACTCTGCTCCACGCAGTTAGCTAGCTGAGCTGACGGACGTTGCTTCAGTTCCCGTGAGTCTGCGCGAACATGATCCGTTTCTTATTATTTGACTCAGTGCGGTACAGCACGTCAGCATGAGTTTCTATCATTTAGATTTTTATACAACTATACTTCATGCATGTCCATGTCCATCATATATTTATCTGAAAGTTATTGTCATGTTGCCAATAGTCTGAACTCCCTATATATATATATATATATATATATATATATATATATATATATATATATATGTATATGTATAATCAAATGAATGTTCTGTTGATTGACAAGTGAATGAAAGTTATGTATTTAATTTTGATGGTGGGTCATGTCATTATGAATGTATACATGTAAATGTTATTAGTTCATCTAAACAATGAAGCACAGTAAAGTGCACTGCTGTTCACCAACAAGAACAGCAGTACATAGTATGAAAGCGAGTACTGACCTCTTGACCCTTTACTCCACTGTGTGTGGTGTGTGTGATCGTGCGTGTGATCAGTTTAGGGAGGCGAGCAGAGTTGCTGGAGCAGATGCAGAGTCACAGAGAGCAGATGAAGATCCAGAGGAAGCAGCAGGTGGAGGAATCTGAGGCCGCTCGCCACAGGAACAGCACACTGCTGCAAGTAAGGAGACACACTCACACTACATCCACTGAGAGAACCAGCATGCCTGTCTGTACTCTCCCCAAGAAAACAGCTTCACCCTTCTTACCTTTTCAGAAACTAGTGCTGATGTGATTTGTTGGATGTAAATCAGGATGAAATCTACTTTTCCTGTCTGACATGGTTTACACACAGTGTGGTGACACATTTGAAACATTTAGAGAAATATTGAGGTTAACTGACTAAACTTATTTCAGGATTTACAGACGGTAGAAGATGGTCTCAGAGGGAAACAGCTGCCACACCCGGATCTCCTGGCTCTGGAGGTAACAAGGTGTTGATAGTGGAACCACGAGAGGGTTTTAAATGTAGCTAAATGTCTCTGACAGATAGCATGTTACGGCTGTGGCTCACGGGCAGAGCGGGTCGTCCACTAATCAGATGATTCGGTTCGATCCCCGGCTCCTTCTGTCTGCATGCCGAAGTGTCCTTGGGCAAGACACTGAACCCCAAATTGCTCCCGAAGGCTGTGCCATCAGTGTGTATGAATGTGTATGAATGGTTAGGTCCTCAAACTGATGAGCAGTTGGCACCTTGCATGGTAGCCAATGCCATCAGTGTATGAATGTGTGTGAATGGGGTGAATGAGATATGTAGTGTAGAGCGCTTTGAGTGATCGGAAGACTAGAAAGGCGCTATATAAGTACAGTCCATTTAGCATTATCTGTACGTATCTGTGTGCCATATAGACAAAAAATAATCGATATTTTGGTGGATTTTGACGGTAATGACATTGACATTCTTTTAAATGTGTGTTTTTATAGCTTGTTAATTGTTTCTCGAGTATGATGTATTAATGGACACAACATTTTAAAGGAAAAATGCTCCTTTTTATTTGTATTTGTCTGCAAGAGCAAATAAAACTAATACACACTATTGGCATACCATATACCAAAATATTTGCACAAACAAAGTTAACTTACAGTCATATAGAACGATGACTAACTTCAAGTTCTGTCCAGTACTGCACAAAAATCAAACAAAACAAAAATGTTAATTTCAGATCAGATTCTTAAAAACTGTTCAAAAACCAGAGAGAGATTTGTAAACAGATCAAGTTATTATTATTACAGGAAACACTTGCATGAACCGATGCTGGAACTTTACATAGAATATTGTAGACCAAATATTGACTCCTTTCACATGTCTTTGACTTCACATTATGAGCCATAAACAGCCGTCTGTCCACAGTGTCAGGCTTAAGTGCAGCCCGGTGACACGTAACAAAATTCCCTCCAGTGCTGAATGCCCTTTCTGTCTTTCTGAAGGGCTGCTTCAGGCAGAGATGCATAGATATCTTTTAGCAAGTTTCCCCAGTCTGGGGTAATTTACCTCTTGTGATTTCCACTACTCGTGGATTGATATTCCTGTTCACCTCAGGTATCATCAGGTAGCTCTTCAGCTCTGTTTCAATGGCAGTCTCTGACTTTTTGTTTTTTGAAGTAACTCCCAAAAGACTTTTTTGCCTTTTTGGCTGTCATCATCGCCACTTGCTCCACCTTCTGCAGCTGTACCCTGAGCTCCAGCTGTTGAGGGGCCTGGGGTAGGACGGTCTTCCTCTGTTGCCATAGTCATTAGTTCAGTGGTAATTTTTGACATTATGGCTGTAATCTGGTTATCATCATTGTAGCGGTTTTTGAAGCACAAGCAAGGGTTGATGTCAAACTTAACAGGTGGCCCACATTGTCCTCTTTGTACTCGGTGCATAATGGCTTCTTTGATTTTTTTTTTTGGTTAGGTCTGTGTCATCAGGCTTCACTGCCAGGACTACCGAGTTGAACAATGTCAGACTCAGGACAGGTTTTAGGTAGGAGACTGTTACAAGTTGCTCACCTGAAAGAGCATCTGTGAACTCTAACAGAAGACCAAGCGCTTTGCTCACTGATTCCAGCACATCAACATCTTGCCGTGTTGGGATGAGATGCCTGTGTTTTTTGTCTTCACCCAGCACATGACGAATGGCCTTTTCTTGCTTAACAAATCACTCTATCACACTCTGTCTTGAGCCCCATCTAGTTGGCGATTCTATGATAAGTTTATGCTGTGGAAGCTTGAACTCATTTTGAGCCTCACAGTGGAAAAAGTGGAAAAAGCTCCAACAACCTTCTTGCAAACTCCAACGGCTCTGTGTACTGTATAGTTTTTCATTTAATTCCAGTTAGCTGAAATATCTTTTCACACCTAGTTTTAGTTTTTAGTTTAGTTACTCTAATAACCTTGGTATGTACATCACACTGTTAATGTATTCATTAGTTTATTGCAGTTCAGCATTACTTCATTTGTTGTAGTATTTGTTAAATTGTCAATGTAATATGCCTATTGCAAAAGTTTTGCTTATTCTCATGGTTTCTCTTTATATTTTTGTTGTTCCAATAAACATAACTATTTAACATCAACTGCATTTTATACTCTGATTAGGCTGCTCATCAATAGTAATATGCAGCCTGTAAAAACACGGTAGCTTCATCCAGGTGTTGATTTGGAGTGCACTGACAACGTTTGCCCCGCTGTCTGTTGTCATGCAAACCGTGCGTTGTTCACTCAGCGACCATGGCGCGAGCGCATCCTTCAGACCTTGGGCAATAATGTTTGCCTGTATGGTCATCTGTAAAGTACAACGTTTGCAAACAGTTGCTCTTAAGTTGCCAGGATTGGTTGATGAAATGCACCGTCAAGGAGAGGTGTGGCTCAGATGTCCTGCTGGTCAGGACCATGAGTCACCTTCTGCAGTTCATTTATCAGTCTGTCAACAGATGATTCAGCTTCACTGAAACATTTCTGACCAGGCACGGTATATCTCGGTGTGTTCACACTTTTAACGGCAACAGGTTTTCGACAAACTTTGCAGATAACTGTCTTTTACGTAACATCACTTTTTTCAAAGCTAAAGTACTTCCCTGCAACTGAAGTCGATCCACGTCTTGGAATTAAATCTTCTGAAACTGGAGCATCCGCGGGCGGTGTGTCCATTTTGTCTTCATGTTTAGAGGCACGCTAACCTGCAGGGAACACGCCAGTGAGAGATCACGTGACCACCCAGGCCTGCTGCTGTGTGCTGCTGCCCGAGTTACGTAACTCTTGTTAATCAGTCATTTGCATACTTAAATGACAACATACATAAATGTGCACATCGTTAAAACAACAATGACGATATTATCATAAACGATATATATCGCCTACCCCTGCTTATCTGTACTGTAGCGTGAATGTAACTACTGATGGATGAAATTCCTACCATCATCACCAGCGGATCCAAACATTACATGTGAGAATATCACCTCAGGAGCACACCAATATCATGTTTTTAAATAAATCAACATTATATTTCTTGTGACTGTTTTCTAAAGAAATTCATCCAGACCTGAATAACCTTCTCCATGGATTTTTTAACATTGTTCCTCTGCTGCAGACAAGATACTGGGCGTCTGTGGAAGAGTCGATCCCAGCCTGGGAGCACTTCCTCCTGGGTAAAGGCCCACATCCTGCTGATTGTCCAGGACAGCCACCCAGAAGAGCCAAACAGAAACCCAGCACAGCTAAAAACCAAGGTCTGCCTCCTCGGCCAAAACCCAAGACTGCTCGATAGGTGAGCACTGAGGCTGATGGTGGAGCCTGAAAGATATGTTTGATGTTCCATGATGCAGATGATCACCTGCTGACTCAATACCCGGTGGACTGTCCTCCAGACCAGGGCTGGGCACTGACTGACTGACTGACTGACTGACAACAATGCTATGAGCCAAATTCATCTTTAACTTTTATTTTCTTGCATTTTCGCTCGATAACTGACCTCCAGCATCTGTGTGCAGGAGGTAGAAAGAGTCTGTAACCACAAAGGAAGAATTGGAAGAAATGGAAATGATTATTTACGTGGTGTTATACACACTACTCACAAAAAGTTTGCGATTTTCAGCTTTCCGATGAAATTTCAGCACACGCCTAAAAAGCACCATAACCTTTCCAGGTGAACTTCATTTGACCTTCTCCAAACTTTTGAATGCACATGTCCACCTGTTCAATATTTCAGTACTTATTGCATAACATGCTGTTCTCTAACAAGATGATTAAAAATCATAACAAGTGTGTGATCCATAAATGGACCACCAAATGATCTGCTACAGTGACAGTTTGTACTGAAACAGTCCTCTTCATCATGCTGTTCACATTTTGACATCATGACACAGAGACGACCCAACAATCCATCAAGAGTACCTGGTCAGTGTGAGGCTTCACACAGGAAGTCCTCAGAGGGAAGTTACCACTGAGCGCTGAGGGTCACAGAGTGTCATCAGCAGGTTGGAATAAGTCCACTTGTGAACAGCATGAGACTTCTAGTCGAGCTGTGATCGATGCTCAAGGTCACATGACAAGTTAGTGAGACATTCAGATTTGTTGCTGTTGTGGTATACACACCACTGTTGTCATTTTTTATTTCAATAAATTGTTTTAGATGAAGAAATTACGACTGCATGCTTCTAATGTAAATGCCCTACTTTCATGATATAATATAACTATAACATTTTACATAAATGAAATAAGTTGAATATCCCTATAGCTTTTTGTGAGTAGTGTATATCATATTTCATGTTGTTGTACACAGTTCATACACAGTTAATCCCGGTATATCACGACGCCCCTACCAATCTAATCCAATGTGTCTCCTCTGAGAACGGGGTTCCACCTTCAATGCACAGACATCAGTCCACCAAATCCAGTCAGCAAATCTTTTTTTACAGTACCTGGAGAAGATTGATTAGAGTGATGACTCAACATTTTGTTATTGTTAGTTATTCACATTTGTGTACAAAGCAGAATGTCTCTTGTGACAGTGTTGTCATACTGACAGGAGCATGAGCCTGGTGTGTTGTGCTGTGCTTGCCTGTGCTGCTGAGAGCTCTGCAGTGTTGTGTCAAAGCCAATAGAGGGAGCCAGTGTCAGATAAATGTGGACTGTGTGTGGGTGAGGACCATCTATCTGTACTTCTACAACCAAACTGCTCAAACTGTCCATCTGGTGAGACAGTCAGTGCTCAGCTGATGATCACATGAATCACCTGAATTCGGGTTTTGTTTTTACTGGATTATTGAGAGATTCACAGGTCTGCAACCAGGCCACTCCAACAGGACTTTTTCATTCTGCACTTGTGTCTATAACAGATCCCAAAACAAGAATAAATCATTTGTTGTTGATATATATCGCTATATGACCAAATCTCCAAAATGACTGGCTGAATAATTAATCACACACACACACACGCACACACTTACCTCCTCTTTCTACATCACCAGAGATGGCACCTCCTCCCTCTCTTTAACCTCTAATTGTGGGTGAACATACCAGCGCCCGGCTGACGCGAAGTGGCGGCTTGACAGACGCAATCATCCGGACAGCTGGGGTTGAAGTGGCCAGTGGTTGGCAGCTGCCCCGCCTCCTCCCCAGCACCGCAAGCCCTGGGGGGACTGATCTAGCCACCGGCCACCGCTGATTGGACCAGTCTGGACTGTAGGGGCTGGGCAGTGGGGTGCTGGTTTAGTAAGGGAGGATTCAAGGAAGGTAGGGGTTGGGGGAGAGGTGTTAGGGCTGTGTGTCCAATCATGGGTGACAGGATCAGTTGGTCGGGTGGGTGAAGGGGGGGATGGTGAAGATGTGATGTAGCAAATTATCTAAGGGGTTTTGAAGAGCACAATCTGAAGCCCTTCCAAATGACTAGCCCTGCATTATGTATTGTAATGGCCGAGGGGTGCTGAGGGCGAGCCGCCGCTGTTGTCAGTGACCAAAACTCATCCACCACCAACAACAATGACCCCTCAGCCAGCAGGCCGGCTCTCCTCCAGCCCTGCTCAGACTCTGGTGGCATGGCATGAATCCGGAGCCATATGATTATGCAACGCGGTTTGGCTATTGAGAGCCCACTGAGAGCCCAGATAATTGGCTGAGCCCAGAGCCGCGCAAATGGTTAAGTGTCGACTCCAGTTGATTGGATAATGGGCAATTGCACACTGCATTTCATTCAGTGATATGCTGCGGGTGTAGCAGGGGCAAGTGAAGGGGAGGGAAAGAATGAAGGAGGGAAAATATTTTGGCGTGCTGCGTTTCTCCAGCCTGTTATCTCACACACTGAGTCTGTTGCATTTGTTCAAATCTGGAGCCCGGAGAGATTTGTATCAACTGCTGATTCCATTAAAATTGCAAATGACATAATTTTATCGTTGAGGAGTTACATTCTTTCATTTTCTCTCTCAGTTTTCATATGTCACAGATGAGGGCGTCATGCCTGGTGGCGCTGTTTTGAGGCTTCCCTCTGACCCGGTGTGAGCTTGCAAGTCTCTCCTTTTGATCATGGCATGTCAGCTCGACTTAAAAGCCCAGGCTGCCAGCTCTTTGTCTATTCCTTCACAGAGGCCTTGGCTGTTGACATGTTGTCTCACATCAAATAGAAGGCTTTATGTTGTACACTAAGAGGAAGCAACACTGGCCTTAAGGTAGCCCGGCCCAGCTCCCCGGTGACTCTAACATTTCCTCTTTAACAGCCCCTCACTTCACTTGTGTCAGTGTAATCACACACCTCTCAGCTCTCAGATCCTCACAGCAGATTTTTCTTCAAATTTTGTGCACTTAAACAGAACACGCTCTCTCGAGCTAATGTGATACTTGAGCTGCATTATTGCTCTTCTAGAGAAGCCCAGCGAGGGGGTTGTGCTTGCTGAATTCCACTTATCGATTGGGCTTCACAGACGTCGCCTGGTAAAGTCAAAACGTGCGGTGCTATTCATATCGACTGATGGATTAAGTGGGCAGCTGAAAGGACACGTATGAATTTTGTGTTTGTGTGCCTGCACCTTTTGTTGATATTGATTCTGCCCGGGCATGGATCCACACATGGCACCAGCATGTTGTGTTTGATTTTTAATGAAGTCTTTTATCACACTCTAATCAGTTTGCTATCACATACACCAGTGTGACCAAACACTTCAATTAGTTTCTTACTCTGGAAAAAGCACATAGATAATCACTGTGCTACCTCTTTTGGCCACTCTTACTTCTCCCCTGTGTTAAACGAGGAGGATCCAGCAAACATTCAAATCTTCTTAGGTTAGAGTTAAATGGTTAAGTGGGGAACACCAGCTACCCCATCAGTACATGAATATGTAGAGGCAATCCACACTCTGAGCAGTGTGTGTATAGAAACTATTCACAGTGTGTGCATTCGAATTGATATTGATGTTCTCATCGATCTAAATGTGTTAACTTGTTATGTTTGACTCGTAACAGTCAGAATGTAATGCAGAGTGAGGTGGTCAGTGGTTGAAGATTGGTTGCCCTTTTTGCATCCTGTCAAAAGCACAATTCTTTTTCCTCAGTCTCAAATCTCAGCATTGAACATAACATAACATAAAGTGTGACGAGATGTTAATCAGTTTGCAGAATATCATCCAGTATTAACAATTCTGTCTGTCCATCGGGTTGATCAACACACGTGGACTCACTGTAGGACTGTGGGACTCTTGTTAGACTGTCATACGGAAATGATTTGTCAATGACTTAATTATTTGATTAACAAACAATTTGCATACAAATTCTGTTGTGGTGTTGGGTTTTTTAAGCAATGGACGAAGTGACTGAGAAGAGCAGTGCTAACTGCATGTTGCACTGGCATGATTTATGTGCTATTAATAGCTATTATTTATACTATGTTTATCAAATCACATCAATTTGATTTGTATAGCCCAAAGTCACAAAGTACATTTGCTTTGGGGGGCTTTACAATGTGTACAGGGAGTGACACCCTCTGTCCTTAGACCCTCGGTTCGAGTGAGGAAAAACTTGCCCACAAAAAACCCTTTTAACAGTTATATTATATAGTTATATTCACGGTTGAGGAAATTAAATCCAGCCGATCTTGGTGTGATTCTGTTTACTGTGGGCCGTCCCACTAAGTGAGTTCATCTTAGTCACACTCTCGTCTCACAAAGGTTTTTCTAGTGAATCCTCATCCTATAGTGATCTCAGCTTGCACTGCATCACTATGTAGAGTTCCATTAAATCTGAGGGGGGTCTTTTAATTGTGTGAGCTAGCAGTGTGGTACATCATTAACACGGTGGTC
Source organism: Collichthys lucidus (assembly GCA_004119915.2). Taxonomy (NCBI): domain Eukaryota; kingdom Metazoa; phylum Chordata; class Actinopteri; family Sciaenidae; genus Collichthys; species Collichthys lucidus. The sequence continues at coordinate 44,322 of ML241043.1, forward strand.
TTAAGTGAAGGAGGAGGAGAGTACGTTTCCCAGCGGGGCCAGGTCAGGTCAAAGAGATTAGCCATGGCACCGGACATCCCCAAATCAACTGATCCTCCCTAACAATGACGCACTGCTTTAATGCCACAAGAAAAGAGCTGAGTGCAGCCGGAGTGTGATGGGGAACATGGCTGGTTGGTTTGCAGCAGCAAAGGATCAAATTAATTTGCGTCTAATTAACTGGACAAAGAGATACATATTTGAATAGATTGTGGTGTGTGTGTGTGTGCGTATGTGCATGCGTGCGGGCGGCAAATTTAGAAGTTTTACATAACCGTTTTTTTTTTTGTTGTTGTACAGTTGTCTATCAATCCTAAAATCGCCGCCGTCTGTCATTATGCAAATATAGTCCAAAATGCTACATTTCTATGGCTCCTATATTTTTGTTTTTTTTTGTTGTTTGTTGTGTTGAAAACTCTACATGAATTATTTATTCTTGTTTCTATATTTATTTCAATTCTAAATTGCTTGTCATAAGACATTTTGTCAATAAATTTGATGATAAATGTGCAAACAAAAAGGCCAAATTTGAGACTAGAATCATTTGCTGTGTTCTCATGTGGACCTGTCACAGGCATTTATAACCATGTGTACAAGTGTGAATGACGTATATGAAATATGTAACAGTAAATCTAATGACTGTTTTCATCCAGTTCATTCATTGAGTGTTCGATCTGTCAGTTATTTTGATTACTTGATCATTGATCATTGTTCCCAGTTATCTTGTAGACATTCACGTTGAGAAAAATGTTTTGTGATGAATTGATGACAGAAAATCAATTACCCAAATTGCTAGCAAACGATTTCATTTCAGTTTATGTCACTTTTAGTTTGTTTCACACACAACAACACACTGTGGCAGTAAATCAGTGAATATTTGCAGTGTTGAGACATTTTTGTCATGAAATGGTTAAACAATTAAAAAGAATGGTATGACCTTATTATCTTGTGTCTGTTTAGTAACAAAACCTGGTGTTCAGACCTCCATCACCCTCCTTCTCCACCATCTAAGGTTCCTGCTCCATACCTCACCCTGGAGCTACCGACCAGATAGACGGACGTAAGGATGGAGGTCAGAAAGTGGAGTCTGACAACAAATCAGCGATGAGAGCTCTACGCCTGCTCAATTCCCAGCAGCCCACCACTTCCCCTCCCAGCCACAAAGCCCCTTCGCCCGGCCCGCCATGCCCTTGACATGCCAAGGCAGGTGGGCACATCCCAGGGACAAGCTGCTCTCCACTGTCTTTAAGACATTCTGATTAGGTTTGGTGGAGAAAGGCACAGGGTTGACTTTGTAAAAGAATCTAAATGAGGTGAGAGTGAATTCTGCGGCTGTTCCATTTTAATCTGTGTGTTCAGCTGCTTTTTGAGTGCCTCATTTCCATGCATCACACCCTGGATTCCTCAGTGCTGAGACTCCCCCTTATAAAATAGAACCAGAAAGGCCCAAATTAGGGTCAATGGCTGCATTTTTTTAAACATTATGCCAAAGTTGCTCTTTGCGATAAATGTAGCATACGTGTAATCGTGTAACATACAATCTCAACATTTCTAAATTCAACTGTGGCTCATTCCGTCCCCCTTCCTTTCGGCAGCTTCTCATTTAAAGCAGGAATGGAGCCAAAGAGTGACGAGAAGTTTGTTGTTGTCATAAACATCCACCTGGAACCTCTTACAAATATTATTGAGAAAAAACAGAGATGTTAAAAAGGAGAAGGAATGTCATAATTATTAAAGGATAACACTGTTCATATTTATCATATTAACAAACAAATACACTGATTCTAGTTATAAAACAATTCTTTCCTGTTTGGGTAACTTTTGTCATAAACTACAAGACTGAGCCTCTTTTAAAATTAAATTATATTTTAGTATTTGTGAACATTTTTGCGGATTTCCTATTGGGTGATTCTTTCCAGCCTGTCAAAATTCAAGAAAATGTTTAATATTTTCAGGCATGCACAGTTCTATGACTGACCTACATGACACTACTCAGACACACACAGAACATATGAGTGTTTCTCCTACCACTGCTACGCCGACGACACACAGTTATACCTGTCGTTCCAGCCGGACGACACCACGGTCTCCGCACGCATCTCCGCCTGTCTTTCTGATTTGTCAACCTGGATGAAAGACCACCATCTCCAGCTTAATCTGTCAAAAACCGAACTCCTGGTCATCCCTGCCTATGAGTCAATCTGCCATGACTTCAACCTGAAAATTGGCACCGTCACTATCACCCCCAACCATGCTGCAAAAAACCTGGGCGTGGTACTAGATGATCGTCTTTCTCTGTCTGAGCACATTTCCTCCGTAGCGAGGTCATGTCGCTATGCTCTGTACAATATTAGAAAAATCAGACCGTACCTGACCCAATATGCCGCTCAGCTCCTGATTCAGGCTACAGTCATCTCCCGCCTTGATTACTGCAACTCGCTCTTGGCTGGCCTACCTGCTTGCGCGATCAAACCTTTGCAAATGGTCCAGAATGCTGCAGCGCGACTGGTTTTCAATCAACCCAAAAGGTCACATGTCACCCCACTCTTCAGCGACCTGCACTGGCTGCCTGTAGCTGCCAGAGTTAAACACAAAGCTCTGACGCTAGCCTACAAAACCACCTCAGGATCTGCCCCTGCCTATCTCAGCGTCTTAATCAAGGCTCACGTCCCGACCAGGGCGTTACGCTCAGCTCATACAAACCGTCTAGTTGTACCCTCGCCCTCACAAAGCGAGGTCACTCTAAACTCTTCTCTGTGGTCGTCCCCAAATGGTGGAATGACCTACCAACGGCTACAAGAACCGCAACATCCCTTTCTACCTTCAAAAAACTTCTAAAAACCTTTCTGTTTCGAGAATGCTTCCCTGCCTAATAAAACTAACAAAACTAACAAACTACTCTGTGCTCCTTTACACCTTTTCAGCTTATGTCCTTCTCTGTAAGTCGCTTTGGATAAAAGCGTCTGCTAAATGCAATGTAATGTAATGTAATGTAATGAGTGTGCTTCTGATAAATTGTGGTTGCTGTTTGTTGGCTCCCTTCGTCACATCCTCACTCTGTCATCATCTCCACAGGCTCTTACTTTAAATGCAGATACATCAGATCCAAGTGGCCCGTT